>JAJJMC010015296.1:7079963-7201781 GCA_023531435.1 Papaver californicum | reverse complement strand
GAAGAAGACGACTAAGCAACATCTTTAACTGTTGCTGTTCCACTGTTACAGCTCTGCTCCTGTTGCCTTAGATTTTAAACATTTCTGTTGCTTAAAGCTCTCTGTAACAGCTGAACCCTGTTCTGTGACACTTATATAGGTATCTGTTCAGCTGTTGCACTATTCTTTAACCTTGTAATCAATATTTTGAGCAATGAAATCAACTTTTGAGCAAGTTTTCTTCACCATGAGCTAAGTATATCTACTGGGATGATGGAGGAGGTTTTTCTCTCAATTTATTGTGGTAAGTCTATTTTTAATTAATTAACTATAATTCTTTATTTGTTAAAATTGCATAGTTTCATAATAGAAAAACGGTTTTCATTCAGTAGTGGTGTTTTTGTTTGATGGGTCATGCTGGGTTAACGACCTCTGATGTCCCATGCTTATGATTTACCTCTACTTGTTTGCATAAAACCTAATTTGGCAATATTTGAGCTTAATTTATATAAAAGAATTACCCGATTAATCACATAAATTGTTAGAAATAACCGAATCTTGATTCCTGGTTTTCTTCATATTTTCAAAAAATCATCTCAAGTTTATTTTCCTGATTTTTATTAGTTTAGATTAAGTCCTATATTTTCTAAAATCATTACCTTCACAAGTTCGAGAATCGAACCTCTTTTTACCACTATATAAAATTACATCACATGCTTACTAAAGATCACGACGTAACTTTGTTGAAAGATGTACAAATTTATGAAGCTATTAAAGTGTCTGGTACTCATTGGCTAAAAAAAGATATAAGTGGTTTGATCGCTCTTCTTTCGCGATGGTGCATTCCGACTCACATTTTTATATGTAGATGGGGAGAATTGACGATAACCCTGGAGGACGTGGCTATTCTGTTAGATCTCCCCATCTCGGGTGTGCTAGAACTTTGTTTGAATGATCAGGAGGAGCAGCTTCATCTTATTTTAGTGAAGAAGATGGATGAGTATAATATAAAATCTAAAGTTGAGAATTGTTTCTTTACTTGGTGGATGGGGTAGTGGTGGCCAAGAAAAACGAAGCCAGGCCATATTTTAGATGACACGTTAAGTATTGCTGCGTTTTTGTGTCTGTGGTTATCAAGAGAGATATTCGATGATGGTTCACGTCTCAATATGAAACCAATAATGGTTCCTCTCTCTATCAAGATAGCACAAGGCGTGGCCCTGCCTATAGGTAACTTGTTCCTCGGCTCTTTATACTCTCATTTTGACTCTGTGGTATCAGATATGCGTGCTTCCAACGGTTTTATGAAGGTGGAGACATTCGTAAACGTCAATTTCCTTCAAGCATGGCTATGGGAAAATTACAAGGATTATGCTCCTAGTCCTCATAAGAAATTTGTTGATAAAGATTAAGTGGTAAGGATAGTTTTCTGGACACACAAACGTCCAAAGTCATATAGATCCCATTACATTTTTAGATAGCATGTTATCAACTACTTTGCATCCCTGGGAACCGCTTCCTCGTATAACTCAGCTGAACACTTTTGCTTCTCGTTCTGGTATTATCTTGTCTTCTGATAATCCTATTATTGATGCTGGGGAAACTGTTTTTATGTTGATTTTACACCTGGTTAACTTTAGTCGATATTTATGAAGTCCTACATGATAGAATCTTATAATATTGACAGGGTTGCTCATCAGATGGGGTTTGACCAAGATGTTCCTTCTTGCCGTACTGCTCCCCCTTCTTTAGATATGTTAAATCTCACTTTAAATCAGGGTTCTGATGTAGAAGGGAAGAGTTTTCCATTCTTGACTTCTGATAGAAAGCCAATAATAACTTGTGGGTATAAGAGATATTGGCAGAGTGAGCATGCTCGCTTTTTTGAATTTGTTCAAACAACTTTGTCAGAGTCGCGTGATTTTCCTTCTGACATGGTCTTGTTAAACCATCCCCTATTAAAGCCTCTTCCTGTTAGTAAACGTGTGGCTTCTTCTGAGTCGACTCAAGTAAGTACTCAAGTTTATGTCTTTTTTTTTATTGCATGCATTTAATGTCTTCATGGCTCTTTTTGACTAGAGAGGAAGTCAGAAGAAACCTCGGAGTAGGAAGAAGAAAGCAAAATATAGCTACAATCCCCAGGTGATAGATATTAGATCGAAGAGACGTGCTGGTGGAATTCGTTCCAGCGTCATTGATTCTCTTATTCCAGAAGTAAAAATCTTTCAGTTTTGATTTATTATGATCAAATTCATCCTACTTGACTGATTATATTACCTTGCAGAGTTTCTCTCCTGTTGGAGGATTATGAACACTTTCACCTAGGCAATTGAATCCATTTGCTAGACTTGCAACAGAAGTAAGGGCTGAGACCGAGGAATCTGAGGTAAGTAGTTTGTTCTACCTCTCGAATGAATTTATGTTATGTGATTTTACTCTCATTACTATTATATATTTTTAGAAAGAAGACACATCTGATAATGAAGAAATCGGCGTTTTCAAAACTCCTTCAGAATATGATAAAAGTAGTTGTCCCACCTCATAAGAAGAAAAAAATAATGGCTCAGGAAATAATCTTGCTATTTCAAATAACTCAGAGCGCGATTAGGTGATCTTTCATCTTGAATTGACTTTATAATCTCTTAGAAAGTTGAATGAAGTAATGAATGAAAATTTGAATGAACACATGAGCAATTTCATGAAATTTCATTGTTAGAAAAATTCAGAATAATGCCTTTACTAAAAACGTTGTAGAATTCTCATACGAAGTACATTTTCGATGGTCTAACCCAACTTTTTCATGTCCAGACAACCAGATATCTCCTACCGTGGGAGATTTTGGGTTTTAAGACCATTTAGGGTCCCAAAAAGACAAAACAGTAAAAAGTCATAAGGAATTCAGAAATTTTTCAGATGGGAGATAGTTGAGAGTTTTGATCATATCTCCTAGATCATTTTACCGATTGATGTTATTTTTTGATATATTATAGAGGACATCCTTACGAAGAGTTTGATATATAACTCATCTCCATATTCATTTCCAACGTCTCCCAGATTGCGACTTTGTGCAGGATAACATGAAATTGCTTCTGATGAGCTTATTACGAAAACATGTTTTTAAGCTTCTAGGATAATTTGCTTGAATATTGAATGCTTTGTGAAGTATATTTATATAATTAAACCACTTGTATGTTGAAAATCCTTTTTGGAGCTTGAATTTCACGTTTTTCATCAATTGGTGATTTTACAGGGCGAAAGTAGAGAGGAGTGTAGCAGCCTTGAAGAAGCGTCAATTGTAGATCAAACTGATATACCCTTACTTATTCTTCTCAGAAACCCAAAGAAATACTTTCGAACATGTTTGTTGATGTAGTAGATCAGATTAAAGATATCGTAGACTAAAGAAAACATGGTGATGTCTGAGTATCCTAGTATAGGCCTTCCTTTTCATCCTCCACTTAGTAAACCACTTCTAAAGCATGTACTTGTTGGTGGATTCAGCGTTCTAGAAGAATATGTTGAGTTCTATACTCAAATATGGTAGAGGTATGGTCACATTGATACTACCAAGAAGTATGAAGATCCCACTGTCCTTGCTTTTCGTGTGAGTGAAGTACTACCCTATATGTATGAAATGTGTATTGTGACTAGTGCTACTGTTTCTGAGTGGATGTTTGTAAACTGGAAATATCATCTATAAGTATGTGACTGACTTGAATTCAACATGGCTTGGTTTGGTCGTGGAATTGATGCTGTTAAGGAGTCATAGGCTGCAGAAGGTGTAGTCCCTTCTTCTGACCTTATTGAGAAAGATGAGGATGAGGTTGAAAGGTTTAACTCAGGAGTTGGAGTTGAAGAGGGATGCTCTTAAAAATATAAAGGAGGCTCTCTCTAAGAGGGAAAATATTTTGTTGGCCGACCTCCTTTAATTCCATATATCGCACTCCTATTTTTTTTTTATTTTAGAGAGATGGTAGACTTATTTATTTATTTGATTTGGTTTTCAATGATTGGATAATTGGTAGGTGTGTTAGCAAGGATTTTTTTTGGATAGGCAAGGATTTTGTGTTTAATAAAATTGAACTAATAAAAATTGTAATTCAATTACTGAAAAGGGAATATGAATGCAAATATCTTGCATCCATTTTGAAGAAATTGAAATTACAATGAATTCAACAAGTATCCCTAGAAGCTTCAGGCGCCGAAAGCCTTGAGTCACTTCTCATGTATTGTTGCTTCTACAGACTTTCCATCCTCATCAATTAATTTATAGTATCCACCAATAATAGCCTTAGCAATCATGAATGGTCCTTACCATTCAGAGTTTGTCTTAGAGTGACGATTGCGTCTTGCTGCCTTCATAACCCAGTCTCCTTCTTGAAAAGCATTGGCTCTTACTGGCTTAGATCACAAGATGTGTCGATGGTGAGGTTTTCCCTTCATCTCTGCGTAAGCTCTTGCATTCCATGCGTATGGAGGTGTAAAAACTTTCAGAGAGTAATGTGGCACATGTGGACACTCTCCTAGTGTTACAGGAAAATATCCATGATGTTCCTTTCCACGATTGGACATCAGATGAGTGATAAATGACTCAATGTAATGTTGATCTTGAAGAAGATTCTACTTCATCCACTTAGAAAAATATTGAAGAGGTGAGGTTATCCATTCATAACGTCGCAGAGTTAAGTTTTCCAACAAACTCAAGTCCCTATCTATAAGAGGTGTGAGGAACATTGAGTGGTAGAGAGATGAGTTCAGTAAGCTTTACTTGAGTACGATACCTCTTCATATATGATATTGCATCTTCTCCTGGCTCCTGCTTTATAGCCGCCAAGTCTTGATATTCTTCCAAATACATAAGAGGATCATCTGTCACAAACTTCTGGTGAGATATTGAGTCGTCTGCTTGAAGTGGATCCGGCAATGAAGGTGTCTTAGTAGCCACATTCTTCTTGTTGTGCAGCCATGGACGTCCTATAATCAAGTCATAACCCAGGTCCTTTTTTTATGTGAAATTTGATGGTAGCACATGCAGAGCCCATTTGAATTGTAAGATCAATGTGACCATAGGCATTCACAGGCTTTCTTTCGGGATCTTGAATGGTGGTAGGCGCATGGACAACTTCACTATGTGTGATCCTTATAGCTTTGAGTGTCTTAATAGAGATAATGTTGGTTGTAGTGCCTGCATCAATTAGGGTTCTCTTAAATTTAGTGTTTCTGAGGCTAACAGGAGTGAAAATTCCCCAATTGTAATTTTCCGCGTCTTTGTTCATCTGTGCAGGTTCAATGTGTGTTTTTCTTTCATTGAGTGGAGGTAGTCTTCTACCAGAAACGATGTAATTAAGAGTAGTGAATAAGTCCTTGCCTTGATCCTTTGAGAGATAGACGAGTTCATATACTCGTTCCATCAGAGATTGGACCACCTGATCAGTAGGATCTTCATACATGGTAAAATGCATGATAGGGAGAAGGTTATTATGTACACCTTCAGTCCCCAATTCAAGCTCCCCTGACTCGACTTTCTCTTTGAATATTCGCTTCAATGTATAACACTCGTTTGTTGGGTGCTTGAAAAATCTGTAGAACTGACAGTATTTGGGATTTGCTATTTCTTCCTATGTTGGTGGTCGTCGAATAGAAGGTAAGTTGACGACACCATCTTGAATCCAAGCTTCCAAGAGTTCAATTACTTCTTCAATGGGAAGGGGAAGATCTATGACTGCTGGGGATTCTCTTTATAGTTGTTGTTGATATTGAGCCAGTGGTGGAGCTGCAGATGCTTGATTGGGTCTTCGAGGTTGTCGTCCTGCCTGTCGTGCTAGTGCCGATCGTTTGGGTTGTGGCTCTGATGCTGGAGCTTTCCTTTTACTCCCTTTAGAGCAACCAAAATGGGTCGACCATCCCAAACGACCAAAGACTAAAACTTTTAGTCTTTGGTCCGGCCCAAGAACAGCCGTGTATAGTCGGGCGGTGTTCTAGCGATGCGCCTGTTGTTGGGCGGTGTCCCAGCGATGCGCTTGGAAAGACGGGCGAAATCCTAGGATAACGCTTGCGCGAGACGAAATCCTAGCGTAACGCTCGATGTGGGGCGGAATCCTAACGTAATGCCTGGTAGTGGACGGTATCCTAGGACCACGCCCAAGAGACGGGCGGTGTCCCAGAATCACGCCTGATGGGGCGAAGGGCTAGCAACACGCCTGAAGGAGTTGCACTTGTCCGAACATAACGTGTGATTAGAATGGGACGGGCGGTGTCCTAGCGCCCCGCCTAAAAAACCCAAGCGGAGCACTAGAGTACCGCTCCATTACTTAGCTTAGCTAACTTAGCTTAGTTACTTAGCTTAGTGTAATGGATACAATGCGGACTCCTACAGTACCGCTTAGTTTACTTAGTGTATTAAGCCCACATAATTAATTTGCTTAGTTAACTTAGTGTATTAGCTTAGGTAACTTATTGTATTAAGCCCACATAATTAATTTGCTTATACAATGCGATGTTAAAGGATACATTTAGCTTACTGTTAGTGTACTTAATTTAGTGTATTGTTTGCTTAGTGTACTTAATTTAGTGTAAGTATCAGGCGGTATCCTAGGATTACGCTCCAACTGAGCGGCATTCTAGCGTTATGCCTGATAGTGGGCATGATCCTAGAGCCTCGCTCCTAGAATAACGCTTGATCATGCGTACTCCTAGCTTACCGCCCGTGTTTTTGAGCGTTATCCCAGAGTAACGCTTGGTGACAGGCGATTCCCTATGATGCCGCTTGAGGCTAGGCGTTACACTACGAGCCCGCCTGAGTAAACTATGTTCATTCCAGAAATAAACTCAAATCTAGTCTGCTACAGTCGAAAATCCGGAGTGAAACCCATATTCGCTCGCGCCACTGCGCTACACTTTTACGGACCAAAGATTAAATTTGGTCTTTACTCCGCCTTTTAGTTGTCCCATTGTGGACGCTCTAGTACCTACATATGGTTATGTATTAAATTTCCTTTGAGCTAGGCGTCGACTATTGCGAGTTTCACGCACTTCTATATTCTTGACAAGAGGCCTTGTCCTCTCTAGAAAAGCAGGTGCGATATTAGGAGATCTCTTGGTAGCTTCATGTAGTTCAGAGAATGTTTGGAGTTCATTCATGTTCGGTTCATGGCAGTCAAGGGCATGAACGCTGAATCGTTTGACATAATCATTGGGATGTTCATTACTTCGCTGAAACATTCTTCCCAAATCCGACAATGTGACTTGTTCAGACACAAAGAAGTATTTCCTGTAAAATGTATTAACCATTTCACACCAGTTAGAAATGTTGTTAGGAGCAAGATTGTTGTACCATGTGTAAGCTCTTCCGGTGAGAGATTTATAAAATTCTCTCAGGCGTAATACATGGTTGTACTAATGTTCTTCTAATGCTTCCATAAATCGTGAAATATGTTCACGAGCATTCTTTGTTCCATCATAGAGTGGGAATGGAGGAGATGAATATCCCCTAGGAAAAGGGATCCCCTGCATGTCAGATGGATATGGAGGTTGGTGTTGATGAATTACAGATGAACTCTCCTTTCTGCAACCTTGGAGAAGTAGTTCCAAATCTTCACGAGCAACAAAATTGGGTTGATGGCTTCTCTCTAGTGCTGGATTAGGGAGAATACAGATTTCATCTTCATCTTGAACGTGACCCCTTGATGTGTTGGCATCAACAGTTGTTTTATAAGTATTTCAAATCTGTTCTGTTGGTGTTAATTTCTCTGTAATTTTCTTAAAAAAAGGTGAGGACCTCCTTCTGTATAGCAACCATCTTTGTTTGAGTCTTTACGAGGGTTTCCTGCGTCTGCATTAATTCAACAATGGTAGGAGGAGTTTTTTCACCCCTCGTCTTTATGTTCATGAGGAGTATTATTTTCGACATTGGAAGCTTTATAAGTGCTACCTGGGGTACCGGTACTGAAACTAGCGGAATTCATGTTAGGAGTAGTCTCTGATCCAGACCTGAGACCAACCATCTTGAAATTGATCAAGCTTGAGAATTCTAAAAATGAAGAATTTCAACTGAGAGATTAATCTCCCACTGTGGTCGCCAAAATGTTTGTGGGGGAAAAACGAATTGAAGGCTATTTTTGGAAAAGCAGGGTGAACAAGTGATAATTCGTCAATCCTTAAAACATTTGTGTTGTTGAAGCACTTTATTTAGATTCGAGAGATCTATTTCTACAATCCTGGCCTAAACCAAGCAATGACCGTTCCAGTCTTGCTTTAGTCACAAAATGAGAATGAGAAGGGTTGGTCTTAGGGAGGGAGGCGAGAGAAGAATGAGAATAGCTATGAACAATTTGATATCTGAGTTCTTTTGTATTCGGCTAGGAAATTTAGAATTGCTATGTTGTTCAAACTTGCGTAAAATTTTTTATGGATTATTCTCTTTGTTCAATTTGTTGAACATCTATTTATACCATAAATAGATTGTAACCACTCGACTTCTTTTATGGAAGAAACTGTCGATGGTTGAGTAGTGGTGAAGTGGAGAAAGTGGAGAAGGTGTTGACAACTGCTCTCCACTTCGATTAAGGTTGAATAGTCAGTTACTCAACCTCCCACTCCTCTACTCAACTGATATCGATCTTTCCAGAACCTCTCTTTAGTGGGCGTACTGTTGCACCACATTTCATAGACCGCCAGAAAAAAACCCTAATTAATATCCCCCCATTCTTGAAATTTGATGTCTCGTGTAATATTGTCTTGCTTGACTAGCTAATGAGTGTAGCAGACTAGAAAAAACATGTCTTGCTTCACTAGTTGATGAGTCTAGCAGACTAAATTAAAATAAATGTGTCCTGCTTGACTAACTGACGAGTCTAGCAGGCTAGAATAAAATAAATATATCCTGCTTGACTAGATGAAGAGTCTAGCAGGCTAGGATAAAATAAATATGCATTTATTTGTGAGTATAGAATAGTGTATCCATCTTGGTCAATTTTTCATTGAAAAAAGTATGCAACTGAGCATGAAAATTGTAGTGAATCCTCCTATAAAAATATTTGTGAGAATCCTAGTATAGTTTTAGGATTTTTAAAGATTTGTTGAAACCCTAAAATATTTAAACCAGAATATTCAAGTGAATATAAGAGGAGGGGACCAAATTTATCTTTCATGTGAAAATAGAAAAGGGGCATAAACTTGCCCTCTCACTAAATATAGGAGGAGGGACGTAAAACTTTTCTCTCACGTAAAATAGGAGAGGAACTTCAAACTTTTCTCTCATGTAAAATAGGAGAGGAACGTCAAACTTTTCTCTCACGTAAAATAGGAGAGAAACGTCAAACTTGGCTTCTCGTCAATATAAGAAGGAGAGACGTCAAATTTGTCCTCACATGAAATAGAAGAAGAGGAGACATCAATATTTTCCTCTCGTGAGAGTCTCATATTTTTATAAGAAGCATGACACTCATGTTTTACACTTTGTACTCAGCCTCACACATTCAGGGTAAAAGAGTAAATTTGTTAACTTTGGACAAGATATACAAGTTGTGTGGACTTGATTCTATTTTGAAGTCGTGTCTTGAAAATAATCGTGTAGGCTTAGTTGCTTGACTAGCATACACATTGGAAGCAACAGAGGTAAAGGTGTCTCTGTCTCTTTAAAAATTAGGGTTTGAAAGAGTCTTGCCAGAATCGGTGGATACAATATATGTTGTCAAACGATTCTATATGGTATTTTTTCAGGGAGATAATCAGGTTCTTATCCAACGAATTCCACCTTAGAGAAGTAAAAAAAATGACAAGGTACAATCGGCTGATACAACAGATCGTATCCAACGATTCCCATATAAGAAAAAGTAAAAAAAAAATAGAATTATTGGATACGATCTGTTGTACCCAACGATTCTGGCATGGTAATTATCTGCGAGTAATATGGATTAGAATCGTTCAATGTAGATGTATCGTATCCAACGATTCCGATGCATGTTCTTCATGTTCATGAAGATCATACCGGAATCGTTGGATACGATACATCCACATCGAACGATTTTGGAAAATATTCAGGAATTTGATGAACTAAAAGTAAGATTTAAAAACTGATATCAATCAAAAACGCTTTTAAAAGTATGTATTTATTTAGATTTACCTTGTAGATCGAGTGAGATGGGAGATCCGAGATTTTTTTTTGGAAAAGTTAGGGTTAGGGTTTTTAGAATTTGGAAAGTTTGAATTATGATTCTGGTAGATTTGGGGTTAGGGTTTGAATAGTTAGGGTTAGGGGTTTTTTGTAAGTTTTTTTTTTGTGTAGGGTTTTGTTAGATCTGGAATATGGTGAAATAAGGAAATAATTTTGTATTTATATTATGATTTAAGTATAAGGGTTAATTAATGAGTTGAGGTTAGTTTAGTATTTTTGATATTTAATTGGACTAATAACAGTTAGATTTGTTTAACTGTTTCTTTTTTTTTCTTACACCTTCTTACATCACTTATGTGGTGTCGGTTTGTTATTTTTCCTGGTGTAAGTTAGCTACTGGTACAGCCTATCAGTGTACGTTAGATTTGTTTGTTTCTTTTATCATTCTTGACAGTTTGTGTCGGTGTGAGATAACTTTACCAATTCATTTCTTTCTGTAAATGTAATTCAAAGAGAAACTATTGTCTCCGTTAAGGAACTCTATTTTCACTTCATACTTCATTATGGTATCAGACTGGGAGACTTTCTTACATCTCTCAGGTTTCTTGATCCATTTCTGCTTCCGCTCAATGATTTATATTATCAGATTTACTTTTTGTTTGATTTCTTCTTATGTTTCTCATGATTCAAGAATTTTTCATCTTCAACAATGGACAACCCTACTTCTCAATCGATTTCAAAAGTACCTTTAAATCAACTTACTAGTTTTGTTCATCTCAAACTCAAAAAAGATAATTACATTACGTGGAAGAACTTAATGTTTCCTGTTATTCGAAAATTCAAGATCCAAGGTTTTCTTGATGGATCCTCTGAGTGTCCTCCACAATTTACTAATGCTCGAAATCAAACAAATGGAGTTGAAAATACTTTTTACACTGAATGGATGGATGAGGATGCTTCGATTATATTGTGGATTCGTTCAAATATATCAGACTCTGGCATTGCTTACTTTTCTAGGTCTACAACTTCATATCATTTATGGTACAACTTCGATCATCTTCTACTCACTCAATCCAGTTGCGTACTAAACTTCTTGCAATTAAACAAGGTGATAAATCAATTTCTACTCTTATAAATGAAATCAAATTTTTATCTGATCAATTAGCTGCAACTGGTGAGATGATTTCTGACAAAAAACTTGTAGTTGTTACTTTAGCTGCATTGAATTCAGATTACATACCATTTGCTACTTCTATGCGACATAGATATCCACCAATTACTTGTATTGAACTTCACAATAATCTTCTTAGTGGAAGTTGTTGTTGCTGATAGAAATGCTTCTCTTCTCACTGAATCAACCAATAAAGCTTTTCTTGCTCATATGAATTCACATACATTTTTTGGTAGAGGTTCTGGTGGTAGATTTGGTGTTCTAGTTCTAACATTGCAAGGGGAGGTAATAGGCAGGGTAGTTTTTCTTCTGGTAGAGGTTCTTTTCCTACTGCTATGAGACCGCCTCCTGGTTTTCAATCTGCCACTCCCACTTCTACTATATCTACTGCATCTACTATTATCTTTCAAATTTGTGGTAAGGATGGCCATGGTGCTCTTGAGTGTCACAATAAATTGAATTTTGCCTATCATAATGTGCATACACCACAACATCTTACTGCAATGTTAGCCTCTGCTAATATCCTATGACAGAATCCTTGGTATGCTGATACTGGTGCAAATAATCATATCACATCTGATGCCTCTGAAGTACAAGTTATTTCTACTTACGAAGGCGTTGAAGAAATTCAAGCATCTAATGGTGAAGGTATGAAAATTATTCATCTTAGTGTTTCATTAAAATCATTTCCCCATCATGCTTTTCACCTCAACAATGTTCTACTAGTACCTGAATCATCTCAAAACCTACTTTCTGTGCATAAATTTACATCAGATAATTATTGTTCTATAATATTTGATTCTTCTGGTTTCTTTGTGAAGGACTTATCCACTGGGAGGATAATTTTACAAGGCCCTTATCCTAATGATTTGTATCCACTTTCCTTCATTGATAATACCACTAATAAAGCTCTCTCTGGTGTCACAACTACAATTTATGCTGATGTTTGGCATAAGAGACTGGCTCATCCCTTTTTTCAAACCATGCAACCATTTGTAGTGTTTTATGTCTACCTTCTGTAGTAAGAAAGCCTTTATTCTGTAATGATTGCCAATTAGGAAGAAGTCATAAACTTCCTTATTCTGTTTCTAGTCATTGTAATACTCAATCTTTAGAGATTTTGCATCTTGATTTGTGGGTTCCTTGTCATGTAACATAAGTATCTGGCTATAAATACTATGTTAATATGATTGATGATTTCTCTAAGTTCTGCTGGATTTTTCCATTATTTGACAAGTCAGATTTTAAGAAAGTTTTCTTTCATTTTAAGACTCAAGTGGAGAAGCAGTTACAATGTTTTGTTAAAATTATAAGAACTAGTGGTGTGGGGAGTTTGTTAACAATGAGTTATCTTCTTTTATTTATACTCATGGAATTGTTCATGAACTTACCTGTCCCTATACACCTGAGCAGAATGGTGTTGCAGAATCTAAGCATAGGCACTTGCTAGACATAAGGAGAAAATTTCTCATTCAATCTGGTATTTCACCCCAAATTTTGGGTTGAGGCTTTTACTACTGCAAATTATACTATTAATAGACTTCATGTGAGATTTTTGAGTCATAAATCTCAATATGAGGTTCTTTTTCAGAGATTGCCAGATTACAACTTTCTCAGGTCTTTTGGGTGCTTATGTTTTCCATGGATAAGACCTTATGCTTCTGACAAACTAGCTCCAAGAAGTATTTATTGTATTTTCACTGGCTATGCTAGTAATCAAAAGGGCTACAAGTGCCTAGATTTTTCTACTGGTAAGGTTTATGTCTCTAGACATGTGGTTTTTCAAGAATTTGTCTATCCACTTAGACTTTCTACAAGTTATATTTCTTCACATGTTCTTCCTTCTGACAACCATGCTAGTTATAAGCCTACAGATGCTACATCTTCTTTTGTAATAGTTTCTACAATTAATAAATCTGATGTTCTTATCAATCGAACTGACACTGTCATTGTTACTTATGCTCCTATATTTGTTGCATTTAACTATGCTCCACTAGTGGTGAACGATCATACAATGGTTACAAGAGGTAAAGACGGCTTCAAGCTTAAGAGGTATTCTACAGAATATACTCTTTTTGCTTCTTTACTTTAAAATCAAAGTCCTTCATTACCTACTTGTGTATCTCAAGCTTTGAAATGTCCTAAATGGAGGCATGCTTTGGATAATGAGTATAATGCATTACAATCAGCTAGAACTTGGTCTATTGTTCCTTCTGATCCTTCTCAAAATATAGTGGGTTGCAAGTGGGTATTCAGAATTAAGCATAATCCTAATGGATCTATTGATAAGTACAAGGCTATACTTGTTGCTAAAGGGTTTCATCAACAGGAGGATATAGATTATTCAGAAACTTTTAGTCATGTTGCATAGCCAACTACTATTAGACTAATTCTTTCTTTTGTTGTTAACTATTAATGGTTTATTACTCAGCTGGATGTAAGCAATGCCTTTTTGCATGGTGATAGGTGCATTATTTGCATTGGTTAGATACTCTAATTCATTGAATTCTTGTTAGTTTTCATATAATTATGCCTTGATTTTGTTTGTTTATAAGTTTCTTAAGAGTTTTGAAGTATATTCAACCAAAGAAGAGGAAAGGAGTTCATTCCGGCATAAAAAGAAGAGGTTAAAGGATGGAAACACAACTTTGAAACAAGAGTTCCAGGAATATTTAGGGTTTGGAAAGTACCCCAAAACCCAACCGTAAAGAAGTTGTTTTTGGAGGAAAGTTCGAGGAGGATTTACGGTTGGGTCTGGACTCTCAAACCCAACCGTAAAAATGGTTGAAAAATCATGAAGATTTTGTCACTTCCATCTTGTAGATAATTGAAAGACGAAGACAACCCAAAAAGAATAAGGTCAATAGGACACCGGATGAGGGAGATATGATCAAAATAGTGAAGTGCAAAAAAATATCCAGGAGGAATTACGGTTGGGTTCTTGGCTCGAACCCAACCGTAAACCTGGAGAGTTTTGGGAGCGAAATTTTATGACAGTTTTACGGTTGGGTTTCTTGGATCGAACCAAACCGTAAAACTGGGTGTTTTGGGGTGATATTTTTGTGCCAGAGTTACTGTTGGGTTATTGGCTCGAACCCAACCGTAAAAGGGGGAGTTTTGGCACATGTGTGGGCTTCTAAAACATGGAAAACATGGTCCCGGAAGCATTAAAAACCTAGATTTCATGGATACCATAAAAAGAGACATCGAATACATTAAGAATACATCTGTTACACAAGAAGAACACAAGGAGAACGGCTTGGAGAGCAATTGATCATCACAATAACGAGGGTTTGCTTTACTTGCTTTCTTGTTTATTTTCCATGGATTTTGAGAAATCCATGATGAACTAAACCTTTCTTATTGGTTAGGGATGTATTCCTAAGTTGGAAAACATATTTATTAATTGAATGGCTCATTCTCATATATTCATAATCTCTTCAATATCGTTTATGTTCTACCGTTAATAACGCCTTGTATGATGGATTGCTTGTTTGTTTAAGTTGCAAATTAGATGAGCATGTATTGACATCTATATCTAAACTAGGGTTTTCGATCCGGAATTATCAAAGGACCCTTGTTAAGTATTATAACATAGTTGTTAACGATGGGATGTTGCCATGCAATTATGTGTAGAAGCGCGACCTAGGTTAAATCCGAGTGGCACTTGCGCCGGATTGCTTAGAATAACCTCAACTCACAAAGACCATTGCTTTCATTGGGTTAAACTTGAGTGGCTCTTGCGCCAAGTTATTTGGTGAAAAAGATTCAAAGAGTGGCGCTTGCACCTTTGATGATAATAGGAGTTTTGCCGGAGTAAGCCTGTGATAGAATGTTTTAGGGTTATTGATATTGAGGATGCATGAATGTTGAGTATGATTTGATTGATAACATGTTGGAAGATGGAAGATGAATTCTCTAAACAATGTTTTTTATCTCTGATATTCGTTTAATCTATTTGCTTTAGTATAATTTAGTTATAATCACAATCAACCCCCCTCCCCCTGTTTACATAAGTAATCGAAAGTAATTAACAATCACCTGCCTCTCTGTGGGAACGAACTTGTTCTTATTACTATACTCTAATATATATTAGTGAAGTAAGAACTTGAATTATTTTGGTTGGCTGACGACACGACCAAATTTTGGCGCCGCTTAGGAGGTTTACATGACTCAACCTCCAGGTTTCATTGATCCTAATCATCCCACATATGTGTGTAAGTTACACAAATCTCTCTATAGGTTGAAGCAGGCTCCAAGAGCTTGGTATGATAAATTTTTCATTGTTCTCATATCTTATGATTTTAAGCCATCTACTGCAGATTCCTCTCTTTTTGTTCAAAAGTCTGGCTCCAGAATTACTATTTTTTTGGTTTATGTAGATGATATCCTTTTAACTGAAAACTCAAAGTCATATTGCACTGAACTCATTTCTGTTCTACAAGGTCATTTTCCAATAAAGGATTTGGGGTCTTTACATTACTTTCTGGGACTTGAGGTTAAGAGAAAAACTAATGGCATTTTTATGTCTCAAACAAAGTATGCACTTGATTTTCTAGATAAGTTTGACATGGCAGGTGCTAAACCTTGTTCTTCTCCAGTTTTACCTCATATTAAGTTACATAATACTTCAGATGTACCTCTTACAGATCCTACTTCATATAGATCCTTAGTGGGTGCTCTCCAATATCTTACTTGGACAAGGCCTGAGATCAGCTATGCAGTCAATCAAGTTTGTCAGTTTATACAAACTCCATTTGTTGATCATCTTACAACATCTAAAAGGATTCTTAGATACATTAAAGAGACAATTGATTATGGGTTACTATTCAAAAAGGGTCTCACTACTGTTCATGGGTTCAGTGATGCAGATTGGGCAGGGATCTAGATTCAAGGAGAAGTACAAGTGGTTATTGCATTTTCTTTGGTTCCAGTACAATTTCCTGGTCAATTAAAAGACAAGCTTTTGTTGCTAGATCTTCTACTGAAGCTGAGTTCAGAAGTGTAGCTAATTCTGCTGCAGAAGTCCTCTGGGTGTGCAAACTTCTCAAAGACTTGCATGTTTTATTTCCAGTTGTTCCATCTTTTCTTTGTGATAGCATTACTGCAATATCTTACTCTTCTGATCCTGTTTTTACTCTAGGATGAAACATCTTGTTATTGACTATCACTTTGTCAGGGAACTCGTGCAGGATAAGGAGCTTAAAGTTTCATATATCTCCACCATTGATCAGGAAGTAGATGTTTTTACAAAGGGCTTATATGGCCCAAGATTTGCTCTTCTCAGGAACAAGTTGAAAGTACTTCCACAGTCAACCCTCATCAACTTGAGGGAGGCTAATAACAGTTAAATTTGTTTAACTGTTTCTTTGTTTTTCTTACACCTTCTTTACATCACTTATGTGGTGTCGGTTTTTTATTTTTCCTGGTGTAAGTTAGCTACTGGTACAGCCTGTCAGTGTATGTTAGCTTTGTTTGTTTCTTTTATAAGTCCTGACAGTTTGTGTCGGTGTGAGATAACTTTACCAATTGATTTCTTTCTGTAATTGTAATTCAGAGAAAAACTATTCTCTCTATTAGGGAATTCTATTTTCATTTCATACTTCATTATAGACACCCTTTATCCTACTTTTTAGTTGGGAGTAAAATTATATAGTTCCAAAATAATTAGAGTAGACCACAGTATAGACAGGGTTGCTAACAGAGGTACCAAATTTCATATTATAAAATAAAATATCATTTACTATTGGAATGATACATTCCAAGTAAATTGGTGCCCCTATTAGAAGTCATACATATACGGAATACTTGAAGTAGATTTGGTATCCAAAACTGAAAACAAAGTTCTTTCTACTTCTACTAGCCATTTTAAAAATTAGTTCACAAATTATTTTTTGATTTATTTAAGTTAAATTTTAAAAATTAGTTCACAAATTATTTTTTTATTTATTTAAGTTAAATTATTTTTTTTATGTAGTATCCAAACACCCATTGAAGTTAGAACTTTTAGACTGTGTGGGCTACAGCAATTCATTTGTGTTAAAAGCCTTATATCATCACCTTCATTTGTGTTAAAAGCCTTATATCATCACCTAGTGGCGCCGTTATTTGGAAAATATTTCATTCATGTTTGCTGCTCGATTATTCTTGTGTGATCATCTTGTCCAAATTTCATTTTTCATTAGTATTTGTTTCATGCAATCAAAGCGAAAAAGGAGTTATTAATTATTAATATCCAATAATTAGTGCCAATTAGTTCAACTTCAACCACCACATTATTGATAATTCACAAATAAAAAAAGAAATACAGTACGTATTTGGTTTTTGGGATTAGGCACCGGTTAATGTTTTCGGTGGTGTATAATGTATATGGTGTATAATGTATGTGGCGAATGATAGTTAAGATTTGTTAATATAAGTCGGTGGTAAAGAGTTTGTTTCTGGTCAAACTCAATACTAAGTAAACATGTTTCTAAAGTTAAAGTTTTTTAAGGATTAAGTTTATATTTCTATAAATAGGAGTAGAATCGGAGGTTTATAATTAATCCAATCTAGAAAAATGGTAAAACCTTGTGGTTAAGTTTTGTTGTGTCTTTGGTAGGGAGGGTTTGAGTGCTACCGTAAAGGTCAATAACGGTGTGAGAAAAAAACTTGTAGAGAGAAGATTTTGTTGTTTTAATGTTTAGGGTTTAGGCTTTGCCCTAAACCAGGTTTCTAGAGAGTTTCCATGTTTCTCCTCTGTTACTGGCAACCGTGAAGAAGGTGCAGAAGAGAAGACATGAGGATGGTTTAGAAAGTTGATTTCTAAGGTTTTTCAATGGTGTCTCAGGTATGTTTTGGTAACTCTTTGGTTTGGGTCTTCTCCTGTGGGTTGTGGAAAGAGCATGTAATGGTCTTTGATTGTAATAAAAGTTTTTCTGATGGTGTTGGTCGTGGATGTACCATGTAAAGGTGAACCACATATACCTTGTGTTATGGTTGTGTGCTTGTTTATCTTCTGTCTCTCTTATCATTTCTCTCAGTTTGGTTCAAATCACCAATTGTCCTTTGTGATCTTGTGTTCTGTTCTGCTCGGGATGCCAATTTCTCCGACAAGATTAGCATCCAATTCTCATCAGTATCGGTATTTGTTGTTCTTTAAAGGCTTCACTCATCCTTTTAGTCCTGGAGGAACTTTTATATTCTTAATCAAAGTTTACAAAAAAAAACAGAGTAAGTACAAAAGAACCATGTCATCTGTTATTAAGATTTTCAAGTATTATTCGAGCTCAAACACATCATGATGGGCCCCTGAAACAAACTGTGCAGTGTAGATAAATTTATAGGTAGGATAAAATTGGAAAATGATGTTATTTAATATTAATTGTAATATAATTGTATCCCGAAAAACCTAGTTTAATTGGGGGTTTAGAAAATTAATAAGAGGTTTTAAGAAAAGACAAAATAGGTTCATCCAATAATAATACCGCCTACCCCTTAGTCATATATTTTCATAAATAGTTAAAGTGCCCCATTTGATTAGTCCTAATATGTGATTAGATTAGTTAATTAGTTAGATAGATTAGTTATATGAATTATGGTTATGAATAAATTTTTTTTTTTTTTGTGAGTAGAAAAGAAGAAGGTTTTTGGAGGTTTTGGAGGGAAAAAAAGTGAAAAGCTAGGGTTTTGAGAGATTAGTGATTCTAGTGGAAACATTGATGTTAGAGAACCTTCAAACAATAAGGATGATTGTGTTGATCTTAAGTTAGATTCTGAGTTAGATTGGATATATAACGTTGATCGATTGATATATGAAGCCGAAAATGAGGGTGCAAATGAAGAACCTCAAACTCAAAATGAAGAAACCAAAGCTCATAACGAAGAACCCATAGCTCAAAACACACAGGTAAACTACCAACAGCTTACGAATGGCCGAAATTTTTGTTAAAATCGTCGAATCATAGTGGTAAAGCAAAGAAATAGAGTAAGTGTCAGCATAGTCGTGAGGTTAGGAACATGACGACTCTTTATAGATCGTCAAGGTCCTAACATCCAACAATGACAACACTAACCTGCAACTTTACCATTCTATGAAAAATCATCATGGTCCAACAAATGATAGTGACGAGTAACTTTGCTCATTAAGAGTCGGCATTGTACTATATTTATACCATGACAACTCTTGGACCCAAAAATTTTATGTAAGAAATATGTGTTAGGGTCGCATCGGTTCATACCATATACCATGATCCTAACCAAGTTTGATATGCAGTCGTCATTGTGGATATTCATAACCTTGACGACTTCATTTGGGGAATTTTTTGGTGTTTGCTTTTGTAAAACAATTGATCGTAAAATCATTTCATTGAATCGAAAAGGCATACATCGTGTTCCATTAAAGGAAATGATATAGAATAGATCATTAGATTACACTTAAACACTTAATCATATAGGTTGAAATCATTGGTAGTTTCTTCCAAAATATGATACCAATCTTCATGCTTAAAACTTTTTGCCATGGATAGTTTCGTATCTGTCGAGAGCCATCACCCACTGAAAAAACAAATGAATTGTAAGTTTGTATGTTTGAAAACTATTTTTGACAAACGATATATTGATTGACATATTTACTCTTGTCACACTGGATTTGGTGGGATGAGATTTCGTTACAGCTTTCATTTCCTGTTTCAAAGCTTCCAATCATTGAAATAACTTCTAGAACCTTTTCTTAATATTTGAACGTCCTATCATTACGATTTCCGTCTAATCCCACAAAAATCATAAACATACGGTTCCACCAAGAATCATATGTCTAATTCATATTAATGTCTTGATTAACGTCTTGGTTACTTTGGGTAATATACGCTCTATCGTAGTCGTGCTTTGTGATCGTAATCCACGCTCTAACAATGGTATTATCTTCATCGGTAGTGTATGAAGTTACCATATTTAATACTTGAAAGGGACGGGTGAGAATGAGTTGTAGACTGAGAATGAGAATGAAAGGGATAGGTGAGAATCAGAATCAGAATGAAAAGGACAGGTTTCCTTATAGTGTTTAATTACCCAACGACTTTTCTAAAAATTCATTGGCAAATTCAAAATTCGCAATAACTTCTTCTAGGGTCGTCATGATCACAACCAGACCCACATGCACCACCAGACCCACCAACACCAACATTGGTGTCATCAACTTCATCTTCGATTTGTTCATTGTCATTCACAAATGGAATAGAGGAGGCACGAGAAGGTGGAGTGTGTACATGTTCACCTTTTCCTTTCTTTGTCTTTCTAACCCAACTATATTACAAAATACGCAAAAATCAAAAAGTCAGAAACAATAATCTCAGACCTAGTCATAGAGTCGTCATGGTCTAAATTGTCGACGGTAACGACCCAGGATAAAACAATAACGACAAAATATTTGTATTGTTGTAGATGATGGGTTTTTGACAAGGATAAAATAGTAAATTATCTCTCAAGACTCGGGTTTGAGAAATATTAATCTTTAAAATTCTGCAAAAGAGTTCTTGAGTAGGCGATTATCCATACCCTCCCTCAGGCGCTTATCTCTGTCATCTCTCTATATGTATGGCCAACTACATATACGATCAAATTAATGAATTTGATAAATATTCATTATTATACAAAATCATCAGAACAACAATGGTGCTCACTACAATATTCTCATATGTTTTATGATTTTTACATAAAATCTCAAGCTCCTAGATGGATTGCCCACTAGTATAGGGCAAATTGAGTATTATTTCTGGTGTTATATTCCGCAGCTGAATTCCCAAAAATTACCCATGTTAATATTCACACTCAACTGAGCAATATTAACTTACTAAAACATATATATAGCTCTATATATGGATTTATTTGATTAAAGTACCACAGTTATGCTTAAATTCAATGTCAAAATTGTGAAAGGCACAATTTCATAGCTTCTACTAGCTAAAAATCCTACCTCAGTCACATTAATCGTTTACCTAAAGAGACAACTAATACGAATGAGTGAAAAGAATTCAATATAGGGTTTTAAAACGCTTCACAACACTTATAAGCATGTCAAAAGTATTTTCAAACCCTAATTAGGATTATAAAACAGATTCGCAACACTTAGTATATCAAAAGCATATCAAAAAGTATTTTAAACCCTAACTAGGGTTTGAAGATAAATTCACAACACTTATAAACGTTTCAAAAGTGTGTCAAAAAGTATTTCAAACCCTAATTTCGAAAAAGGGAATTTAACCCTAACTTTTCAAACGCACCTTACCTTTGCTTGTGTGTCTTGCTTTTCAGGTCAGGCTTGCACGCCTACTCAGAATCCAAGTGTGGACATCATGATTCTCTCCAAAATTTAGTATTTTACTATTTTTTCCTCAACATGTGAGGTTGAGCACAAGAGTAAAATGTGAGCTTCTTGCCTTCTGGCCAAACACTTTCATATTAACCCTAATTTTTGAAGAGGGATACATCTCTACCTCTCTTGCTTCGAACGTGTGCGCCTTATCCAAGCAGCTAAGCTTGCGTGACTATTCTCAAGGCAAAAATCTGCATGCCTTCAAAAACAAAGCCAAGTTCACACGACTTGTTTCTTGTCAAAATTGATAATTTTACTTTTTTACCCTTAACATGTGAGGTTGGGTACAAAGACTAAAATATGAGTGTCTTGCTTCTTGTTAAAAAAAATAACTTCTTGTTTCTCACCAAAAGTTAGCGTTTTACTCTTTTACCTTCAACGTGTGAGGTTGAGTACAAAGAGCAAAACGTGAGACTCTTGCTTCAAGACAAAAACGTTCTTCCCTCTTCCTTCACGTGAATAATTTGGTTTGGCAAATTAAGGTTTTGACGAACTTCAAAACCCTAAGATATGTTAGACCTCTCTCTCACATATATTTTTGTATGAAGCTTGACATACAATTTTTCATGGTCAGCGGAAAACAACTTGTTTTTAGGAAATAAGCATGTCAATGCAAAATTGACTAAGTTGAGCACATTGCTCCTTATACATAAATAAATACATATTTATTTTGTTTTAGTCTGCTAGACTGATCAGTCTAATCAAGCAAGACAGACTCATCAGCTAGTCAAGCAAGACAAGTCTCTAGTCAAAAGACCTATTGAGTAGGTCTCAATTGATTTAACACCAGTAGTGCTTAACACTACAATATTATACGAGACATCAAATGTCACAAATGGGGGGATATTCATTAGGGTTTTGGTCTGGCGGTCTACAACATGTGGTACAGCAGTGCACCAACTAAAGAGATATTCTGGAAAGTTCGATCAGCAGTTGAGTAGAGGAGTGGTAAGTTGAGTAACTGACTATTCAGCCTTAATCGAAGTGGAAAGCAGTTGTATACACCTTCTCCACTTCACCATTACTCAACCATCGACAGTTTCTTCCAAAAAAGAGGTCAGGTGGTTACAATAGCTATGGTATAAGTAGATTCTCAATCTATTGAACAAGAGGAGAAGTTTTTACAACAGAACAAGAACTTCTAAGTCGAACTCTGAGACAAGTCTAATTCGATCACTCAACTTTCTCATTGAGAGCATTTTTCATAGATATTCACACCAATTACATCTTTCAGAGTCTGATACTCTGACCTCAACCTTCTCTCGCTTCCCCCCCTAAGACCAACCCTTCTCCTTCTCATTTTGTGACTAAAGCAAGACTGGAATGGTCATTGCTTGGTTAGGCCAGGATTGTACAGATTGATCTCTCGAATCTAAACAAAGTACTTCAACAGTACAAATGTTTAAGGATTTACGAATTATCACATGCTCATCCTATTTTTTTCCTAAATTACCCTTCAATTAGTTTTCCCCCACTAACAACAGTGACGACCCTTATCATTGAAATGAGGCAGAGTAGTTTTTCTTTTTCCTATGGGCGTCATTATGGTTTATTAAAGTGTCGTCACATATTTAAGGTCGTCATAGTTTTAGATAAAAACGATGCGACCTTAAACAGACTCTTCGTCTTCAGGAAAAATAACCAACAAGGGTTGTCATGGTCAAAAATGAGATACCATGACGATTTTTCATACTTCTACCATGCATATGAAAAGTCGTCATGGTCTACGGTTATCGACCATGCCGACCCTCTTCCTGTAACTGTAATTTTTCGGTTTTGTAGTCTAGATTTACACTCAAAACAAACGTACATTCACATCCAGCATATAGAGATATGAGTTTTGGTTTACTTATTTTTTAATTAGGACCATTTCGTTGTTTGATTCTTCTCGATTTGATTTCTTGCTCCTTTTCGACTTTAACTTTCCCTTAACTTCTCTATGGTTATAAATGGGCTAACATCTCTCTGGAGATTCTTCATACGAGCCATGTTTGTAGATGAATCGTGAATTACAGTTTTCGAATTGATTTCGAAAAAAAAATTGAATCGTTAAGGAGAAAAGGATTAGAGCTTTTTGGCTTTTGGTTGTGATTTTAAATGGAAATGAAGGTTGATTTTGGTTAAGTATAATAGAGTTTAGGATTAGTTATTAAGGTAAGGATAAACTTGTATTTTTGACACCCCCTGTAATTAATGGTGTGGGGATAGATTTGTTAAAGCTCCCTATTAATTCCACAAGTCCCCAATTAAGTCAGGCCAAAAAACTAATGCACAATATACTTTTTTTTTTTTTATCGGTTACTGTACATTATACATTAAGAATCTGGAATCTGAACTCTAGGCATAAAGAAATTAGCAGAATAAGTTAGACTGTCACCTAGCAACAAATTAATCCAAACTAAATTTCATTACACAGTATGAAAAAATCCAACCAGAAATGCATTTTGTGTTGTCGTCCTATTTATAGGCTTTCTCTAATAGAAATGGTTCAAATTCTTCCACTTTATGAATGGTAATGTCACACCAGCAACATAATTCAGGAATTCTCAAAAAGTGTCGCTTAAAACATTATGACAATGCACCAAGGAACTTCCTTCGAGGGATGTTGATCTTCTTCAAACAGGCCCCCTTGATGAGTAAAGAAAAGAAGACAGACTCCATGAGCACCAGCCATTTTGCAGAATCTTGAAGGGTTTGAAGAATCTGCTCTATTCTGTATTTCATGATTGGCTGACCTGATCGAGTCCTCTTGAACATATTCTCTCTCCGCTCTTTCCTCTTAGATTCAACTACTTCTCTCTTTTTGTTCCTCGCTTGTAACATTGCTTCCTTCTCTGTTTTTGCCTTCTCTTCTTCTTCATGCTTCTTCTCATAAAACTCTCTCAAGCTCTGATAATGTTACAGTCGTGGTTTACTATTACAGTCGGCATTGATTCATGAACAAACTCTCGTGCAAAACAAAGTATTGAAACAAAACGAGTTGTAGGTCAATTATGTACGTGACGTCAAAATGCAACAACGGAACATATCATATGTTTCATGAAAGCACATATTGTCTTTTCTTAACAACTTGCGGCTGTCAGTTATGTGATCGATTTGTATTTAGCGATTTTTCTCTTTTATAATCGAAACCTTAGTTGCATTACTTTCATAATCTTACAAATACCGACTGTTGCTCAAAACCTCCAATTTTAAATTAATTTTTAAAGAGGAAAAGAAAAAAAGAGTCGGTACCGAATATTTTAAATGAAGGGGCATAGTTATTAGGTTTTTTTTTTATTTTTATTATTATAAAAAAAAAAACTTTAACCAAAATCACACTATATAATCGTAAGTATTCTCTAATTTATGAGAATATTTTTAACTGACGGTCATTAATATGGTTTTTTCTTGCACAAAAATAATATCTCAATTATATGTTGCAAAGGTATTGGTTCGTAGCTGTCCAGGTAAGACCCACCGGGCTCTACAAAGCATGGTGTTTGTGTTGCCGGCTGCCATGAGAAACTACTAATGACTCCATTGATTTTACCGGCTATGATGTTAAAATTATTTATTTTTATTTTTCTTATTTTTTTGGGTTGTGGTGGAATAAGTCGATCAATTTTCAAGGGAAGAAATAAAAGTCAAAGTCCAAGAGATCCCAATTTTGAAAATTCTGATTCCATGAGAAATCTTTTCATGGAGGCTGCAACGGCTGTAAAATGTTGCTGTTCTTTTAGAGAAAAGCCAAACTCAATAGAGGCAATTGATGGTAAAAGATGCTTGTCAAACAAAAGCAGGTTTAAGCTCATCTTTCTCCACGCACCAAGATTTGAACAAATGATTATGTAGAGTTCCTGCACTAGTGTTTTCTGTGATTATACCGGCGAGTCGGTGACCGTTCCTTGGGCATTGCCCTGAACTGTTATTTCTTTGACAATGATAACTAACGGATTGATGAAAAATGGAGAAAATATTTTGAATATTACCAAGAGCAAGACTGAAAGAAAAGTTAAAGACTTAAGTTAAATATCACCAAGAGCAAAAGGTTTTTTACATGGTTTTGAAGATAAAGTAATACATTACTTCCTAGTCAGATTTCCTCTCACACTCCACCCCACTCCCTCGGCACATCGTCTCTCTATCCTCGCAGAACGAAACAAATTTTGAGAAGATGAAAAAATAAACTTTAACCTCCAACAACTAGTACGGATAATCACCAACCTGACCTCGTGCCATACCACCAACTCGAGCATCTCTACCACCTCTACCCGCGTAAGAATCTCTACGGTAATCTGTGGGTGCTCCATTCCTGATTGGGGACCGACTTCTCTCTCTAATATCACGTCCAAAACGAGCACAATGCGAAGGAGGTGGTGGTGGTGAAAGAGGCCTCCTCTCGTTCCTCATAATGAGTCCTCCCCGTCTTTCTTTGAAAAAATTGTCCCTTCCTCGGTCTCTATGGTTCCAGTCAGGAGGCATTGGCCTGTCAAACTTTCCCCTATCCCTGAAGTCATCCTCATCACGATAATCTGGTCTCTCACGTCGAACATGATTATCTGGAAACCTTCCTCCTCCATGTCTTGTGTGTGGGGGGGCAGCTCCAAATTCTTTAGGACCATCCCTTCCCCAAGAACGAGGTGGTGGTGACCTATTATATCCATTTGGACCTCCTCGTCCTGGAGAACCATCCACTGGCAAACCTGAGAAACGTGGTGGGCCTTGATAGGGCCTTCGCGGACTACCATCACGAGGTCCAATACGAAGTCTATTGCACTTGTTACAGTACTCCCGGCGTGCAAAGTTCAAGTTGCCACATCTAGTACATAGTTTGCACCAAAATTAGTGAACAGGGAGAGACCAACACAATCATAACAGAAGAACCACATATAATATAAGCATTAAGATTATCTTAAACACTGCGTCTACAAAAGGAAAACATAGAATACTTACGAGGGATCTGGGCAAATCCAATCTCCTTCCCTTGGGGGCACATTTGGATTGTTTCTGAGCACACCACCTTCAACGCCTCTGAATGGACCAGAACCAAATCTGGGACCATCGAAGTCTCTCCCAGAAAACCTACCACCTCCGCCTCCCCTTCCTCGACCATAAGGTGGAGAAGAATCTCGAAATCTACCAGGACCTCTACCACCTCTGAATCCACGGCCGTGGTGCATTGGACCAGAACTATCGTAGTCAGCCCTAGGGTGATAGTCAAACTTCCTACGACTCAAAGGTGAACCAGAACTTGCACGAGTCCCATTTCCTGACAAGGAGACGAGAGTGTAACAGTAAGTGACAACCACCCAGTTAGGAGGAGAAAAGAAGAGAACCAAGTACAGGATAATCTTTTCATGAAATCCAATTGTCTGCCATGCAATTGCACAGCAGTACCGAAAAAGTTGCGGCAACAGCTACCTGTTTTGACGGATCTGCCTCCATAGAGGACATGAGTAATAGAAATATACGAAGTTAACGTAGATGATTGTAATAAACCCAATAGAAACCTGCCCAGATCAATTACTTTAACAAGCAACTAACCATTTCCACATTAATGTAACCCAAGTTACAAGCACTACCACTGTTACTTTAATCACCATTTTACTAACCGTCGGAACACCCGAAGATCAAAAACAAATCCAGTTGTCCTAAATGCAGTTGATGCCCTCTACCTCAATAACCGTTTCCGTGTTTTGGACACCCACATAACACAGAAGATTGTAATACACCCAACAGAAGCCTGTCCAAGCCATTTACTTTCACAAGCAACTAAACCCACTTCCAGATTAATACAACCAAGTTACAAGTACTATCACTGTAACCATAATACCAGTACCTAGTAACCAATCACAACACCCAAAGTTCAAAAACAAATCCAGTTTTCCTAATTGCACTTGGAACCATCTACCTCGTTAAGCTTGACCAGGTTTTAGGCCCCCATTATTATGCAAAAGTCAAGCCAAAGGGTTTTGCTTAAGACAAACCCTGCATCAGAATACTGAGTCCCAAACAATGTCGATAACACCCAGCAAATAGGCAAACAAAGGATGACTATATACCTACAAGTCAAGGTGGACACAATACCTAAAACACCTATCCCAGTTATGAGATCTTCATTCATGAAACCACTTGTTCTATGATGACACCAACATGAAAGGAACAAAAATAACCAGCTTTCAAAATGGATGAAACGATGCTTGAGTGATGCTATTAATACACACCATTCACAAACCCATTTCAGCAAATTAGCAATGACCATATCGGCACTGCAGTCCAAAGATTGGGTGCTTACTGCATGACAAATGCGAAACAAAGTTTTGACCTTCAATTCCACTATATGTGAACCAGCATCCAAATAATAGCTTTTACCGTGTTAAGTATTATATAACCATGTACGATGAAATAATGAAAAATAAAATCATGAGCTATGACATCCCAGGAGAAGCCAATAATTCCCAAACCTATGCGCAATTAGCACCCAGTAAGTGGTCTTGAATTTAAACCCTTTCCACATTCACCATTCTCAACCCACCCAATATCATTGGCCACCGTAACAGACACATAGAAGGTTTCTAATGAATAATTATGCATCACAATTTTCCATCTCATCCATCCCTTCTCCCTAAATCCAAAACAATTTCAGCAAAAATCCAGTTTTCCTATCCCAATACTCATTCCAACATTACTTCCTCAACAACTATTTCTTGCACCAAGCAACTTCGAAAGCTGTAACAAATAACAAGAAAGTTTGTTCTCAATTTGAGATTCTTCTTAATAAGAGGGGTTAGACCCACACTCATCATGGATTGATGCATATATAGATTTCAAAATATACCAATTCTTTTTTCAGTGGTTTCTTCTCATAAGTCAAACTAACAAGATGAGTATGGTGAAATCGATGAACAGATAATATCATTTGTTTTTTAAGTGGTCAAAAAGTGTAACATAAGTAAAACAATAGAAGTAGACCTAAAAGTACATGTGAAATAATAAGATGGTTTTGACAGGCTCAATAAAGACAGACCAGCTAGAGACAAGCATGCTGGTGCTTTTTCGAAGGCAAAAAAGAGTAGTTAAAAACTAAAACAAACAGTGAAGCAAAAAAAAAAAAAATCAGAGCTGTGCACACACAAAAAAAATGTCCACCTGAAAAATGTGAGGCCTACAGGTAAGATATAATAGGGAGTTACGTAGGTCAGAGAGTAATTATAACAATTTAAGAAGCTGCAACTTATAATCTCATGACATGTATCCTATCTAATCACAAGTAGCTTTCTGAACTTGGTTCCAAATATGAGGGAGCCAGAAAGCATTCAAAAATTTAGACAACTAAGTTAAAATCACGTGTATGAAGTCAAGAATAAAGATCAGCTAACAACAATTTAATTTGCACCATAGAAATTATCAAGATGTACACAGTGTGACTATGTTGATTCCATCAGTCATGCGAAACTGTGTTTATAGATTACTTACCACCCAACTAGTCAGCTTGCCCCTAAATTTCCTTTTAGGTATTCCAAACTAACTATTTGCAAATCATCCCAAAATATTTTTCTTTATTCCAGTTAGGGAAAACCAACTTATTTAACAATTACAAAAGTCAGGATGAATGCAAATAAATGACAAACCATGCCCCTTTCTAACTTATCCAGCAAAAATACCAAAAAAATTCACAAGTAATACTGATATAGTCCAAAGCACAATTCAAAGCTTGAAACAATTAATAATCAGCATAAGCAACTTCACGGAATTAATCCTATCAACAAATTAGGGTTAAATAAAAAGTTGAATAAAAGGAACAAAATCAAAGGGTTTTTAAAAATAGAGAAACGAACCAGAAGTTTCACGGTGGAATCGATCAGGAGCACCACCTCGAGGGTAAGAAGAAGGAGGAGGATCACGACGAACCTCACCAGGTTCATAATCACTACCACCACCACCACTTTCATCAGGACGAACAACAAGACTACTCAGGTGATGAGACGGTGGAGCTGCCGTTGTCAGCTCCCTTTCTCGTGAACCCATCGAAGTTTTCGGGTGTGATTTCGTTCTCTCTCTTTCAAAAGTATAAACCCTAAAATCTCTCTCTCTCTCTCTTTCTAAGAAGGAAAGAAACAATGGAGTCCAGAAACTACAGATTCCACACAGGTATTACCATGTGGGCCTTGGGTTTTCTTTTGATTTTGATAGGACCCACTTGAAGAATCAACGGACAAAGATGCATCATACGTGTATTATATCTTGATCGATCGAGATCAGACACCGCCTATATTTTTTATATGTATAACCAGAGGTTAAAGTGGATCGTGCCAACACGAGTCAAGTCCAAACCAACATGTTAAAAATTGAGCATGGCACAGCATAGTATGTGATTAATCACAATACGATAACTGTGTGTGTTGTGATGGACTTGATTAATCGGCAGAGTGATACAACACAGCATGCGGTATATACAATACGGCACGTACGAAGCATGTTAAGGCACATTATACATACACGGTATATCTAAAAGACCGAGTCTGATTGAGTACGATTCCTAAAGAAATATTGATCAGATAGGATCCTTAAACTTTAACAAAAGTATCTGACCAAACATTTCAACTAAACTTCTTAACCGTTAGATCTATCTCTTTAAGTGGCCCCTGTATTTTGATGTTCAAGTGTTACACGAGGCATCTTATGTAGATTTATGGTGTTACACGTGGTCTCCTTAACAATCTTATTTACAAAATAACATAAATATATTATTGTTTCCTATTTTACTAGTACAATTCGACGACCGTTTTTTTTTCCTCATGTGTTGTTATTGATTATGAACTAATAGATTTTTTTTTTGTTGTATGGTTTATTTTCTTAATGTTATACAAAATGGTCTATTGATTAGTTCATAAACGATAATAAAGTACTTTACTGTGAATAGAACAAAGAAGAATAGGTAGGAAAAGTGAAGGCTTTCGTTTTACATTGCAGTATCGCTCAACTCTGAACTTACAAATCATAAAATCTTGAACTACAATCAGATATTTTTAAGGTTATATTAGGAAACGTAGGTCCCATATGAAAGTTAGATGTGATTATGTATCACCCAGGCCTACAGCTCTGAGATTTAGTTAGTCGGGTCATAGTAGACCTCGGCTATTAAGAATTAAGTTTGGAAATTACATAAATAACGAGAACTATCAGAGTTGGATTTAATTAGGGGTTAGTTAGGGTTAGGAATTAGAGTCATAGTTAGCCGCTAAGTTAGTATTGGATTAGCTTCTTCTTTTTATCAAGTTACATTTTTATAATATATGCATAAGTTAGCCTGCGGAAGGGGGTTGAGCCTATATGGTTGTCGTGGCCTGAGGTCCAGTGTTATAGTTAGTCAGTTCATAGTCAAATATATGAGTTCTAGGGTCATAAAACTCTACAAAACGATATTCGTTGAAACTAATTGTTCGGAACAAATTACTACTGGCCATGCAGATTTTTTATGGCAATTCAACAATATCCTCTTATAAAATAAGTAACTACCTTCCATATAACTCACACAATATCCAGTATTTGCTTTTTCCTAATCTGCCTACATAATGAACCAAGGTGCAAGAGATGTTCGCCCAGGCCAAGTGGATTAAAATGCCATATCCATTACATGGTTCCAACTCCGGAATCAGTTATGAGATATTCAAAAGTTTTCATAATGCAAATCGTACATTTTTTTTATCCACTCCAATTTTATAAGTAACTAAAAATGACCTGCAAATCATTTAACCTGTCACACTTTTTATAAACTGATATCTGTGAAAATGCCCAAACAATTCAGTTCTAAGTGTTACCACAACCAACTCCAAAAAATACAATATTTCTTAGTTAACGACTGTATTTATACGCAGCCTTTAAGTTGTAGCTTGCAAGTCACCTAACTGGAGGTTCTTCACTGCATCTTATAGTAAAATTCTTCTGCAAAGACGTCAAGAAAATAGTAATACTAATTGGGGTCTATGATTCCTCAATTAAACTTGTTCTACGGAGCTGACGACCCCTCAAATGAATTTTATTTCTAATTAAGGGGGTAGGTACTAACTACACTGGTCCTCAAAATATTACTACATTCGTCTTGGAAAAGTACTTACTATCAAATCAAACCCTGGTATGGAAGTGACTTTTCATTCTTTTTAATATTCAAATTATTCGCACGAATGAAGCATTTAGCTTTTTGCACCATCAACCACATTTACAATAACTACTTTGGATGTTTTAAATCTTGATGGCTTGCATATCAAAGACATAAGCAAGTTGGCTAGATATTTGAAACTAGGGACTTAGTTATTAATAATTTAAAATATCTTTGCTCTACTGTCAATTGAAAAAGTGTATAATCTCGAGCTCCAAATCACATAAATTTTCATATACAAAGCAAAGGCATAACAACATTCACAAAACTTCTTCAACTATGTTTTTACATATTTGACAATTAAAGAAGTAACCAAACCCGATTCTGGTATCCACAACCTTTTGTGGTTTTTGCAGAATATCATGATTTCTTGAAGGCAACGTCTAATTATCTTCACCAATAAGGTGATCAGAACTCCTAATACGACAACAACGCCAAATGAGATAATAAAAGTTACAAATACGCGATATATGTTGGCTATGTGATACTTACCTCTTCCCCAGCTTCTTTGTCCAGTTTTCAAATTATCATCTCGATAATATATTTTGCAATTTGACAAGCATCTGTTAATGTTGGCTATTGCAGACTTAACACAAAGATTAAACATGAAATGGAAAAGATAATTAAAACGCAAGTATTAAGATTGTTGAAAGTCGTCTTGCATTTTCCTATCATCTCCACCTTTTTGAATTCCGGACATCTAGAACCAGCTGCTACATAACAAGGACCAAGTGCAAAGGTGAACTCCTGGCAAAAATTTCCAAAATTTTTCAACCACAACCAATGAAAGAAGACCACTTGCATGATAAAAAAATCGAGGAAAAGGGAAAGCATACCTTATTTATAGAGCAACAAATGTGTTATGTCCATGATAACCTCCTCACTATTTGTATATGAATATCTAAGTAACCTCCTCATTGTTGTACATATTGGAGACTAATATGGAGCCTAATGTCCCTTGAAAACAAGTGAGCATCACATAAAAAATTTAGACTTGCACTAAAAATCTTTGCAATTGATTCATAAGCATAGGCCTATCTTAAATAATGTCATGTGTTACATATGTAACTCACTGAGTTGCATCATGTGCAGTATTAAATCCACCTAAAATAACTGCAACCATTTTATCCATTTTTTTCATGCTTAAATTTCTTAGAGTAAATTTGAGATACTTTGTTATTTCGTAAAAAAATAATTTTTGTAGTTTGCGAAAATCACCTGAAGTTTTATTCATTGAGAGAGAATGAGAGAGATGTTTTCGGAAAATCACGATGGACTTTGATGTTACTACAATTGAAGGAATATCTCTAATAGAAGTAGATTTCTTAAAAGCTTCTCCAAGACCCTGGTCCAATTTCATATCTTCTGTTGGAGTCCCTCTCTGTGAGCATTAAAGATGGAATAACTGTTTTTACCATCATAAGAATGCGTAGTTTTAGCCTACCCAAGTATTAATGTCACCTGTAGGAGTGGAACCCACAACTACATAGTTAAGAACCATGTACTATTCCATTTGAGCTAAGACGGAAGATACCATTTCCAATGTAAGTGGGATTTAATATGAAGTAATATAAAGTAGATTGAGATTATACTCGTAAACATTATCGATCTTTAGACCCTACTTCAGATTTGCTAATGACCATTTGTATACCTAGAAACGATTAAATGAATCGACATTTTTCATGGACAATTCTACAACGTGTGTTACCAAGAATCCGTAGATAATTTCAACAATATTGCATTCAAAAAGTAAGATGTAAACACCAACTAAGATAAGGATTCCTACGATTCTCCTTGATGGTTTCATTTAATACACTTGGTACCTTTATGCAACTAATAATAACAACTTGTTTATAAAGGATACTACATTAACACGGTGGGAGATAATAGGGGATAATTGATTTATAAAGTACCTCCCAGATCAAGAATAAGATTATTAAAGCTTTTGCAAGGCATAGTGGTGATGTTAATATGAATGGAAAAATAGTCCAATTCATATAATAGTCGGGGTGGTAGAGTTGTAGTACATCCAGCATTCATTGGAGCCCCTAAAAATTCCAAAAAAAATGAAGAAAGAAAATTATAAGTAATCTAATTCAAACCATTAAAAAAGATAATTGAAACTTAGATATATATAACTGATAAACAACCAAATGCAGATCGAATGAAATAAAATGATAGAACTGAAGTGTGTTTTTTTACTCTTCCTTCTTGAACTTAAACTTTGGGATTTACTTTTCAAGATAAAACATAAATCAAGGATAAATTGGATTGGACATTAAGCAGTTGGTTAGTATTAACAACAGTTTTCCAACATGATATGGCACTCCCACCCTAAACTTTACCAGACTACCAATGAGAGAACTTAGAAGCATATTTCTATACAGTGACTTCATACCGTAAATGATTATTTTCAACCCCAAATCAGTAGGACCACTTAGTAAGCATTGTAATGCTCATCAGTCTGAGATTTAGACTTTCCCTGGTAACAATCCATTTTTCTCGATTAGTCAAATGGAAAACAACTTATGGTATTCAGAAAATGACTACTTTGTTATGATTCATATGACAGTATCCTGTGCAGGGACGTAACTAGAGCATAACTTATCCAGGTTCAATCCCCTTTCAAATATCCAAAAAACTTTATTTTGAAAACCTATTTTATGTTTCATTAAAATTCAAGTGGTTGACGATTTAATTGTAGACAATTCCACGTTGAAAGAGACAGTAGGCAAGGAGTGCAATATTTTCTTTTTGACAAGGAGAACATAATTTTATAAGTCTACGTGTGCATCCATCCTCCAAAAAATGAGTCATGTACGTGGAGTAGTTTCTTGGCAGAAAATAATGCAATTAATTTTCAAGTAACTATAATTAAACATAGATATTGAACTTCAAAATCACTTTTTGTTGTGTGCATTATTATTTAGTGTTTCTTTTAAATACATATTATTATTTGATTGGGTTAATTGGTTTTTGGTACTTATATTTTTGTCCAAATTTAATGTTTGTTGTAACATTTGTCCAACTTAAAATTTGGTATTTGGAAATAACGTTGACCGATGTTGACTCAGTTAAATATTGATTTCTGATTAGAAATTACTAATTTTAAAAAAATAGTAAATGAAACTTTTAATGAGTTTAGTATCACACCCTTCACTTTCTTATTATTTACATAAGATATGACGACAGTAATAAACCAATTTAACCTAAGGTCCAGATCTAATAGGAAAAAAATTTATTGACCTAATCCTTTTTCTTCTTCTCTGTTATACTTCCGCCTTCATTGTTAATATCCTTGACAAAAAAAGCTTTAAGCGTCCTTCTGTTACTCTGGTAACCGAGAATTTCTATATGACAAACATTCCTTTAACATATCAAAAATAAAAATAACTCATATTAAACTACATCTAACAGGTTATTTTTAAATTTTAGTAATTCAACTTAATCTAATTTTAAGAAATTAAAAATTAAACTTAACAAAACTCTAAAGCAATGTGTCATACTTTATTTTGGAATGTACAAACTGATTCAATGAAATCCAAAGGGAAACAAAGAAATTAACTTTTATTAAATACTTAACAAAATTTGATTAAACTTGTTGGATGCAAGTTTATCCAACTTATTTGTATACTAAACCCACAAATATCCCACCTGATAGAGATTTACACGCTACTTTTTCATGAAAACTTCCAGTTGGCTAAGTTTGTGGAAGAAATTTTACCTAGAGAATTTGCAAAATTTCACAAAGCCCAGAAACCCTGATCGAATTTTGAAAAACATATTCAATCAATCTCAGTAGCACATCTGAATCAATCATCAGCTGGAACAACTTGCTTTTGTTTCTTGTTTTATTCTATATATCTTGCAAATTCGGTTAGTAAAATTTCTTGAACATCACTGGAGTTTCCTTCCAATCAATAATCAAAAATCATTCTAAGAGCCTAAAATATGCATGCCCCCACTTGAGCTAGATTACTTTCTCTCTCAAACAAACTGCATTAATACATACGAAGAGCAATAACATGCATCATAACTTAAGAACGCAACCAACATCAACTCAAGCTACAGATTCAATTCACGGCATATCTTGTTTTCTTTTTTCTTCAAATCCAACAGACAACCAAATCTCGTTGTGCTCCTCGAATCCATCTTCCACCTCTCTCATTTCTTTTAAGCCTATCTTCTCTACTGCTCTCTCTCGCCTTATTCTCCATTTTTCTCTTTGCTACCGTGAAATAAACTGGGGAAGAAAAAAATATAATTTCATTTACGTTACAAGGAAGGGGATAGTTAAAGGCACCCAAGGTTGGTTGCACCCAAGGTCTAATAAAAAGTACCATAGTAAATGTATAAATATTTAGATTATAAATTTAATTTAAATTGTACTTAACTGGGTCAATATAAGTCAACATCAAAAACAAATATCAAACTTTAAATTGGTCAAAAGTTAGACCAAATATTAAAATTGGACAAAATATAAATACCAAAAACCAGTTAACCTCATTTAGTTAATCAAACTCAATACATTTGCTACAAAATCAAATGTCACTTATGTTCAGGTCATGAACAATTGGCTTCAGATATATTTCAACTAGTGACGGAGCCAGGACATTTCCATCTCGGGAAAAACAAAATTTTCCGATATTAATAATTTTTTTGTTTTTAACCATATAAATATTTTACTTTTATACAAGTTTCAGTGGATTTTTAGTAACTCTATTAGTGCATTGAAAGCAAGTCTTATCACCTTTTATGGACAAAACACAAGTTGGAGCAAAGATTATGTATTAATATTATTGTGTTAGTAGGAGAAGGTGAAAAACTTATCTAATCTTATTTACTCACAATAAAAAGATTTATGAGAGTATCATTCTATACTTAAATAGTTTGACCAATTAGCAATACAAATTTCATTTTACCAACCATAGTTACCCCTCAGGACATAATATTTACTAAAATCCCAAGCCTATCCTAAGTGAAATTAAAAATCAAAAGGAGTCTATAGACCCCACTTGTCCCTTACTACCTCCGCCACTAATTTCAACCCTTCTATTTCAGTCTTCCTTATTTAGCCACTTCAACTTGATTGTAGTTTCCGTTGTAAATTCTTTTGTTTACTCTTTTTTTTTTGCTTCCAACTTCTTTGATTGGGTCGTCGACTAAAACGAATTTCTCTAACATTCTAGAGAATCCCATTAGTAAGTCGGCTTATGATGATTCATCAAATTTTGATATTCTCAATAGATTTATAGGGGTCAAATTGTGTAATCTTATCTCACATATTTTGGTCTACTTTCAATTTATTTCTAGAAATTCACTTATTCGAGTGTTAACTCAGTAGTGTAGTATCATGTTATATACATATTCATATAATATTTGAGTATTGAGTGTTAGCAAATCAGTTTGTAGTCATGATAAAACAATCAATACATAACATGATTATAGGATCTAGGACATTCATAGTTTACTACATATATCATTAGTTTTATTGAACTCATAGATGAAGTTTAGTGTTTACCTGATTGATATGAGATTTTTTTAGTCAATCTTAAAGTCTTTAATCAACTGCCAGTAGATAAACTTGATGAAGGTGGTATTAGGAGAAAACTTTATTCCTCTCACAATTTCTCTACTAGTTGTTAATCTTAATGATAATACTAGTAACTACCTTTTTCATGGCAAATAATAGGTTTATCACCTAATAAGAGCTATTTATAGGTATGGCTTTTATTTCTTTCAAAGAAAGCTTAATAGCTAAGTAAGCTATCCACAATCGTCATTCAGGATTCTTCCTTGCAGCGTTCAGACTTGCTTGCCGCCTATAATGAAGATTCAAGTTTGAACATGGATAGTTATATAACCAAATCCAAATAGGTATGGATATGTGGACCATAAATCCAACATTCTACCACTTGGTCCATATGCCCATAACAAACTGATATATTTAATTAGGGGATTAATACGAGACCAATATGCGCGGAATCTTAAGTGAGAGCTTAATCCATTTCAATAAATCATAATATCATTATTTGGAAATACATTAATGCGAGTCATGGCGGTAATACATCATTTAACGACATGCTCTCTTCCATGTACTACAACATTAACATATTACAAAACAATGAAAACATAAGTTCTTTTCATTTTGTAAGGCTAAACTCCATAAGAGCCTTAATACTATCAATTTTAATTTCTAATATTCATGCATCATTCAATCAATCAACAAATGTGTGCACATATGGAATAACAGGAATGTAGAAACAACATTTTTCATGAGATCTCAAAGTGTGATGTGGATATCAACAATTCATCCATACCTTAACCATTATAAGGGGTCAATCCATTATGATGTTATTTGTCCCTTTAAGGCATCAGAAGGAAACCCTTGCTTTTATCCATGGGTACAGACTTACAAGTTTTATACTTGTATTTTCCCCATCTACTTGTTTTTTCCGGTCCTCTTTCTATATGATAGGAAAATCTATTTTCATACGCCTGCTAGCATATTAGGTTTCACTACATTGCTTCAAAACAAAGAGATTATTGTGCACAATAAATACTCAACAACTTGGCTATAATGTCGACATTCTCCAAGTCTTGAGATAAGCTGCACAACCTCAAAATTGTGGTGTTATTCAAATACTACATATTCAGACTCTAAAATCAATGAAGCACTTATAAATGATACAATAGAATGAAGACACAACCCAAATGACTTCATGAATCATGAGCTTCCAATGAGTCTGAATAATTTACCATCTTCAATGAATCAATTATATGTAGATATATACTTTCATGTTATATAATAAGTTATATTCTTGGGTTACTTTGGCAACAACCAAGAATGCCTATCATAGAACTTCATAAATAAATTTCATGTAAAACACATTATACATGAAAATTCTCAGAATGCATAAGGAAGCACAAATCATTCCTTGTACTTTCTTGAGATTGTTAGATCTTAATTACGTAGAAGTTACATTTGTTACTCTTCAACGTAGTTTTAACACTTGCAGAACAACTTTCCATGCCATAAATCTTAGAATTTTGCTTTAGTGAGATGTTCTTCCTTGTGCTAATGGAAAGTTTCATCTCACCCATTCAAAACTTCTTTAAAGAGGATTTTCTTGGTTTAAGCAATCACCATGATTCACAACGAAAATTATGACTAACATGTCATCAATATACAATCAGTATATATGTACTTACTCCCACTGATCTTCAGATTTATAACTTGATCGAGAAAGAATTTCTCAAATCTGAAGGTTTCTACTAAGATGAGTATTTAGAAATCCATATACTGAGGACATGCTAAAAGTCCAATTTTTCTTTTCATAAAAACTTTTTCGGTCCTTCAATCCTCAAATTCCTACATGATTATTCCCACTTTTATCTGACGAAGCTCCAAACAGTTATGAGTCATCAAACTCGGCAATACAAGATCGGACACTTTTTGATCCAATATCAAAATTCAGTTCCTGAAGATATACCATATTATCGGAAGAAACATCAAATTTCCTTACTTGATGAAATTTGAAGTAGCTCTACTGATTGTAGTTATTCATATATTGGATCACATTAAATCATCATGGGAATAATAATTCATTTTGTGAAACTTATATTTCATAGTTTACAACTCCCACTAGTTTGGACATTGATCAAGTGTCTCAATTTTCAACAATTCTTGTACTACAATCAGGACAATAAATATACATGCACATTGGATCAATAGTCTTCTTAATCCAATTCCTTCATGCAGATGGAAAACTCTAGCTTTTGTTTCTCAATTAATCATCTTAAACTAGGTTTCCATTCACTCGAAGACTGATAAGGCTCTTGAGAGAAACTTACTGGAAACTAAGTTTATGATGTGTGCAACGGTTTTATGAGTTTTCACCTACAATCAATATAGTCCATACCGGCCGGTACGGCCGGTATACCGCCGGTTTTACCGGTTCCGGAGTGCAAGCGAGACGGAATCTGGTATAACGGTGAACGGTATTTGACCGAAAAAATCGGCCGGTATGGACCGTACCGGTTTGACCGGTACGACCGATTTTTTTTAATTTTTTATTTATTTTTATTTAAGGTTTTCAATTGTTACATATTTTTTATGGTATTTTATAATTGTATATGCATATGATAATATTTTAATTAATCTAATCATCTTGATTAGGATTGTAATATCCTTGTTTAATTAGCATTTTAGACGATGAACTTTGAAGTTGTTCCTATTTCTTTTGTGTTTCCAGTTTGAACTTTGTATGGAATCTATGGATCTATATATTTTGGATGAGTACTAGTTTTTCTTTCTAAACTCTGTGAAAAAACGTTTGTTATAACGTGTTAAAATATATTTATAGAATAAAATGTGAACTAGTATTTTTTTCATAAAATTATAGGTATAAAATTTATGGACCGATATTTCGCCGATATTTGAAACCAAAATTTCCCCGGCGTACCAGTGTATCGCTCTTGACCAGTACGAACCGAAATCCGGTATGGACTACATTGCCTACAATATAACGGGTAAGTATTAAATATGTCCAACACATTAACACAATTACATTTTATAGGAACAATTATGTACCTTGAGCATTGTGCATTACACACAACACAAACATTATAGGAATTCGGTTATTTGACGAGAATGTTATCATACCTTTCAAAATATATTTCATATGAACATTCGAATTTCACCTTTTCATTTGGTAGTCTTTCAATTCCTCATAATAAACCCTACAATCTATGTTTATTATGTGTAGCTAACTATTAAACAGATTTAGCTATAATGTGAAAGCCATTGATAAACATGGTGAAATACATTTCCCGATATCTCGTAACAGTCATCATAAAAATCTCAAGAAATTAGGAAATCGTTATATTTACAAATACATTTCCTTGTTGCTCAAATTCCACTTTTCTCGAACCAAAACATTAACTAGTCCGAAACAGAGAATGCAGCAACCTAAAATAACAAAGAAACATCACTCTGCCACTATATCAATAATGTGGCTAAGTTACAACAATATCTCTCAATATGCTTATGCATAATCCCACTTTTATTATATTTCATGATAGAAGGTGGCTTTTAATGTGCCACCTAAAATCATTTAGTTGCACGAAATTTATTAATCACCAAGAGTAAGAATATAATTATATCATGATGCCATCAACAATTAGCATCCAAAAGAATTAAGTACATAAACATTAAAGAAAAACAACACAAATTTTCAAAAGAAAAGCCATTATCATCGAAATTTCTTCTTTGGGACGAAATTCCGACATACAAAATATTCATTTATATTAGCACCCTATTAACTTTAATTTTCAATATACAGTACATCCTCAAAACTATAAGGTCTTAACTTGTTTGGTTGTTAAGGTCATTCATGAGGGTATCATATACTAATTACTTTAGATAGTGATGTGTTTGGACAATCACTAGTACCATAATTAATTAGAATATGCAATTGACAACGTCATTAACCACATCATTTACTGAGTTCACCATTTTTCAAGGGTTGTCTTAGCAACCCAATTTACTGGTTAAACTTAATGCAGTTTACCTCTTCTGGGGCAAAATAGAATTTACAAAATCATTACAACAAATGAATAATCAAAAACTAAGAAGTCACATAAATATAAAATACATCAGACCTAAAAAGGTAATTTAATCATGTCTAACAGATCTTATAGCATTGGAATGAAACTATGGTCAACTTTTGGGCTTTTGTTGCTTAAGAATGAAATAATAAACAAGTTACTAGCGTTATGTAACTCATGAACCGATTATACCATGACTATCATTTCGGTTCAGACTACATTAGCATGCAACCAATATGCCAACCTTAAATACAGAACAACCAAATACAACCAAATTGATGGTGATACAAAATGTCAGCTTGTCGTATATATTCTCCATAAGATGAGCTTGACACCTTTGGGTGTCAAAATCATCCTTACAGAGAGAATACTTCACCTAATTACTTCAACCGATGACATCTTTGGACAAGTCATCAAAACTGTAATTAGGATATTCAAGCGACTTTGTCATCATAATTTTTAAAAGAGTTTACCTCTTACGTTGGCTGCTTTGGCAGCACAATTTTATTGGTAAAACCCTATATCATTCAGATCGCATTAGAAAATGTAATGCAAATGGATAAACCGAAACATCAAAATTTATCCTTTAAGAGAAATTAATACACACATAAAATTTATCCAAATATATAACCCTAATTGTCGATTTGCTATACCAGTATCCTTAAATATACATACGGCATGATATCTTTGGGCACCAAAACCACCTTTATATAAAAATACACGAGCTAATTATTTTTTTCTAATGGTATATTTCCCCTTTTTTTTTATCACCAAATCAATTAGCTCGGAAAGCAAACGACTATTTATCATTCATAAGTCTAATCCTTTCAAATGGCTACTTTGGCAATCTAATCTAATGGCTAAACTTCAAAATATATTTTACAAGATCATATTCGCATAAAATTATTGGGACACACCATACTTAACCTTGAGATGCCACAGTAAACAATTATCAAACACCACCCGGTAAGCACGTTCCAGGTTCAAATAAACCTCATGAACCATAAAATACTTTAACATACGTATAGACTGTAAAATAATCATAATGGTCGGCCAAGATCTAATCAAACGGTAGCATACTGAGCTGACTAAAAACAATATTCATTTACCGACACATATATCTCATGCATACACAGTCGGTTAATAGAGTAATATTAACAAAATGAACAACGTCGTAATGTGAACATATTGCCAGTACGTTGGACCATGACTCAACAATCACTACTGAGTCGGTTAGCCAAAGATAATTTAATGGTCAATCTTCAGAAATAGCCCATTCGGATATGTAGTAGATAACCGGGACCCACTTAGCTATACACCATCATCATCTGAAGACAGTACGAGGACGTGGAAGCTCCTAAAGTTAAGTGGCCCCTAGAGTATATATACCAACCTTATCTAGTCGACATGTCACCCGGCTAAATTGATTAATTCAAAATTTCAACTGAAAAGAAAACCCACCAAACTAATTTTACACCTAGCAGGCTAGCAGCGGACCTGAACTAGCATGCCACGTCATCATCACCTTCTTGGAAAAAGTATTTCCCTACTGAAATCTCTTATGACAGAGAACTCAAACTCAGTTCTCGTGCTTAATGATTGCACAGATTTGAGTTTAATTTATTACTATTAAATAGTCATTCCGTACTAGTTCATGTTAAAATCAAAACAGCACAGTAGAAACTCAACATAAGTACAGAGATTTCATGTGATGATCAGACAAATAGATGGGCAGCACATCAATACGGTGACTTCAAAGGGTCTTAAAACTTTCAGTGAACCTTTACGCCGACCTTATCTAACATGCTGATGGTTATATGTCAAATTCTCAAATATTTGTTCAAACAACCTTAAGCATCAGCACACAAACTTATGATCATAATAACCCAAAGTATGATCATCATAAACAATCAAGGTAATCACTATCATAGATTCATAGAGGTTTATTTAAGTATATAACCAAATATCTACAATTATGAGCAAACATGAATGATCCATTTGGCTCTGATACCAACAAATCGGTTCATAGTCATGATAAAACAACCAATACATAACATGATTATAGGATCTAGGACATTCATAGTTTACTACATATACATTAGTTTTATTGAACTCATAGATAAAGTTTAGGTGCTTACCTGATTGATATGAGATTCCTTTAGTCAATCTTAAAGTCTCTACGCTGCCAGTAGATAAACTTAACGAAGATTGTATTAAGAGAAAACTTATTTCTCTCACCATTTATCTACTAGTTGCTAATCTTAATGATGGTACTTAATAGATTACATTAATATTATACCTAGTTTACACCACATTTATAATAAACAGATTGAAGTGTGTGAGTCACACATGCTAGAAATGTGTACGTTAGCCATTAAGGCTAGTGTACGTTAGAGTGAGGACTGAGGTTAGCCTTCACTTGCATAAATATCAAGTCATGTATCAGATTCATTGTGTGATGAATCAATTTCTGTTTCATTAATCATTTTCAGAATACAAATCAATTCTTGATCTTTATTCAAGAATCACAACAATCAACTAGTACTAACAACTACCTTTTTCATGGTAAGGAATAGGTTTATTACCTCATAAGAACTATTTATAATTATAGCTTTTCTTTCCACCAAAAAAACCTTAATAGCTAAGTAAGCTATCCACAACGGTCATTCAGTATTCTTCCTTATAGCATTCAAACTTGCTTGCCGCCTATAACGAAGAATCAAGTTTGAACATAGATAGCTATCTAACCAAACCTAAATGGGTATGGATATATCAAGTTTGAACATAGATAGCTATCTAACCAAACCTAAATGGGTATGGATATGTGGGCCATAAATCCAACATTGAGCACATGGTTTGCCGTATCAGATGTATCAGGTACCAATGTAGTACCATTGGTACCCAATAATATGAGTATTTTATGAACAATATTTGAGTACTGTGCACATGTTTAATCGTATCAATCCATGGAGCTAAAGGTCATCAGTTAAAATCCTAGACTCTAAGCAGGATGAAACATTAGCGGTGCTGGAAGCAATTATTTGGGCTAAAAAAGTGGATATCAACCATTTACATCTGGAAGGAGATAGTCAAAGGGTTGTTAATGTTATAAATTGGGGAAAATTGAGCAGTCAAATGGACCACTGCAAACATAAATCAAGACGGTATTTATTTGCTCAATAATTTTGTCACATGGAAGTATAATTTTGTCCATTGCGAAGCTAATAATGTATCAAATTTAATTATAAAAAACGCTTTGTCAAATTCAAGACTGGTAGAATAATATGCCATTTTAGTTATCATCGACCATAGTTGATGATGATATGACTATACATAACTTTTATTATCAATGAAACTCCCTTTCATATTAAACAAAAAAAGTAGCAACATTTTATGTATATTTCAGTAATACCATTTAACATCGGTTGCTAATTTGATAGTAGCTGAAATTACAATATAAATTGTTTATCATGCAAACATGGTCGTTAAGTTACATTTAGTATTAATTGGTTCAATAGCCCTTGGATTTTTCTTTATTGGTCTAGAAGACATCTAAAATAAGAATTTCTCTACCGTCCAAGAATCTTATATATATTTTCCTAATATCCTAAATTGGTTATATTACCCAAATTTTTACTTTTAATAAAACTGATTTGTAAAGTATGTGACAAAAATACCCTTTATAGGCCACTATCTTTTATTATCGAGATGTCAAATTCTAGTTTAACGGTGCGTACATCACATACTTAAATTTGAATGATCCTAAACTCTAATCTGAACACATAGTTTTGTATGAAAATCGAGATGGGACTGATGATTATTACTCAAAAAGAGGCTACACTTAGTTCTACGAGACTGATGTCTTAAGCGAACTAAAGTTTTATTGAGTTCTATTGAACTTTCATGAGAAATGTTTATGAGTTTCAGCAACAATATAGAATGTTGTAAATTAACCTTTACTAAAAGTATTTACTAGCCAAGACAACACCCAGGGATGGTCTTAATAGAGTCTGTGAGTTATTTGCCATTATGTGGTTATTGTTTGTATATACACCTCGAGTCCCTAATAATTTAGAGATGACCTAACCAAAAAGTTATTATAAACCCGTATAGAAAGATTCAAATATATGCTAATAACTTTCTATCTCACACAAAACAACTAAAATAGTTGTACATATATACTCTATAGACTTTACTTGGCAGAAAAGCAAAATAAATTATTAAACAATTGTATAAGATCCATTAATAGTTAGCAATATTTTTTATCATTTTGATTAACATTAGGATGTATACAGCGGAACCTATATTACCACCAGCACTACCAGGCCAATTTCTTTGTTTTTCTATGTACATATTATTATGATATTGCTTTATTTCGTGATAACCCACCAACAAGCTTATCCATATGTCCATGACCATTCCGAAATGACATTGACATCATTTTCCTTCCGCTTCCTCTTCATGCGGATCTGGCATTGGATTCCCCAGAACATTATGACCTTCTCCACTTGGCTCATTTGAACACTGCGTAACCGGCGTTGTCGTAAATAATGGATTCGAAGAAGATGACTCTCCTTTGAAAACCCTTGCATTTTTTTAAATATAATCTATATTTTTATGCAAATAACCAGCAACATTCTCTGTTTTCAACATTAGTCAACTGCACAATTATTTTTGGCACGGCATTCTTAATACCTAAATGTCTAATTTCATTAATAAACTACACATGATGAAACTAGGTTCATCTAGTAAGAACACATGATGAAACCAGTTTCATCCAATGGTAATACATGATGAAACTAGGTTCATCTATTAAGAACACATGATAAAACCAGGTGCAACAAAGTGTACATTAAGATGCAACCAATTTCAATTGAATCTAAAACAATATGAGATGAAAAAAACAAGTTCAATTAAATCTAAGACAGGATGAAACTGGTTTCATCCTAGTTTAAACCTGAATGAAACCAAATTCAGCTGAATTTTAAACAGGATGAAACCAATTCCATCCTAGTTTAAACTTGGATGTAACCAAAATCAACCAAATCTAAACCATATTTTCCCAAGTTTATACAATTCTAGACTAGGATTAAACAAAGTTCAACTAAATTTAACCATAATTATCCTCATTCATCTCATTATACACAAATAATTAGTAACACTGAAATCAGGAAGGAGTACCTTTAGACATGATACAAAGAGAACATTGATATCATCTAATTTTGAGCAAAATAGAAAATACCTAGTAATATCAAGATACAATGTAGTTTAGTTATATTTTTTATTTTACATCAAACAATAACACAATGGGTACAATTTATAATGATACAAAATCTCATTATACTAATATTTCTCTTGTCCATTAGTAATGTATACCATTGTATCAAGGAGAACTACTTCTTTATTAAAAGAGAACTTCCAGTTTCCCAGTAACAGCACATAATGAAATCAGTTTTATCCAGTAATAACATAGGATGTACAAAGATTCCATCCAATGGCAAACAAGATGAAACCAGTTTCATTCAGTGAAAACACATGATGAAACCAGGTGCATCCCAGTATATGCTAAATTGAAAACAAACTCAATAAATTCTAAACAAGGATGTACACGATTGCATCTGAATCTAGAGCAAGAAGTGAACTAATTCAACAAATTTAACTAGTATATATGCATGTGCATCAAAAAGAGAACTAGGGTTTAATCAAAAGAAGAAATTAGGTTATGAATCATGGATGAAAACAGGATTAAACAAATCTAAACCATCAAATGTATCAAATTTTTAATAAAGATTAAACCAATTTGAAATCAAATGTAATCAAAGAGAGAATTATGATTAGAAATCTTACCAATTTGAGCATATTCTTCATTTTTCCTTTTGTAAAAATTGACTTAACATAAAACCAAAATTCTCTTAGTTTGATGAATTTGAAAAATTTAATTAAATTAGGGCGTTTATTAAACACTTCATTGTTGATTCTAGTATTGATGTTGATGATGATCGTCGAGAAAGATGATGAATGATGATGTCGGTTTGGTTGTGGCGATGGTATTGTTTGGTGGTGGAGATGGTGGTGTTGGTGCCGATGATGTCGGTATTTGTGTTTTTCGTGGTGGAGAAAGATGACGTTGGTGGTGAAAATGGAGATGGTGCAGGAAGATGAACTGCCTATAGCAGAATTTTTTTTTTTTTTTTTTATGATTCAAGTGAACTTGGTAGAAAAAGATATATTTATCTTTCAAATGTGTTCCGGGATATAGTTGTCTGTTACAAAAATATGTGGCACCCGTCAATTTCACCCAAACCAACATTTTACTCGTCCACCATGACCAGCTTCGTTGATTTTCCGTCCATTTAACCCATTTAAATCCCTGATCGGACGTTGTATTAGTCAGTATCATAAATAAACAAACTGATACAAGTTCGTATCAATCGTTTCGAATTGATATAAAGGGATATTAATCATGGTTTTACCGTATTTATATTTGTCGAGATTGATATAATATTCTTAATTTATTTGTATGTTTTTGTACCAGCCTTTTATTCTTAATCACGTGAACGTTAGGGGTTGCTTAAGTTTTAACACCAATTTGAAAAATAAAATAAAAATAGATTGTAATTTGCTTCCAGCATTCACGTTGGAATCTTGAAAAATTTATTGATTTGAAAATGAAAAGTGATATATTTTGTTTGGACTTTGTGTTATAATGCAGCTCCAACAATGGATACATATAGGAATTCTTTCTTGGTTAATGGATGTCTTATCTTTAAGAAGAGTGCTGAATCAAATCAGCCTATACTTTTTCATTGTCCGACTACTACAAAAATCTGGAACTATTTTTTAGAATGATACAATTGTAATGAGTCTTTCAAGGTTCAATCAGACAATCTCTATGAGAATAAAACAGGAAGAAAAAGGCTCTAATTTGTCACTTAAAAGGAAAATTTGGGACATAATCCCATTTGCTATCTAGTGGACAGTATGGATGGAAAGAAACAACAACACATTTCAATGATAAATATAAAGAAACAACAAAACATTTCAATGGTAAATACAAAAAACCGAAAGTCGAAATAGATAATGTAAAGATTTGAATCTTCAACTTTAACATTGTTAATAGGGGTACCATATTACTAGGGAGGAAGGGAGGAAGGAAGTAACAAAATTCATATAAGATAAACTAATATTTTTTTATTAACGGCCATGCTTTTCAATTTTGTGTGTGGGAACGAACGTTTTATATGATTATACCCTGAGCAATGTTCTGAGTAATTGGTTGGGGTGTTAGGTCCAATGTAAAAGGATTATTGTTAGAGAGAGCAAAATATGATTTATGGAATACAAAAACCGTAATCAACTAATAGACTAGGATCGACTCTATATGTTTTTCAAACTCGGACTAAAATGTCCTTATTAACTACACAGACTCCTCATATGTAATCACGAAGGGATATGTAGATAATTCTTGGGCGTTGGACAAACTTCAACCAGTGACATCTTTCTTCTTTCACCTTGGAAAGTTAGGCTTCTTAAAAAGGAATAATAATATTTTAATAATACTTAAAATTAACAACATCATAAAAATCTCACAAATTGACCAATTTCCTAAATAATTAACTACAAATTGACCAATTTCCTAAATGTTAAGATTTATAGTTTCTTCCCAACATCTGGTAACTCGTGTACGAAGATTAATAGTATCCACCGTTAATATACACTTCGTTAAGCCCAATAAGTTATTGATGGTAAATAATGAAGAATCATCTAATGAAAATGGATTTCTAGGTGGAATAAAACATGTTAAAAGATCAATGATGGTTTGCAAGGTGAGAGGCGGCAACACAAAAGGATAAGTGCATTCCTTCGAACTCTGCTATTTTGGTCATTGCCTCTCCATTGTCAAATATTAAATACTTATAGAATATTTTTACCGTGTGTGTAAATATTGAGTGTGCTTAGTAAAGATATTTTTAGCCGAGTCAAAAATAAATATAGAATCGGTCGTAATGAGTGAGTTGAGTATGATTTTTACTCTTTTGGAATCATATTTTGATCTCCCACTAGCAAAAATACTGTAAGAGTTTGTAAATGTATTGTTTTAAGTTTTTAATTGTGTTATGTGCACTAGCTTAGTTTGTTTACTTGCGGCTTTACTACAACTGCGCACCAGTCTCTTTTACAGTTAAACCATTTTCTGGGTGGGATAAGTGTTTCATTTATGCATTGCCTTCTGCGTCAGTTTTTTTTAATAGTAATTGAAATTGCGGTATATATAATGTGAACCACGTAAGATCCTTGATCGGAAATCAATAGAATAAGTTTTGATTATATAATAAATCTCACTAAAAATAATATAAATGTTCCTTTTCATCAGTTGCATAGGAATTGGCTAGACAATCCTTCCGTGGTTTTAAATTGTTTACCTATAAAAATAAGAATTAGACAGGGGTAAGATAGTAATGTAAATATATATTGTTTCATATTCCGCTTTCGTTCTACCATTTATATCTCTAGCTCCTTAATCACAGCCATCAATGGGTTTTGAGAAAAGTAAGAAACAAATCTGATGATGAATGTTTGAATTCTGATTTGATTCAATTCAAAACACTAACACCCAAAGACCCACTGCAACTCTCAATTCAACACAAACCTTAATGATGTCTTATTTTTTGAAATCTACCAAGCAAATCAATTCCATCCCATTAAATAATTAAAGTTCGAAACAGTCGTTCAACAAACCATTAATTTCGTAACATCATATCAACTTAGAAAGTCAATTTGCTTCAAATATGAGAAAAATCAGTTACAAAATCAATTTCTATTTTGACTCATTACAAAGTCTAACTACTAGAACAACAAAGAAGAACATAGGAGATGATTGTTTGTCTTATCCCATGCACAGCCGTGTGAGATAACATGACTTAAAAATTAATCGAAAGAAGGAGAAGCAACAGTTAAAAGAAAGCATATATCATGAGGAAAGGCTACGATCTACTCTTAAGGCTCATGAGTTAATTAGCAAATGTCTAAAATACCCCATTTATCTTTAAAATTTTCTACCACCTGTCAATCATGCATGTAAGGAGTAGGACACCTTTGCTTGAAGTATCCAAAGACATCATATACTGATTTATCATATTTTTAAGAGATTAAAAAAAATTCCTTTGAAGAAATAATTTATTTATTTTTGAGAATCTTGAAAACGCCATTTAAGATAATATGCCGGAATTTCATGTTCATAAAGACTGCACAGACGATTCAATATGCGGATGCTTACTTGCTTGGGCATGTTTTTGTCACGAGTTGTTATACGTCGTCTTTTAAGAGTGTATCACAGTATCAAGTAATAATACTAGGGTGTTAGTTAAGAAAAGTGATATTGTTGATCAAGTTGAAACATTTACAGAATATGTTGGGTACAAAATTTTTTTATGGCATCTTAGGTTGAAACATTAGTAAAAAGTACGTAAGAGAACATCTTATATATATTTATAGTAAAACAAAAGTTAATATAAAAGTTAAATTTTTTAAAATTGGAACGACACTCGTATCATGCGTGCGTTTTTATTAGTATAAATAAAATAAAATGTTAAATATTAATATTTGTTGTATTAGTCAATATCATAAATAAGTAAACTAATACAAGTTCATATCAGCTTGATTCAAATTGATATAAAGGATATAGATCATGGTTTTACCGTATTTATATTTGTCGAGACTGATATAAGATCCTTAATTTATTTGTATGTCTTTGTACTAGTTCTGTATCCTTAATCATGTGGAAATTAGGGTTTGCTTAAGTTTGAACACCAATTTGTAAAAAATAAATATAATGGGCTATAATTTGCTTCCAGCATTCACATTTGATTTTTCTTTAGAAAACTTATTGATTTGAAAATGATACACAATTTGAATATCCACGTGTGATAATATGATTAGCAGATACATTTATCATCGTTAAGTGGTTATTCCTCCATAAGATACCAATATGAGTAAGTATTGCTATGTTAACGATACGTCGAGCTATGATATTGATATATTAAGGATCTTGCGTGGTTTTCCATATTAGCCCATATATATATACAATTACTTTTATGCTTCCTGGATCTTTTTGAGTGGAGAAATTATCCTTAATTTTTAAAAAAAATGTATCTTTGAATGAATTGAATTCAAAAATCATCATTGACGTGCATTTAGTTATTATTGTTCTCTCAATGGTTTATGTCAAACCATAGTTATGTTTAGATCTCTAGGGCTTTAGGCCTTGGCTAAAAGGTGGTGATCCATGATTTTTTTTACTAGTTACTAACAGTGATTCATTTTCATAGTTAGATGAAAATTATTACTAGTAATGATACAAACTGTAACGATAACAAAAAGAGTAAAAAAAAGATATTCCCTCCCCAATATTTCTATAACTGGGACTTGTTTCCTCTGAAGCTTAAGGCAGAGATAAAACATAAAGCCTACTAAGTGCAAACTTATCTCTCTACTAAAACCAGATCTAATATTTATTTGTTCTCAAAATACCCTCTCTAAAAAATATATCAAAATTTAAAAGAAGAGATGAAAATCCAAGGCTTTCTAATCCATCAATACCACTAAATCTCAAAACCCACTGTATCCAAAGCTTTTTAATCTTATGCTATGAACAGAAAATAAAATACCCAAGTAAAAAACAGAGGATGTGGTATAAAAACAAAGATCTTCTCACAAAAGAATACTACTTAGTTAGTAGTGCTACTCCTACTAACTCATTCATCAGTATAAACACTTCAAAATCTCATAATACCAAACCTCAAAAACAAAAATCCTAAAAAAAACTGGTTTTCTCTCAAGTAGTGCTGGTAGTACTACTACTTCTCATCTCCTCATCACTCTTGTCGTAACATTCTCAATCGTGCTCCTTCATTTAAGTAATTTTTAAAACTTAAAATCTCTTATATATATTCAATGGCGGAACGAGGAGTTGATTTTAGGGGGACTAAATTTTCTTATATAAACTTGTCAATATTTTTTGTTAAAAAATAATTAAAAATACAATAATATTTTAATTCATATATGAATTCACGTGATTTTGGGTGTTTATTATTATATATTTAAATGGCATAAAAAAATTACCTTGTAATTAGCTCCCAAGGAAGAGACAATGTCCAGTGCAAGGAATAACTAATCTTTTTTCCTTTTACTTTTGAACTTATGTTTTTCTGTTAAAAATCACAATAAGTTAATTTTGAGTTTGTTATTTGAATAATGAAGTTGTTTTTGTTCAAAGAAAAAGATCATATTTATATATTGAATGTGTTTTCAACACAATTGTGTTTTTAATACATAAGACACATTGGATTGACTTTATGTTTTCAAATTTTTGGCATGCAATAACTAATGTATATATGTAGTTTGGATATCATCTGATTAGTTCTCTTGTTGTTATTGGGTTGTCTTAAACAATATTCTTTCATACTCATGAATGTTCCATGCTTATCATCTGGTTCTAGTTCTACTTCTAGTTTTAGTGATTTTTCCTTCTTTTTTTTTTCGATTTTACTGTTTTCTTTTGCTGCTTGGGATTTCTTACTATGGACTATTGTTACCTTTCCTTGTTATCTTTATTTTGTGTTTTTTTTCTTCTCGTTAATCATATTATATAGTGTTTCAACAGTATGCTTAAAAAAACATTAGAGGAAGAGTTAAGCATGTAGACTCGACGGCTTACAGCGGGAAGTACCAATATCTATCATTCATATTATGAAAGAAATTGTTTTACCACTGAATTAACATTTATACCTAATGATAAACCGACAATGGCTGGAACCCCTATTGACCACCCCAATGTGGTCAACCAATTCGGTTCAACAACTTACAACGATGTAGAACAATCCCATGTTTTTGACCATGTTGATTATAATTTTTGTGAAATCAATACTCATACATCATTGGTGATCCCCAACTCCACCCAACCTAAACCGATGTATATCAATGTAATTGGGTGAGTATATTTCTGTTAATTATAGATTTTTCTTTTGTAGATAATATACGTGAATGTGAATGTGCACACAGAGGTCTTAGATGGACTCGATGGGATGATGAAAGAAGGAAAGCCCCGTGAGAATTTAACAGATGAAAATTTTGGAATAAAACTGTATCCACACGATCAAAATCATTATCAGTCAACATAGACACAATGGGAGAGCTTCAATACCTAATCAAATCCCAATATAGTTGTCAAACTTTTTGGTTTTACTGGGCTAAGAGGTTTGTTATCTTTAAGTGAATTTTAGTGTTAATTAACTATTGAATCGAAAATGTTTTTTTTTTAATGTTAGTCATGTAGGCACAAAAGTCAGCTATTTACAGGATTTAAGATCATTCGGGGACAACTTAGTATTCCCTTATTTAGGCTACTGTGAAGAAGCTAAAGATATTCGTTTTCGTAAATATTTATACCGAATTCTAAGTTTTATTTTTTTTCCCTTGGATAATAATTGCTTTGTTACTAATATATTAATTTTTTATTTTGGTGATTATCATGTAATCCAAGTCGTCCTGTATTCACAACAAGTCAAATGAGCCGACTTTCGATGAGATTTGAACATCAATATCTCAACTCTCCAGTTACTGTTCGAGAACATTCATTATTTTGGACTCCGAGAAATATTTTGATTTCATATTATGATATACTTTATCAACAATTTTATCCATTATTTTGGACTCCAGAGAAATGCTTGACTTTACATGTATCATGGATGAAGTTGTTGATAAAGTATATTATAATATAGCCCGGAATCAACTAGCGGGTGGAATTCAAAATTTCATCAATGATTTGAAAGCAGTACCAGGATTGGGATAATAATCTCCAACCCACCATAACACAAGAAGCTTGCAAATCTAACAAATATCATGGTGGAATCCACGAGAAGTCAACAATTTTGGGGATAATTAAATGTGAAAGAAATATACGCACACATTATCATAGATAAAACAATAAATAAAGGGTAATAATTGATAACTTTTTCAACTCAAATGTCAACTATTTATCAACTATTTTTTTACCAAGTTTTAGACTAAGTTAAAACTAATACTTCTTGATCATCTTCTGACAGAAAGCTATTTGGTGGAGCTAATTGTAACAGTAGCACAACCAATTGAGTTGAATCCTAATGCTACGAGTAATTTAGAGAACTTGCACCAAAGTATGTGGTGCATATCTACTACTGCGTGCAAATACATTATTCCACATTAGAACATGTGCGTGGTGATGCTTTCCGTTGGGACCTTAAGCCCTACCTGGGATATTAGGTCATGCACAAGTCAACATGGTCGCCCGCCCAAAAGCTCGCATTCAACCTCGGCTCTCTTTTTTTGTTATTTTTTTCTTCTCCATCTTACCGTTGGTCTTTCTTTTGTGCAAACTGTCTCTGTTTCTTATAGGTTGGTTTTATTTTCTTACAAAATGTCCCTGTTCCTTACAATGACGGAACCATAAGTTGATTTTAGGGGGTTAAGTTTTCTTATATAAACTTGTTGATTTTTTTTTTGTTAAAAAAACATTTCAAAAATACGCATATTTTAATTCATATATTAATGCACGTAATTTTGGGCGTTTATTATTGTTATATTTAAATGGCATAAAAAATTACCTTGTAATTAGCTCCCAAGGAAGAGACAATGTCCAGTGCAAGGTATAATTAATCTTCTTTCCTTTTACATTTCAACTCATTTTTTTATGTTAAAATTCACAATAAGTTAATTTGAGTTTGTTATTTGAATTATGAATGTGTTATTGTTCAAAGAAAAAGATCAAATTTATACATTGAATGTGTTTTTAACAAAATTGTGTTTTTAATACATAAGATACATTGGATTGACTTTATATTTTCAAATTTTTGGCGTGTAATAACTAATGTATATATGTAGTTTGGAGATCATCTGATTAGTTCTCTTGTTGTTATTGGGTTATCTTAAATAATATTCTTTCATACTCATGAATGTTCCATGCTTATCATCTGGTTCTAGTTCTAATTCTAGTTTTAGTGATTTTTCCTTCTTTTTTTTCGATTTTACTGTTTTTTTTTTTGCTTGGGATTTCTTACTATGGACTATTATTACCTTTCCTTGTTATATTTATTTTGTGTTTTTTTCTTCTCTTGAATCATTTTATATAGTGTTTCAACAGTATGTTTAAAAATACATTAGAGGAAGAGTTAAACATGTAGACTCGACGGCTTATAGAGGGAAGTACCAATATCTATCATTCAGAATATGAAAGAAATTGTTTTACCACTGAATTAACATTTATACCTAATGGTAGACCGACAATGGCTGGAACCCCTATTGACCACCCCAATGTTGTCAACCAATTCGGTTCAACAACTTACAATGATGTACAACAATCCCATGTTTTTGACCATGTTGATTATAATTTTTGTGAAATCAATACTCATACATCATTGGTGATCCCCAACTCCACCCAACCTAAACCGATGTATATCAATGTAATTGGGTGAGTATATTTCTGTTAATTATAGATTTTTCTTTTATAGATAATATACGTGAATGTGAATGTGCACAAAGAGGTTTTAGATGGATTCGGTGGGATGATGAAAGAAGGAAAGCCCCGTGACAATTTTACAGATGAAAATATTGGAATAAAACTGTATCCACACGATCAAAATCATTATCAGTTAACATAGACACAATGGGAGAGCTTCAATACCTAATCAAATCCCAATATAGTTGTCAAACTTTTTGGTTTTACTGGGCTAAGAGGTTTGTTATCTTTAAGTGAATTTTAGTGTTAATTAACTATTGAATTGAAAATGTTTTTTTTTAATGTTGGTCATGTAGGCACAAAAGTCAGCTATTTACAGGATTTAAGATCATTCGGGGACAACTTAGTATTCCCTTATTTAGGCTACTGCGAAGAAGCTAAAGATATTCGTTTTCGTAAATATTTGTACCGAATTCTAAGTTTTATTTTTTTTCCCTTGGATAATAATTGCTTTGTTACTAATATATTAATTTTTTATTTTGGTGATTACCATGTAACCCAGGCCGTCCTGTATTCACAACTAGTCAAATGAGCCGATTTTCGAGGAGATTTGAACATCAATATCTCAACTCTCCAGTTACTGTTCGAGAACATTCATTACTTTGGACTCCGAGAAATATCTTGATTTAATATTATGATATACTTTATCAACAATTTTATCCATTATTTTGGACTCCATAGAAATGCTTGACTTCACATGTATCATGGATGAAGTTGTTGATAAAGTATATTATAATATAGCCCGGAATCAACTAACGGGTGGAATTCAAAATTTCATCAATGATTTGAAAGCAGTACCAGGATTCGGATAATAATCTCCACCCCACCATAACACAGGAAGCTTGCAAATCTAACAAATATCATGATGGAATCCACGAGAAGTCAACAATTTTGGGGAGAATTAAATGTGCAAGAAATATACGCACATATTATCATAGATAAAACAGTAAATAGAGGGTAATAATTGATAACGTTTTCAACTCAAATGTCAACTATTTATCAACTATTTTATTACCAAGTTTTAGACTAAGTTAAAACTAATTACTTCTTGATTATCTTCTGACAGAAAGCTATTTGGTGGAGCTAATTGTAACAGTAGCACAACCAATGGAGTTGAATCCTAATACTACGAGTAATTTAGAGAACTTGCACCAAAGTATGTGGTGCATATCTACTCCTGCATGCAGATACATTATTCCACATTAGAACATGTGAATGGTGATGCTTTCCGTTGGGACCTTAAGCCCTACCTGGGATATTAGGTCATGCACAAGTCAACATGGTCGCCCACCCAAAAGCTTGCATTCAACCTCGGCTCTCTTTTTTTGTCATTTTTTTCTCTCCATCTTACCGTTGGTCTTTCTTTTGTGCAGACTGTCTCTGTTTCTTATAGGTTGGTTAATTTTCTTACAAAATGTCTCTGTTCCTTACAATGACGGAACCATAAGTTGATTTTAGGGGGCTAAGTTTTCTTATATAAACTTGCCAAAAAATTTTGTTAAAAAAACATTTAAAAATACCCATATTTTAATTCATATATTAATTCATGTGATTTTGGGTGTTTATTATTGTTATATTTAAATGGCATAAAAAACTTACCTTGTAATTAGCTCCCAAGGAAGAGACAATGTCCAGTGCAAGATATAATTAATCTTCTTTCCTTTTACATTTCAACTCATTTTTTTATGTTAAAATTCACAATAAATTAATTTGAGTTTGTTATTTGAATTATGAATGTGTTATTGTTCAAAAAAAAAGATCAAATTTATACATTGAATGTGTTTTTAACAAAATTGTGTTTTTAATACATAAGATACATTTGATTGACTTTATATTTTCAAATTTTTGGCTTGTAATAACTAACATTTCTCCTTTACATATTACTAACAAATCTACTTTAATAAAAAATCCATTTTTAAGGTCAGTTAGTTATAAGTATTATTTGGTACCGACAATTATTATTCTTTACGTTTATGGTATTTTGTTCCTATTTTTTCCTCCATTATGGTAACTTTCTTCCCGTGTTTTTTATTTCAAACACATGTTTATGAGGTCATGATTGGATTTATCATTATTACTTGCTAAACCAATTTTGTCTTTTTATTAGTGGTGATTATAGAGCGTTCAGTCGACTAGTTATTGTTATTATTATAACTGGTAAGAATTTAGTTATGCTTTTAAGGGAATCAAAGTTTGAGCATATGGATGTCTTTCCTTCTAATCCATATGGGATCATTTATTGCTTTACTTTCTAATTGAGCATTGTATCGTTATTTATTATGAGTTTAGTTTGAGGGAGAATCTGTTGACACAATTATTCTTATATTATCTCACAATTTTGATATTGATTTTCTTCTAAAATCCAAACAATAATGAATTTTAAGTTGATATTTTGCTAATATGTTCCTCTTATAACGTTTTACATTCTTACCAAAATTAGTGCATTCTAATATACCAAACTTCACAATCCACCAATTTTAATTTCACATATTAATTTTGAACAATTGATTTTCAAAAGTGGTATAAGTTGGTATGATACGTCTAGGATTGTGCTCATTTTTGGTAGAAATGTAGAACCTATACGAACATAATACCAAAAGAATAACTTGAAACTTGTTATTGTTTGGGTTTTATAACAAAATTGGTGTCGACATTGCGAGATAGTATGAGAATTACCATGTTTACGAGTCTTCCCTCTTAATTTATGATGATTATTATAAAAAAGAAAAACTTATTTCTTTTTTTTGTTAATGTTACACTAGTTATATATTGGCATCAGAAAGGGTATGTTTATTTGCTTGAATATCTATGTCTATATATTGTATATAGCTAAGTTGGCCTATATTCATGCTTACTTTTCTTTAACAACAATAACGTCAAAAAAGAACTCTATTGTAGCTAATATTGAGAACTCCAAATAAATTTGGTTCAAAAATGAAATTAAGAACGCCACAAGGTGTAATCAGTTAGAAATTATACAATTCGAAGAAGAAAAAATACATATTTGAGATGTCATCGACTAATTAGAAAGTATTAAAGAATTGCTAGATTAATACAGTGAGTCAAGTTCAGAGCACTCATATAACTGCCCCTATTTTATCCACTCAATCGATTTCCTCTCTTTACACCTTAGTTATCAAAACCTGGGCTTGAACGTTCTAGAATAACAATTACTACTGCTTACTAAATTTGAATTTTTAGAAGGGTAAATAACGATTTAGTCCAAATACGTTGAGAAATAGATAGTTTAGTCCTGACTCATTCAAATAGGTACAATTTAGTCCTTTATTTATTTAAAATATGGAAAGTACATAAATAACCTTCCTGATTTACAATTTAGTCCAAATATTTACAGTTTAGTCCAAAGTGACTCATGATGATGTCAGCAATTTTAAATAATATAAAAATAATTTATCTTTCAAACCGCTCATCCAAAATTCACAAACTTTATATGTTCGGAAAGCTCTTTCCGAGATCTGTAAAAAAAATATCATTTTTTTAATTTTAATTTTCTCTTCATGGTTATCTCATGTGTACAAAAAGGTACACAAGCGCAAAATTTTCATAAGATTACGCAGTCATTTTTTCACATGTGCACCACTTTGTACACTCCTGCAAAACATACATGAAACCAATTATTCATAACCACACACTCAGACCTATTTTTTCATGGGAATAACACTGGTGCACCAATATGTACACACACCTGCAAAACATGAATAAAAACCGATCATTCATAACCACACACAAACCTACTTTTTCATAGGAATTACACTGGTGCACCAATATGTACACACCTACAAACACATGCATTAAATCGATCATTCATACCCACACGCAATCCTATTTTTTATGAAAAATATACTGGTACACCAATATGTACACCCCTGCAAAACAAGCATAAAACCGATCATTCATAACCATAAACAAACCTATTTTTTCATGGGAATTACATTGTTGCACCAATATGTACACCCCTGCAAAACATGCATAAAACTGATCATTCATAACTACACACAAACCTACTTTTTCATGGGAATTACACAGGTACACCTATATGTACACACCTATAAAACATGCATTAAATCGATCATCCATACGTGCAGACCAATTTCTCATGGAAAATACACTGGTGCACCAATATGTACACCCCTAAAAAAATACATTAAATCGATCATTCATACCCATACACAGACCTATATTTCATTGAAAATACACTGGTGTACCAATATATACATCCCTATAAAACATGGAACAAATCAACTATATTCACCTATAAACAAATCTATATCATGGAAATTACACTGGTGCACCAGTATGTACACCTACCCATATTGAATAAACATGACATGGAAACTCAGATGGATTTGAACCATCAACCTCCGCGAACCTTGTGATAGGCTTGGGCGTTCTACCATTTTGAGCTTATGAGTCCCTAGATTAAATACATAAAAACAAAAAAGATTGATGTCAAAGGTGCATCAGGATATAATACAGTTTTGTACCACTAATAATTAGCATGTGTACAACTATGTACACATTAACAATCAACGGGTGCACAATTCTATACACACTAACAATCAACAAGTGTACAACTATGTACACATTAATAATCTACATGTATATAGTTATATACACATTAAGAATCAACATGGGTACAACTATGTGCACATTATAAAAAAATATAATTTTTTTATAGATCACTAGTGGGGGAAAACATAGATGTTTTATATTTTTGTATTTTTTTGTTTTTAATAATATGATGTATATGTCATGTACAATCCTTCTATCTATTTTGTCTTTACAGAATTATGTAGTGCGGCTAACATAAACACAATCTACTTATTCTTATAAGGATATAGAAAAGAAGAGAGTAACTTGCCTGACCAAAGACAATTGATTTTAGATTAGGCGAAACCTGGAGAAACTTGACAAATCTTCTCACATTATCCGAACTAATACTCCTCCAAGTAAATTCTGAACTAACTTCTAGATGTATCAAATTGTTAAATACAGGCAAATTGGTCAAGTCCGCCTCACTTAAAACCTAATAATAAAATAAAAATAAAGTAAGAATACCACTGTATAAGATTCGAAAAAACCATAACAAAATGATACTAATACAAAAAAAATGGCATACCAGAAATGAGTCAGAGGATATTTTAAGGAGCTCTGCAATTAAAAGTTTTTCGAAAAACTTCACTTCGTACATGTATTCGTGTTGCTCATCGATGTAAAAATCAACAACTGCCTGTACTAGCGACGGAAACCTATTGAGGACAAAGTCTTGCGGTAGTACTCCTCTGTAGCTAATGGTCAATAGATTAAGAGAAAAAATCTCCACCGAAGACTTACTAGGGATGGGGCAGAAAGTAACGGAAAAGTGCTTCAATGAGGGTTCACAATGCATAACTCTTCAGACATCAAACAACGACACAAACTCAACTCTTCAAGGATGGGGAAGTTTGAAAAAAATTTTCTCAATTTTTTATTCACAAAACTAAGACGTGTGAGCCGAAGTATCTTGATATTTGGAAATGAAACTGTATTTGGAATATTGAACTTGCTGGCAATTATCGTAAGAAAATCCAAATTCGAGAGTATCAATGAATAAAAAGAGATTACCAATGTTGTAGAATCAGCAGAATCAAATCTGCGAAGATCAAATTTGTTGCGATTTGATGAAGAACCATTTACCATTTATAATCAAATCTGAATCTGAACCACAACAAAAAAAATCCAAATCTAAGACGAATAACTCCACGAGCACAAATCAAATGTACATAAAATAAAAAGATCAAAACACTTACCTGAAGAACTAATCTCTACGAAGAACAACAACACAAACCGGCTCTGTCTCTCTCTCCAAAAGAATCTAAGATCTAAAAAATGAATATAAAAACATAAAAAGGGTAATTAGGTTAGTAAAAAAAAACTGTATTTTTTGGATCGGTAGAAGTTTGGACTAACTCGTTCAAATTTTGGACCAAACTATCTAATCGGAGAAATTTTGGACTAACTATTACTAGGCTTGGGATGACATGACTAAACTATCCAAAATCCACTTACTTTGGGACTAAACGTTAACTCCTATTTTTTAGAACGAGGGTAGGGTTTCGGCCAGGTTAAACTAGACAGTGCTTCCGCCCGTGGTTCCTTATACGTTGGTTTCTTTGTAACTAACTCTCAGTTTTCTTTTCGTGCAAATAATCTAGAATTCTAGTTTGTTGATAAAACCCTTTTTCCAACTTCTTTGGTCATGCTGTTATAGTCACTTTCTTCATATTTCTTAGTAACTCTGCACCCAGCTGCACCATGGATCCTCTGCTTGCAAAGCTCATCAACACCATGGTCCATATTAGAAAATGCAGATGCGTTGACCGTCTTCTCCTATTTAATGAAAGCCTATTCTTCACTTATCTTTGTTTGATTTTTTTACTATCACACTCCATTAACACCATTCCCAAGGAGAACATACGTCCCTTGCCAAGAATTATACATTTCTTATCGAAGTTTTTACACAACATTTGCCCAGCTTTCTATGAGGAGCCAGTTTTGAAGCCTGACTTTGAAAGAGCAGACTGTGTAAGGCAGTCTGTGTCGCACGAGTGCCAAGGCAACAGCTGCACCAACGTATCAATCTCAAGTCACTCAACCAAAGAAATATTAAATGGGAATGAAATGTTGTCACCGGAACAAATTTCATGGGTGTGTCATTTCTTAAAAGTAAAACCCAATTCTATCAGTATTTTTCAGTCTTCCCCATCTTATTTTCTGAATATATGCATGTGAAGATGAGAGGGAGTTCTATAAAGGCCTTTCAGGCGACATTGAAATGACAAGTTTTTCTTGGTGTAGTTGTGAATTTATGATCCTCCATCCAAATGTATTCTTTTTTCAATAAACCTTCTGTTCTATTTGGATGGTGTTTACTGAATGTATGAACAACTTGATTACGCAGGCCCCTTGCATAATATAAGAAGAAATGAAATAAAAAAACCCATAACTTATAATGTTTTTGTAAATTTGACAAGTCTGACAGAATTCCATAATCATTCATCAGTTCACTATTGGGCCGGAACAACTTCATTATTGCAGTTGAAGCCATCTACCTCTGCCACCATAATCACCAATATCTAGTAACCGATCACAACACCCAAAGTTCAAAACAAATCCAGTTTTCCTAATTGCAGTTGAAGCCATCTACCTCATTAAGCTTCACCAGGTTTTAGGCCCCCAATTAATATGCAAAGTCAAGACAAAGGGAAGATTTGCCTAACACAAATCCTACATCAGAATACTGAGTCCCAAACAGTATCAATAGCAAATTAGGGGCAAGCAAGAATGACTACATACCTGCAAGTCAAAGAGGACACATTACCTAAAACACCTATCCCAGTTTAAGAGATCTTCATTCATGAAACCATTTTTTCTATGATGACACCAACATCAAAGGAACAAAAAAATAATCAGCTCTCGAAATGGATGAAAAGATGCTTGAGTGATGCTAGTAGAGACCATCTGGACATCTTAACAAAGACAGGCTTAACTGAAGATCCCCAAACATCGAAAGTTCAAAGGGAACTTCAATCCCAAATTTATAGCACATATCACTCCAATTTCAGCGGATTAGCAATGACCATATCGGCACTGCAGTCCAAAGTGTGAGTGCTTACTGCATGACAAATGTGGTCATTGCTACCTTGAAGTGAAACAAAGTCTTGACCTTCAATTCAGTGAGTTCCACTATATGTGAACCAGCAGTCAAATAATAGCTTTTACCATGTTAAGTATTATATAACCCATCTACGATGAAATAATGAACAAACAAATATCATGAGCTATGACATCCCAAGAGAAGCCAATAATTCCCAAACCTATGCACAATTAGTACCCAGTAAGTGGTCTTGAATTTGAACCCTTTCCACATTGACCATTCTCAACCCACCCAATATGGTTGGCCACTGTAACGACACATAGAAGGTTTCCAAATATTAATTACTCATCACAAGTTTCCATCTCATCCATCCCTTTTCCCTAAATCCAAAACAATTTCAGCAAAAACCCAGTTTTCCTATCCAATACTCCTTCCAACATTACTTCCTCAACAACAACTCTTGCACTAAGCAACTTTGAAAGCTATAACAAATTATAAAAAAGTTTTTTCTCAATTTGAGATTCTTCTTAATAAGAGGGTTAGACCCACATTCATCATGGATTGGTGCATATATGAGTTCAAAACAAAACCAATTCTTTTTACAGTGGTTTCTTCTCATAAGTCAACTAACAAGATGAGTATGGTGAAATCAATGAACAGATAACACCACTTGTTTTTAAGTGGTAATATTAGTGTAACATTATTAAAACAATAGGAGTAGACCTAAAAGCACATGTGACATAATAAGATGGTTTTGACAGGCTCAATGAAGACAGACCAGCTAGAGACGAGCATACTGGTGCTTTTTCAAAGGCAACAGAGTAAGTTAAAAACTAAAGTGAACGGTGAAGCCAATAAAAAAAAAATCAGAGCTGCGCACGCAAAAAAACAGCATGTCCTCCTTCACATGTAAGGCCTACATGTAAGATATAGGGAGCTACCTAGTCAGAAAGTAACTATAACTATTTAAGAAGCTGCAACATATTATCTCACGACATGTATCCTATCTAATTTTAAAGAGGCCAAAGGAGGCATAATATGAGGGCGCCAGAAAGCACTCAAAAATTAGACATCTGTCTTGGAATAAGGCATATGTACTCAAGAACAAAAATCAGCAAACAACAATATTGAATCCATCAGTCACATGTTTCTAGATTATTTACCACCCAAATAGTCAGCTCAGTTTCCAATTTTAGCCCCTAAATTTACTTCTAAACTTGATAAATCTGACAGAATTCCATAATCATTCATCGGTCTGCTAGTGGTTTCATTAACCAGACCCACCAAAACCCTTGCCACATGTTTCATTAGAGAGACACCAGCGTTCAATACTGCATCCAAAAATACTGGCAGTAGATGCTTATAGCTTGAGAGTCGATTCAGAGAACATATTGGAAACTATATTCCTGGTAATAAAAAAACCAAAGGTGGCTCCACGCCTCCACCCAGACATATTAAGAAACTTGTATCACGACCGACATCAAGACTTGTTGAGCTACTAGCAGCAAACCAATTTTGACCTACTTTCTTCTGAGTCCATGATGAAATAGAGTTTGAAGCTAAATTAGACATCCCAAGGTAGGTTAAGATTGAAGGTAAGAGGGGCACAAAAAAACTCACTGAATAGGAAAATACAAATAAGTAAGAAAGGCAAATTTAAGGATTCAAACAACACTAGGTTTGGCTGATCTAAAGTCTGAACCAATCAGTATGTGCTGGGATCCCCAAATTGACTATAATGTGAACCACTTCTTTGAACAAAATTAGCTTACTAGAATTTGTATCCCATTGAAATTTAATCTAAGTACACAATAATATAAGGAGATGCAGAAATAGCCAAGTACGATTGATAAACCAAGGTAACACACACTAACATTACTCTGCATATAATGGTGATTAAATATGTAACCTAAAAAGCTGAAATATTCAATATTACATATATATATATGTATATATGACTCCAATATTAAAATTACCAGATAGTATGTAGTCCAAAATCAGATCTCTTCCTTCCTACTGCTGGTTCATCTGCCAATCCCTGCCTTTGGCTTCCTCTACTGCACTTTCACCAGATTCCAGTGTTCTCGTGTTTTCTTCTCCAAATACTTTCAACGAAACTAAGGTGTTTATACGAGGAACTGCCTGATGAATTTTTCTACCAAAATCCTCAAGCATTATGGAGGAAGAAGATTTCAGGTCATAAAGATGGAGCTTCGTACTCGTGTAACATAAAACTGTACCACTACTCGTAAGGTCAAGTGAAGTATCATATGATTCCGTACTGATTAAACTGAACTCTTTACTCCAACCACATTCTTTGTTCTTGAATAACCATACATCACAACTCTTGCCGTCTTTATTATAGTGGCTACCACATAAATGACCTCCCAAAACCCCATGCCAAAGATGCCCGTACCAAAATTCAAGAGCTCCTAAAAAAATTCATCAGCCAAATCAAAGGCCACAGTTATCCCATATCCAAAGTCCCAATAAATTAATCCATTCGCAAACACAGCATCTGGTGTAGCAATGATATCCCTATAGTTGTTTATCCTTGTTGCGCTTCTCCATCCCTTACCACTGCCGAGAGCGTAAACATCAACATGTGCAACTTTGTACTCATTAGTCGAAGCAACGTAACCAAATCCACACGACATGAAATCAACAATACGATAATATTTCGATCTATCAAGTTCTGGAAGAGTAACAACTTCTCTATTGATGGGATTACAGATACAAAGGAACATAAGAAGCAGAAGAAGACTCATCTACGGTATACGATTAGGTAGTGCAATTAGACAAACCAAGGATACCGTATAAAACAAATGAAGGATTCAAATTCAATTTCCTAACTCTAAGAGAAGAATCCTTATCATCACCATATTCTACATAATATAACTCTTCAGATAACTCTCAGTCATTCTGAAAATAAAGCTACGCTTACCAGAATCAGCACCAGCAGAATGAAGATTACTAAGTAGGATACTTGAGTGCATTTGAGAGAAGGATGGATTGTGAACAACGTTTCTCCAGGTTTTGGAAACTAATTTGCAATCTAAAACCGATTCAGTTGGTAACCTAGTAAAGATGTCTAACATGATTTCTGCCGGAAGTTCACTAAAATTCCCCATGTAAACTCTTCTGTAAATGAGAATCACAGAGGATATAAGAAGTAGTTTTAAGAAGATGGAGATGAACAGAAGGGTTAAGGTTTCTTTAGGTTATGTGAATAGTTTTTTAAGGGGGAGAATAATTGAAAATCCCCAATTTATTGTTCTGGGATTTGGTAGAGTCGGAGAGAACATTTGGTCAAAATCCGTTGACTCACTGAGTCGTGACCTAGTTAAATCTCATACACTACATTTCAAAATTCTCTGAATTATTATTTATTTTTATTTTAACATTCACCGAATTAAAATTAAAACGAAACTAAACGTGGGTATATCATACCCCTCTGAATTATTCTTGATTTGTTTTTCTTCCTCTTTCGTAACCTAAATAAAATTGAAAAATAGGTTATTATTTATAACTTTATTAATGAAACTATAATTACAAATTATCCCTTTTTTCAAAAGTTTAAACTATTTCTTTTAGTATGAAAAACGAATGAATTTTTTTTTCCGAATGGTCATGAATATTTTATCAATATTCACTGTAATTAATATAATAAGACGATATCAGTAAAATTTACTGATAAAATAACACTCATTAAATTATTAAACCTAAAAAAATATGTGGTTAATAAATATCACTTTTTTATCGATCAAATAATAATGTAGAAAAATGTCAAAGTTCGAAACAACTTATCACACAACAATATAATATTGAACTTTTAAAAAAGAGGAAATATATAATTTTGAATTAGTATAATTTTTTTTTTTATTATTATTATAAAAGAAAGTTATATATTGAATTCGAAAAAGAACTAGAAACAAACTTCTCGATGTTAGATAAAGGTTTTAACTCTATAGAGTCTTGGGACAATCATGCATGAAAAAACCATAACATAATCTCACATTTTGTCATATACATACCACAATTCCACTGTCGATTTTCATTTTCCAATAAAACTCTCTTATTTCTTTCCTTTTAAATAGTCCAACAAAATTACAAAAGGAAGTAATCTCTAAATTTTTTTGTTTTTCAAACTTGGTTGAATCTCAAAGTCATAAAGGATTGTTACAGTATATTATGATAAGTGTTTGATGTATTATATTTTAATATCAATTTCATATGCTTATTTACTAGGTTTTTTTTATGAATTGCATTGTATTATGTTTTTTTTTCTAGTTTATGTGTTTTTATAAGTGAATCATCAAAAAAAAAAAATGGAAATGGTTACAAAAGTGATGAAGAAGTGAAATGCTACAAGTGAAGACGGATCAAAGACAAGGTGGAACTCGTGCAAATTCATGAGTACTCACCTTTAGCTTGCAGATAACAAAAAGACGAGCCAAGAATCACTCATTGCAACATAGAACGAAGAAGTTATAATCAAAACGGTGAAACCAACTTGGATTTGGCTTCTATTGGGTCTGTTTTAGGATTGTGCGTGAAAGGAAAGAAAATATACATTTTTAGCTTGCCTTGGACGTGAAAAAAATGAAATATGATCATTTTATAGGAAATTCAGTAACTCATTATCCAAATATCTTTATTAATGGCTAAAATGCCCTCGCTTAATTTGTGTTAATGATTTTTATTAGTTTAGCTAATTAAGTAATAATTATTAAATTAGATTAGTAAGATTTAACTGATGTGGTACATTGACTTTGCACCAGTGTTGACATGGCACACACAATGACATATGCATGTGCTTTGACGTGGCAATATGTTTTCGTGGTGTGTTGATATGGCATATGACTTGACAAACAAATACTGACGTGTCTCTCAGATGCTGACGTGTCTTGTTACTGTGGTAAAAGAATATTGAGGCATCGTATTATGTTGTTGATGTTACGTTACTGGATTGATATAGTTGTTGATGTGGCAATCGTTTTGGCCGTTGACGTAGTGATGATTTGGTAGTGCTGACGTGGCATTATACCTGATGACTGATAAATACATATTTGTGTCTAATTTGTTCTTTTTTATTTTTTTGTTAGTGTTCAATTTGGTACTTATTGTGTTATTTTATATATTTGTAGGTATTTTTGGGATATTTGTGAAAAATTGGCTCAAAAAGTGATAAAAAAAAACCCGATAAAAATTACTAAAGGCACCCAGGAGAATTAATAAACGCACCCACCATTGGATAGGGGCACTTCTTTTGAAATAAAAAAAATGGCGGGAACAAAATTTTCAAACACGTGAAAGTTCTGTGGAAGTTGGAATTCGATTTTTAAGGGGTTTAAAGAGTTTTAAACTCTATCATTTGTAATAGAGATTAAACAAGACTCAAACACGTCATTCAAAAGTGTTTGTGTCGAAAAAAAAGCTGGGAAATTCGTGTTACAGTCGGAAAAGGGTTTACTCCCTGATTTGAATTTACACGAGTTTGATTCGGTTTTGGAGAGTTATTTGAGTCCTAATCTATTAAGAAACAATAGGGATACTATCTAAGACCTATAAATAGCAAAGAGGAGGAAGAAAAATCAGGTGGGGAGGCTCGGGAAGAAAACATGAGAAAAAAGAAAGTTCTGTTGCTGCTAGTGAAGAACAAGGATACAACGACGATTTCTTCAACTGAACAACAACGCATATCTTCACCTTTGCAACGTTTATCTTCAGCTACAACAGTTTCTTCAACCGATTTGCAACGTTCATCTTCTCTTTGCAACATTTATCTTCAAGCTCCATTGCAATAGTTAATCTGTAACGCCCAGAAAACGTTGTAAGTTTCTTGTTTTATTATTTTTAGTTTCTTTTCTTCTTCTCAAGCACTTTTGAGCCATGTACCAATCTTTTGAGAGTGTTTTGAGCATGATGAGCTAAACCCAACCACTGAGATAATGGAGGAAGCCATATTTCATGAATGAATGATAACTATTTTTGATTCTTAATGACTTTTGCATTGATTTTTAATTGATTTATGATTTTTCTTAATTAATTATGATTTTGTTTGATGTTGTATGCTGGGACTTAAGAGCTTTTGATGCGCCAACTTGTGATTTACAGTTAATGTTTTAGAAATCTGCTTTTGGCAAAGAAACAAAGTCAATAAAAGAGTTATAATTGTTAAAAAAATCATTGTAGAAATCATTCAGAAATGATTTTGGTGGAATCCTGAGTTCCAGTTCTTCCAAATATTGTTAAAGTCTTTTACTTATTTTCTAGTTTAATTCAGAATTAGCTCTGAAACGAATCTTCACAAGTCTCAGCGACCGAACACATTTTTACCACTTTTCTGAATCGATCAATGACAATGTAATATTTAATTTTTTAATTAATGGATAGGTTTTAAATTGAGATGGAAGAGTAATACGATAATTTTTTAATTTCAAGGGTAATCAAGATATTTATAACCGCTAGGACACCCCTTAACCAAATAACTAGACAAACATTACACAAATATTCGTATCAACGAACTGATTTCCTCACCTCTTTTGGAAGATTTGCTTTAGCCGCAGAAGGATTGTTTTCTTTCTTTCCACACTGGCTATAAAAGTATAATGCATATCGTATCAATTTCCAGATGTTTTTCACATGGGATACCAATGCCATTAAATCTGGACCACTGAGGATACCGTTACTCAGTACTCACTAGGATCCAATTAACTCTTATCGTTTAGTGAAATAGTTCTGTATCATTATGCATGATAGGCCGATTTTGAACTCTTTTATTTATGTTGCATATCTGTATTTCAACAAATACATATATGCACATATCCGATGATACGAAACTGTATCATTCGATACGGCAAACCATGATCCAAAATGAACGATTTATACTCTCATATATAAAAACGTCATTGGATGAACTGTAATTTATAAAAATAAAAAAAATGAAATCATGAATCAATTTATAAAATTTTCATAATTGGGCTTGTGGCAATCAAGTACGAATTACACCTTTTCTAGTAGGGTACTACTAAAAAAGATTTGTGCTACTTATCTAACTTAACACATTTCCCTTTGGGATTTAAGCCATTGGGTAAGAGTGCAAAACTTTATTTATATGACTTCAAGAAATCGGCTAGTGTTTTGCACGAGAGCGGCAACAATATAGATTTTTTAAACAGACTTAAACAATGTAATATATTATTCCCTCCGTCTTTAAAATATTGATATTTTTATTATTTGTACAATTCTTAAAAAAATTAAAAAAAGAAGTAGTTTTTAAGTTTTCTTTTCAACTCTTATATATAAATAATATAATTTCTTTTTAGAAATAATATATATCTCATGGATGTAAATAATGATCGAAAAGTTCAGGCCGACATGTTCCGCTCATGCCCGAACATATCCATAGGCATTTGAAGCCCATCACCGTACGACCTAGCTAGACCCGGAACAATCATCGGTCAGGATTGGGATTTAGATTTAATTTTATTGTTCGACCTGGTATCCTCCTAAAAATGTGTTAGTTATATTTTCCTAATTTTTCCGTCCAAAACTTATTACTATTATCATGTATGAAATTCTAAAAGGATTTTATAATTATGTAACTAAGAAAATATAACTGTTTCTATTCATAATACATTTCCCAAGATATTTATGATGGTATTTATACCGAAATAAATAATAAATAATAAATATTAAATATACAACACGTTTTAGATAGCAATATTACTTGAAATTTCTACGGCTTAAACCAATTACGAACTTTTCCTATATTCTTGATCGACTATATGGTGTGGATTTTGACTAGTTACAGATGCGATCATGTGAAGCTTATTGCAAAAGTATTTGAGCTTTCATCCTAGATTCAGATTCAAACCTATAACATGGACGATATGAGCCTAAACTACATATTTTATGTATTAATTTATTATGTTTTTTTATTAGTTTTTTTGTTTTATTATATATTATGTTTTATTTATATTTTGTTGGTACATTAGAATCATGAGATATAACAGGTCAAAGCATTGCTTGTTGGCAAGCTCGAAGATTAGAAACACAGAAGTCTCACTTGTATAAAAAAACAGAGAATTACTAGGGGCAGCCTGTTTGAAGTATCTACTAAAGACAGGTTTCATGTTTACTCGAGGTAACCAGTCAAAAGTAATCAATTTATTAAGGCGCTCACGTTTTCTGATCTGGCCAGTCACGAGTCTTATGTTCAGGGCCACCACCTTTTATCTCTTAAAACAAACAGGGAAAATCAGGTCACATTTACGACCTGTCTCTTCCTTAAAGAGTAGTTTGTGGTTGCACCAAGCTCTTGCCGTCAACTAAACCAAGGTTCCAATGGTTTGAGTTTCAGCTGAGAGGGAGGTTTCGTATTCTCGTGGGACAAGTGATCAATGGTGCAAAGTTTCGAACAGAGTTTTGAAAGAATTAAACAGAGGAAACAGAAATGAAAGAAGCAGATTGTTACAGAGATGAAATAGGGATTTGTGGTTGTGGTTTTAGAAGTCAGAACTTGACGGATAAAGCTAACAAGATCACGCAACTCTTGATACGATTTAGGAAGTTGGGTTCGTATTGGAATCAAGTTTACAGCGAGTTCTGAGGAATTTTGGTAGAAGTTCTTCCGTTGAAACAACCATGAAACAAAGCTGTTGCCAATGATTTGAGAAGAGGTTGCTGAGTATTACAGAGTTTCAATAGTTGTAAGATTCATGTGTGTATGATTTCACGTTTGCAGGGAAGGAGATACAATGGATTTGGATATCAACTGTGAAGACACAACTCCATCACCAGCAGAGCGCAGACAAGATGTTTGTAGAAATACCCAAACCACCAGTTTGGACTTGCTGCTGTTGCATTTGAGAGGAGCTGAGTCTGTGGCGTGGTCTGAGAATGGAAGAAGGAGAATTGCTAGCGAGAAGAGGACAAGAATAATTGATACTGTCATAGACTGTTGGTCAAGATTTTGCGCTGGATTTGAGCTAAAATCGAATTTGTGAGAGCTTTTTGGTTCTTGGTTGATAAAACAGGGAAGAAATGGTGTTTGCTGCCATGGACTGTTGGTGATGAACAAATGAGAATTTCAAGATTGTTTTAGAGTCTGTTGAGTTTAGAAATGTTTGATTTGTCAGGATTCAAGTGCAACAAATATTTGGTACGAGTTTGTGAGAAATCAGTGTAGGACTGAGTTAGAGAGAAAGTTGGTATTTGGACAGAATAAGGTCAGTGTTCCAGGTGTTGGTGGTGGGGTGGATGAGCTGGTCGACAGTGGTAAGGTGGGAGGAGGTGGTGTTGATTAAATATTGTACACCTTGTATCCATTGCTGAGACCAAATGTTGGTTTGGTTACCTGATCCAACTTGGTGAAAAATCCCATTTGAAAAAGTGGTAAAAGCTTGTTTAGATCCCTCCACAGAGGACTTGGGTTTGAAGATGAATTGCAGTAGGATGTAGCATAGAAGAGTTGGAGAGATACTTACATTTGCAGCTGGACTTAAGTTACATGTCGACTTTGCAGCTACTGTATTCATCTGGCAATCAGGTTTTGTTTTTAGAAAATCATCTATTTTCCATTGTTTTCTGAGTTATTTTCTAAATTTTATTACTTTTATAGAATTCTTCTTTGTCAAAAAGTACATAAATATATAGGAGAACTGGCTTCGCCTGTTGGGAAAATATAAAACTAATTATGTACTTACGAGCTTTGTATATTTGTATTGGTCTGCACCCCTACATTCTCAGCTGCCACTGGTATTCTGTAATAGTCTCCCAACAAATGTTCGACTCGTCATATTTCTGTAATTATTGCATTTATCATGTAAAGTAGAAACTAAAGCGTATCTGCATCTAGAAATACTAGGTTTTTATTTCATTGTCTATTAATGCAATTTCCACGATTTGATTCATCTGACATTTTGTTTAGTCTCAACCTTTTATAGTATTTATATATCACTTCCTCTAGCATTTCAACTTTATAGAAGGAAAAAAAAACTGTAGATTTTGGTGTTTCTTTAGTCATTTGACATTTTTGGTGGAAGTGGTTATCATCATAGGTTGTATTGGTAAACCAAACTCGAGGGATTTCCCATGTCAATTTCTAGAAGCAAACCATCACAAAAAAGTCTCAATTCTAACACGAGATTCCGAAGATTTGAATGAACAACCAAGTCTCCACAAAATTTCTTGTAGATTAAGGTGCAGCTCGATGAAACTAGAGGTTCGAATAATACCAACTTCCAAAAACTTGCTTACACACCTGAATCTGAAAATAGATTTCACTGGTAATTATGATATTGTAGGATGATTAGCATCCGGGAGGCTGGTTGCCATTATCTATGACTTTCGGATTCTGTTTTCCTTTGGTTATTCTTTGGTTGTAAATTGTTTAAATTTTGATATTAATATAATTGTTTGATGAGAAAAACATAATAATTTAAGCTTATCTAAAGGATGCAGAAACTTATACAGAACAACAATTTAAGACTAATTCTGGGGGCGTAAGAAGCCAAAAATCAAATAATTTTTAAAGATAGTGCGACAAATTTCAAGCAACAGGCAAACCCCAGTAGTGCCACCTCCACCAGAGAAAACTTCCATTAAGGACACAGAGATGGAAGTAATTTAGGGGGATGGAGTCAGCGCTACGCACATCATACCATGCATTGTAAAGTAGATAAAGCACAAGAACGTGAAGTAGAAGTACAGAAACTTGGCAAGCCCCAAGGGAATCCAAACATAGCGAAAAGGATCAGAGAGTACAGCATGGTCTGATAAGGTAAATCACCTCGACGGCCACCTATATAGGAAAATAATCTTCATTAGTTTCTTTATATACAATATGTCATACGTACTAGGTTTCTCTTGCAGTGCATGGCCAAGAAGAAAATACATGCTTTTACCTGTGCAAATGCTAGGGTAATGCTGAGTACATTCCTGCAGCTTGGTCACGGTAAAATGATTGAAGGATTAACAACCAACTCTATGGCTATGGTGAGTCTCTTTCCCTGTTCAGCTAAAAGGCCACCTTCTCCAGGCATACCGACTAGAGAATTGCTCAACGGACGAAGCTCAACCATATCCATGACCTCGTAAACAAACATCTAATAAGATATGACCGGAGCAAATAAGCAAATTCAATGAGATTCTAAAAGTTCCAAAGTCCATATTCATTGTTGGATAATATCACCTCCATAAATACTTATCGTTATTTCTACAAAACAAATGTGATTTCTCAAAGAAAGAACGTTAAAAGATGATTTCTGTGGAATACATTCCTTTCGTGTCTCCTTTTTAACATCAGCAGAGAGAGGAAGCCAGGCTGAGGATAAAAGAGATTCATAAACTGTGACATGAGGTGAACAGTTATCATTTTGTTCACAGTAACCACTGACAAGAGCAAATGCTACTTGGTTCTCCGGATATCCAGAAATGTTAATCGTTCCTTGAATGTACCCTCCAGTTTTCACACCAACTAACGATTAACATATCTGGATATCCAGGTTTGTTTTTGTATTTCACCGTTTTGATCATAACTCCTTTATACGATGTTCGATTGACCTTATTTTTTTTGGGTTGGTTTCGTCTTTCAATTCTCTATAAGATAGAAATGAGAAAAATCTTCAAATCTATTCATCTAATTTTACGGTTGAGTTTGAAGATTAGTTACGGTTGGGTCATATGCTAAAACCCAACCGTAACACTGTTACGAGTGTTTGTTAGTTACGGTTGGGTTCTAGGATGAACATCTAACCGTAATTGTTAGTTACGGTTGGTCCAATGCTAAAACCCAACCGTAAAACTGTTACGATTTGGTGTTCATCCATGAAATTACGGTTACGGTTGGGTTGGGAAGAACACCTAACCGTAAATGGCATTTACGGTTGGGTTCGACATGAAAACCCAACCGTAAAATTCTCTGAATAAAAAAAATCATCTTTTTTTACGTAATTTCATCAAATTTGAGCCATTAAAAGACCAAAAGTTTAAGTTAGAGGTATACCTGACTACTCTAGTTGAGTGAATCAAAATATAGGGTTTTTAAAAAAACCCTAAAAAATCCTCTTTCCTTTCTTTTAATTTTTCTTTCCACCAAACTAAAAAAAAAATTGATTTGATTTCATTAAGTATAAGATTATTTTAGATTAATTATGATTAGTGTAATCTATTAGCTAATTAGTTTTACTAATATTAACTAATCAGGGGTAGTTTAGCCATTATAAAAATATCATGGATAAGGGGTTCTTGAATTTTACTTGAAATGTTTCTATTTCGTCTTCACATAAAAAACCTTTCTACGAAGAAAGAAACCCTATGTAAGCTTACATAAAAAGACTAACCAACCTAACATTACAGTAAAAGCTCGAAAGAAATAAATAAACAGATGAATGGAATACTATACTGAATAAAGAAATACAACAGATCCGGTAAAACCGATTAGGACCTAAAATAAATCAAACAATTTTTTATTATTATCTTTCTCGGCTTCTTTAACATTGTTTTTGGTTCCTCTTGTTTTCACCCTATCTCCCATCTCTTCGTTTTCTTCGTTCTTATAATCCTAAATAATGTTAAAGTGTTATGCAAAACACATTATTCCCGATATACCATGTACATGAGAGATATGATGTCTTTGGAAACACATACTTTAATGCATTAATCAAGGCATTATTTACATCAGTTACAACTACTGAAGGTGTTTTATTTTGTCGATACAAATGTTTAACATATTGGAGTCGGCGACTCTCTTAGAACTCCTTCCACTGGGATTCCTGAAAAAAAGGATTAAATTAGTTTTTACGAATAACTTGATGCACTATCTCCCTTTAACTCTTTAAACGAAATGCGATAAAAGGAAGTAAAATCCATAGGTTGGGGGAGAAAAAGGGATGATCTATTTAAATTTATAAGAAAATTATGGTCACAAGCAGACACCAAAATTGATATTGTATTACACTAGACAAGCTATTTTACCTCAAACGGTTGTTTTTCTTCTATTTTTGTGTCTAGTTGTATTCACTTGAAGAAAAAACTAAACGTGTCATTTCTCTGTTTGAGTCTTCAACTGCGAGTGATGTAGATTCATAATGGATATGATAATTTTCTCTCATTTTGCTTCACTATCTGGTCAAAGAAATGTTCTTCAAAGATATTTGGGTTTTGCTATGTTTTTTTTTTTTTATGATTTGCAGGGAACAATAAATATATAATATGAGAAATCAAACTCCAACAACAATTTTGATAAAGGAAAAGCTTATTATTGTATCACCCAATATTGACCTTGAGTCAAATAGACTAGATCAAAATCAGGTTTCACTCTAGTAAAAGGGGTTTCCCTATCAAAAATCAATTTGTTGTATATGTTTAACTCTGTTTAAAGTTCATACAAGGAATAAGTCCACTAGGTTTTGAAACAAAAACAAAAAAATTGGTGATATATTTAGTACCCTCCCACTTTTCAGGATTTCTTTTCTTCCTCATTTTACTATCTATCTTCCACGTTTCCACTGGTGATGTTGCAAGTCATTAGAGGAATGCTCAAAGTATAACTTTTATGAGAATTTATCAAGCATAACAAGATATTTATAACCAACAAGGGATACCCTTAACAAGTTAAGAAAATATTTTCCGACCAAATATAGCAAGAGCATATACGGTTCGAAATAGAAAGTCTGAATTGGTTTCTCTTTCCAATATTTTCGACAGTCGGACCTACTTTTGTTGCCGAAATCACGAAAATGTGATTTATTGGTAATCCTGTTATCTCCTTGCAACACCATGGATTTTTCTAAACCATTTCCAACAATATAAACCTCGTACTTTGATTTGTGTATTTTCTGATTTAGACATTGATTAAACATGATCTGAAGAAACCAAAATAATACTCACTCTTATTTTATCATTTGTCAAACAATTCTTCCAAAAACATCTGTATTAACACTATCACAGGGAGGTTGATTATGTTTATACGATTCAGTCACCTTTGATTAAGTATCACCATCGTGATTAGAAATTTTTAGAGCATGAACTTCTTAAATAATTATGCAGTTATTTTCATGGATCATATTCTCGACTCTTGTCTTAGGAGCCAGAGGCATGAAGAATTCTACACATAACCATAGAAGCGTTGAACCCTACATAAAGTCATATTTCATACTCACTCTTGTGGTAGCATCTATAAATAAGATTCCGAAAAACAAATTCTTGTTTGACTGGATGCATCAAAAACCATAATGACGAGCACTTGAGAACTTTATGCCATAAACCTACAAAAGTAGAGACTTATCTTAAATGAAGCAAAATAGTTTTATAATTTTAGAGACAAAGATTATTGTCATTTTATTTTAGGTGATTTGCCTTGTAATTTCATTACGATAATGCTTACGACAACATTAGAGCCATCACTCAACATGTTTAGCAAATCACTTATGTGAAGAAGTGACTCTGCATATGATAGATGAAAAATAACTATCATCAATGGGTGAATCACATAATATTGCATAATCATGGGCTCTTTTTTCATGTGCTTCCTCACCTAATTTGAAGTTGAACACTTGGTTAGGGTGCACTTTACAGCTCAAATAGATTGTGTTAGAGTGATCTTTATTCTCCCCACAACGAATATTAGAGCCAGAATAGTTCACGCTTTGTAAACCTTCTTTCATGGAGATGTGCCTGCTTTGATATTTCTTTCCCTTGTTGTTATTTCTTGACATGCTAAAGGGAGGCATATCATCAAAAAATGAACTGGTACAACAGATATTAGTAATCATGAGATCCCTTTAAATTATGTCTATGAGATTCTCTTAAGTTTTTCTCATACTAGGGACATCCTTCTAACAAAGTTCAAGTATTTCCTCAGATGTTTTACCAGAGGTTTTTGGATCCATCTCTGAGTAAGCTTATTGGTGGAAGAATCATTCATATTCCATTTCTTCTGAGAAATTCCCACGGGGACTGATGAACATCCGTGTGAATCGTGATAATTCCGGTATATTTTGTAACAACCTTTTCCAAAATGCATAATCAACTCTTGTCGAAGGATATTAGCTTCTGTTTTCAATCTCTGAACTTCGGTGGTCAGAAGACTAATTGGCTTCAAGATTTTGCTAACTCTTTCTCATCTTCTTTTTTTACATCTGAGTAGACTCATCAGACGTGTAGTATGAACTTTCAATCATCTTATCTTATAGATTTCATAAGATGATGATATAGCTACATAAGAAATTTTTGGACTTACGGTATCAAAATCTTGTAATACGTCAATCAAGTCTTTCATTGGTTTTCCCATAACCTTACAATGACTCGTGTCTTATAGGTTGGATCACTTAAAACACAAATTATTAGATCTTATCATTTTCGCCTGCTATGATACCAATTGAAAAGACGAGGGACCGAGTACACCACCAATTCTTTTTCGTTTAATATATATCAGACATATCTTTGATATAATATTCGTTCGAGACTAAACATATTACAAATCACCAAGGTGTAATTAACGTACTAGTGTTTTTACTGTAACTATATAGATAGACAATATAATGCGAAAATAAAGTAAACAACACAACACACAAATATTTGTTAACGAGGAAAACAGCTTGGAAAAAAAAATCGAGACTTATTCCTGAATTGAATAATATCAGAATTAAGTCGCTACATTCTTTCCTACAATACAACTTGGTGTAGTTAAGACTGAAGAAACTAACCCCTAGTTACTCAATTTCCTTAGTATCCATGTGCCTATAACCAATATGTCCAACACACATGAATCCCTTAACATAAGTCCACTTTAAAGAGTTATTCTACAATCCATCATGAAGACTATTGCTACCAACCTCACAATCGGTACAACTATGATCTCCTTAATTAGGATATCAATCAAACAGTAAAGGAAAAAATTGTACTCTAACTTGGTCAAAACCACAAATCAAGATAAGTGGTAAAAATTAATATCCATATCAATGATATTCTTCTGTTTAAGATCTGAAATACCAAGATATAATCAAATCCAAGACTCCTTGATTAAGAGCAATCAAGATCCGCCTTACCGAAGTAAACCACTCTATTATAAGTATTAATTTTGTAAAAGCAAACAACTTGTCGATCCACAAAATTTATGTTTATCAAAGATAAACTACTTGTTAAGTCCCAGTCAATCAATTCTAGCAGATGATCACAACAATGATCAAAGTATTCAATCTTCAAAGTCACACATAACGGAGTATATTAACATTGGAAAATCAATAGATCTATCCACAAATTCTGAATCACTTGAATCTGTATAAACCGATCCTCAAAGTTCTTGACTGGCCTTATTGCAGAAAAGAGTGACTAAGGAATAAAAAAGAACTTAGCTAGAAGATAGCTATGAGTTAGACATAAACACAATAACTAAAAAAAACTAAATAACAATCTAGTTTCCCTGTAACGGTACTACAAATGCTCATTGTTCATGTAAGAAGGTTTTAACTAGTTAATATTGTTTTTGTCTAATCTTAATCGCGACTATACACTACTGACAATAACTCCATAGAACTTTAGAGTGTTCTTGGATGAGTTTTTAAGAATATAAGACTCCATTATTTATAGTGACAAGACCAAGGCTTGTTCGGAAAAAAGAATATCTAATTTCAGAATCTAAAAGATATGCCATAAATTGATTTTCGAATTTAGCATATTCTTGATATTATATGATTCTATTAACATGTATTATTCATTTGCAATGAATGCAAAAATATTGTTTCCAAAATATATAATCAATAATATTTTCCACATTAATTCTTTAGATATCCTATCAGTATTATAACCATATTTAGCTAGTTGTCAATCCTTGTACTTTGATAAATTAGTCGACTAGTTATGTATAATCTTCTGGGAAAGAAAATCACACTTAATTTCGATGCTAAAAATAGTAACGAATATCAATCTCAAAAATTAGTCAGGATCTAGCCTTGAGTATCAAAGAAGTTAATATGAAAATTAATGTACTAGAGTTAGATTCACGTGTTCAATATTTCATGACATATGAACTTTTTAATCCAACTTGTACAAACATCGAAATTTGTTAATCGAGAAAACAGAAACATACAATTCGGATTTGCAAGTTAGAAACAATTCTGGAAACGGATCTGGGGTCGGTTCTGGATTCGGTTCTGAATGGAATCGATCCTGTAATCGGTACAAGAATAAAGTGTAGAAACGGAGATGGAATCGGTTCTAGAATCGATCCTGAATCTTTATTTGAATATGAAAATTAATTTGAGTTCAAACTAGCTTTTTAATCATTTTTATGAAATTGCTTTCTAACATGTTTTCAAAGCACATATTCATAAAGATAGTTTAACACTAGTTAGTAACAAGTATAGTATTAGTGTTATGAAAAAATCATGAAAGTATAGGAAAATTATACTTGTAATTTAATACAATAAGTTGTAGAAACGACTAATGTATATCATTATTTTGACAATTTGATCATAGATAATGATCAAGTCACCTTATGTACTAAACCCATGTAAACAAACTTCGCATGTTATGTTTTAAATGAATAAGACTGTGAGAACTAGATAGAATAAGAACAGTCATTAAATAGTTATTATATAACCTCAGTTTGAAAAATGATGTTTTCGTTTGTTCTTGAATACATCTTCAAATCTTCAATGAGTAACTAGAGTTCTGTCTCAGCAATTCTTTGGTCAGCCAATAACCTAATGAAGTTGAGTTTAGGAACTAAAGTTGACAACCAAACTTGACATACCAATGCCTGGTAGGTTTAACCGAGTAGTGTCTGAAAAAAAAATACCCATACACTATATCATGCTTGAAAAGGAGAAAGTACCTAGTACACCACCAACATTTTTGTCCGTGAACCTGTTGTAGATGGTGAGTTTTTCCATAGGTAAAATAGTAAAATATTACAGGTGTGCTCAGACACAAAATCAAGAATTGTGCTAAACAGAAAACATAGTCTTATACTAGATAAATGTACCCTTGGATACGTCAATACTTGCTTAAGGAAGCAACCAATGGAATAAACATCCTTCATTAGACATTCAAGACACGAGCAGAAGGCCCAAAGGCCTAAAAATGTGTTTTTATATCAAGATTGTCAGAAGCAATTCTACACTGCTCGGTACAAAGTCGTAAGCTGGGAGAAATGGGTAATGAATCAAGGGATGAGTTATATATAAAACTCTTCGTACGGATGTCCTCTATAACATACCTAAAAAAACACATCAATCGGACAAACGAGCTAAAAGATATGATCAAAACATTCAACTAAGTCGCAACTGAAAAATTCTTGAATTCTTCCTGACTTTTGTTTGTTTAAAATTTTTGAGGCCATGAACGAACTCAAAACTCAAAATCCTTCCACGGTGGGAGATATATGGTATTCTGGGCATCAAAAATTTAGGGTAGATCATCGAAAAAAAACTCTGTATGAAGATTTTATAGTGTTTTCAGCGGAAACCCTAAATCTGAATTTTCTGACAATGAAATTTCACAAGTCCAAGTACAAGGGGTTGATGCCCCTTACCTTGTTCGTCTCAGGTGATACAAAGCTTGCCCTTCTTAGGATACAAAGCTTGTCCTGCTTAGGCTACAAAACATGTGCACTTTAGTCAAAATACGTCCGGATTAAGTAAGAGTCACACATACCTTGTCTGTCTTATACTTTTCTAATACTAACGCGGCTTAGTATTAATCATTTTAACTAAGGAGGCTTAGTATTACTCCTAATACTAAGGATGATTAATATTTATCCTTTTAACTAAGGAGGCTTAGTATTAATCCTTTTAATTAATGAGATTTAGTAATACTACTAATACTAAGAAGGCTTGGTATTAATCCCTTTAACTAAGGAGGCTGAGTATTACTAATAATACTAAAGAGGATTAGTATTAATCTTTTTAACTAATGAGGCTTAGTATTCATCATTTTAACTAAGGAGGCTTAGCATTAATCATAAAACTAAGGTAGCATAGCGCATTAATCCTAAACTAAGGAGGCTTAGTATTACTCCTAATACTAATGCGGATTAGTGTCACTCTTAATACCAGGGAGCCTTAGTATTAATCCTAAATCTAAGGCGGCTTAGTAAAATCCAAACAGTAATGCGTCTTAAGCATTAGTATAAAACTTAATCTGACCTAGGCATTAGCCTAATGTCCATCCACCTTAGCATTAGCTCCTAATGCTAGCCTATTCGGGTTTGCTTCACATATATAAGCTTCAAACCCCTAATTTTCCTATTAAAGGCCATACTAGGCCTCATTCATATATTTGGCCTCTCATATATAAATTCTATATATGGCTTCATATACATATTTTCATGCTCAACATCATATGCTTATTTCTACAAAACAAGCATGTGAATGCAAAATGGACTAAGTTGAACATATTGTTTCTTATAAATAAATAAATACATATTTATTTTATTTTTACTCTGTTAGACACATCAAGCTAGTCAAGCAAGACAAGTCTTCAGTCAAAAGACTAAGCAAGTCTCATTCGACTTAATATTATTAGTACTTAATACTAAAAAATTGACATGAGACATCAAATGTCACAAATTGGGGGATATTCACTATAGTATTGGTCTGGCGGTCTACGACATGTGGTGCAACAATCCACCCACTACAGAGAAAACTCTAGAAAGTTCGATTAACTGTTGAGTAGGGAAGCGGTAGGTTGAGCAACCACCCGTTCAACCTCAAACAGAGTGGGAAGCAGTTGTCAACACCTTCTCTACTTCACCACTACTCAACCATCGACACTTTCTTCCAGAGAGGAGGTCAGATGAACGATTATAATAGCTATGACTATAAAATAGATTTCTCAATCTATTGAACACAACAAGTTTGAACTGGACGACAGAATACGTCTGAAATTCCAAGTATAAATTGAAAAACTCGATCAATCAACTTTCTCACACAAAGAATTATTCATAGTTATTCATACCAATTATATCCTACATGGTCTGATACTCTGACCTTTATATTTCTCTCGCTTCCCTCCCTAATACCAACCCTTCTCCTTCTCCTTTGTGACTAAATCAAGACTGGAACGACCATTGCTTGGTTTAGGCCATGATTGTACAGATTGATGTCTCGAATCTAAAGAAAGTAATTCAATAGTACAAATGTTCAAGGATTAGACGAACATTCATCTGCTCACCCCACTTTTCCAAATTTACCCTCTTAATTCGTTGTTTCCACAAACATTTTGGCGACTACAATGGGAGATTAATCTCTCAGTTGTAATTTCTCGATTTCTTGAATTTTCCTCAGTTTCATAACCGGTTGATCTTAGGTCAGGCTCAATAACTAACTCCCAATACCAATTCTGTTATTACCAAAGTTGTTGCTCCTTATACAAGATACCCTTTTCCAGACTCAAGCGACCGGCTACAACTACACCTGCTTTGATGGAGAAAGTCAGACCTGCTAGGAGTGTAGAAGCCTGTGAAACCTGTGTTAACAGATGACTCACAAGTAGGAGGTACAACAACTCAAACATGCAGCACCAGCACAAAACTTCAACTCCAATACCACAGGCATGCCAGCCACATCGAAGGTCCCACCAAATACAAACGACACTAGCGATAGCTCCAACACCACTCAACATTAACAAGAACCAAGGGAAGATCCAGTCTATCCTGACTTCCCCAACCCTTAGAGGAGAGTTGCACTTGGAGACTGAAAGAGTACATAGAAAGCCTCCCATTGTCAGGAATTCCACCATGTATAGATAACGTATCAATCAAAAAACTCAATCCATGATGGAACGCATGTGTGAGCTTCTCTACTGCTCGAAAGCGCAACACAAAGACATTTTTACTGCTTTCAACCATGTTGTGCCTGTCACACAACTATCTTTTGAAAAATAAAATATGTCATGAACTTGCTCAGATAGATGAGGGAAAAAAAGTACGACTGGGGACTGCTCATCACCACTTTTTTCAAGGGTACAAGATTCGGTGAAATATTAATTGATGCCGGATGCTGTCATCATCGTCCCCGTCAAGACACTCAAAGTTTTAGGGATTAATCGATCACCTATGAGGTGCATAGCCAGCCATGTAAGCTCTATCTCACACTACTTAAAAAGCCTCTATACAGTGCCGACTTTGACTCCAATTTCCATCCAAATTCTTGCTTCATCCACAACACGTCAGTAACAATCAACAATACAAACACTCACCTATTATATATGAGAGGATCAAGTGTCTAGAAACATGATATCTCTATCAAATCATATCATATTTGTTCTAGTAGTGAATATCAAGTGAGCTACACTTGGGGACTGATAATAGGCATGAGGCTTCTCTTTCCCAACATAGTAGAAGGTCCACCATATCTGAAAGACTAATTATTTAAGGAACCACATCGTTGATGGGAAGTTCCAATGAAATTCATTCACATCCTGAAGACTCAGCGCAGTCATCAATTTGAACCAAAGTCAATTGGATCATTAAGTTCAAACAACATACAAATTCCCAATTCAATTAGGCTACTGTTGTCGGCCACATATGTTTTCCGTGTCCGACCAACTTGGTTGGTCACAAGGATTCTAACACGCCACCATTATCATTAAAGCCACCACTTCACCCTTGATAAACTGCAACACTGCCAGATCCACCTCTTCGTTCGTCATCATCTGTTTTTGTCACTTGATGCTTGCTCTACCTATTTTATGCTGGTGATGTGACTTACTTGAGTTCTTCATAAGTTACATAGATTCTTGTTGTTTATATCTTCCCAATCGTCGGCTAGCGACAACTTCTACCAGTTGGAAGTACAATGCAACATCTAAGTTATATATTTCGTCACACAATATTTTAATGGGACATCAAGAGCAGGATACTCAGATAGATGCAAGGTTCAGTTCTTACCTGTAATATGGATGTTCAATTTTTTTTTGGTAATGGAGTTGAAAGCTTAATATCAACTTCAGGATCAAGAGATGAATACTCACGAGCATAGGAATCTTTGTCTCCTCTAATTATTTATCTGGAGTTAACATTGACTACTTGTATCGATGTTGGCTACTCACCTTGGCTCGACGCCTCTACACCTGCGTTACCATTCTTGGGGGTACATCACACATAAATTCAATAATGAAGTACGCCCAAGCTGGAGTTTGTCTACATCAATAAAACTATCAGAGTTCATCACTATCTTTTCCTAACTCTATCTTCCACCTTACTGCTACCAACTATGACTCGAGTCATCACCTCACACTCACTGGTGTTCCATATCTTGTCTACAACTACATGCTACTGCCTGCAACTACTTACAACATCAACTCCATGAAGAAGCAAGTCTACATCGAATTTGAAGTTCGTGGACACCTCCAAGTGGTATACCCAAGCTATTGCATCATTATCCCCCTAACTTTGAAAAAATTACTTATGTGTGAGGAATGGGGAAATCTGTCATTCATGAAAGTTGTTCGTATATGTCTCTGCTACAACATACTGAAAGGGCGCGTCAATCGGATACCCGAGCTAAGAGAAATATCTTTTACATTAAAGTTTACAGAATCTAAAAATTTATACGGGATTACTAATCACGGATGTTCACGCATGACTGGTCGACCTAGAAAACTCCAAATTAATTGATTCTTGCTGCATATGATAGCTTAGTCTCTTGGTTTTAAAACTTTTGGTCAACCACTGGAAATAGGTACCAGATGGAGTTTCTACATCCTTTACAGTGAATGATGGACAAACAAAAATTTCTAGATGGGATTCAAGCTTCCACGCCATAGCCATCTCAACAGCTCTCACGCTTGCCAAACTCTTCCGTGTCAATAATGTTTTTTAAAGATAACGTCTTCACATATCTGGAATAGAAGAGCGATGGCATCTTCAACTTCAATAACTACTTCTACTACAAAAAAAGGCTCGGTCGGATATCCCTAACTCCATCTGTGAGCATATACTCACGTAAACTTAAGAAGAAGAAAAGAAGACATATGCTTACCTTATTAATGGTGATGACCAATGGACGCTTCTCACTTGTCCGTCCAAGCATACCCTCCTCACTTGCTGCCTCATATGCCTTATATGTCCAAAATGCCTCATCGCTTGTCCGTCCAAGTTGTGGACTCCTCTCACATGTCGTCCAAGCCATGCTTGTCCGTCCAGGCATATGGCCTCCTCTCTCTGTTCGCCCGACTATGTGGCCTCTTCAATTTCCTATCCAACCACGTGAGCTTGCATGGTGCACTTAAAAGCATGAATTGTTGATGCTTCATCCCAGATGATGATGATGCGCCTATATACATCTCTATTAATCATTCTCGACTTGCAGATCCATCAACGTGACGATAATCGAAGTTCAAGCCAACTGCAATCTCTCTGGTAATATCTAACAACTAAGCTTTATTATTTTATTTTCATCTAAAACAGTAAAATTATGTCTCAAACCTGAGAAGTATTGGACTTTTAGAATTCTACAGACAATTTTAACATGGTTCCTCAAACACCTATCTCCCTGTATGTACGAAGGATCTTGTCAGAATACTACAGACATGATCAGAGTTACTGAATGAATCAACATTCATCACTGTACAAAATCGTCAGAATAACATTGATGCTTACTACAATATTTCCAGATATTCTATAATGTTTACATAACAAATCTCAAGCTCCTAGATGAATTTTCCACTAGTATATAGCAAATTTGAGTATCATTTGGTGATATATCCCGCATCTGAATGCCCAAAATTACTTTATGTCAATATTCATGCTCAACTGAACAATATTGACTCACTAAATACCTATATGACTTTTATATAGAAGTATGCAACAAGTTACACATACCTTGTCCGTCTTAGCCATAAATACTGAACTTGTCCATCTTAGTATTGGCTACGAGAATCGTCCGTCTTAGCCTGAGCACAAGGATCATCCGTCTTAGTCATGAGCACAAGGCTTATCAGTCTTAGTCACTACAAGACTTGTATGTCCTAGCTTGAGTACATGACTCATCCGTCTTAGGCTATAAGACTCGTCCCTAGCTCCTAGATGGATTATCCACTAGTGTAGAGCAACTTGAACTTGTTCCAGGTGCAACGATTCTGCAACTGAATCCCTTGAACACGTTATATATATATCAATATTAAGACTCATATTGAGTAGTATTGATTCATTACTGTATTCACAATATCTATATAGACCTTCATTACTTGAAGTCTATTTATCAATAATCCAATATAAACTCATCCATGTCCAACTCTCAGCTGAGTTGCAATGACCTAATATTGTTTTATATTCATTAAGGCTCCCATTGAGCAATATTGAACTTGTCTCAAGTCGCAGAAATTCCATAGATAAATTCCTTGAACTTGTTCTATATATGTATCAATACTCGAATTCTACTCATCTCAGTGTTCTGAGGCACCACTGCCTCAACACTCATCTCAGTGTTCTGAGGCACCAATACCTCAACACACATCTCAGCATTTTGAGATACCGATCGATGCCTCAACACTTATCTCAGTGTTCTGTGGTACCACTGCCTCAACACTCATTTTAGTGTTCTGATGGCAGCATTGCCTCAACATCCTCTACCACCAACTAATGTTCCAAAAATCTTCTCGTTATTGTTACGGTAGAAGAGTACAATTACAGAAAGAGCAAAACTTGCTCAAATAAAATAATTATATATAAATATTATTTCAACCACGCTTGTTCAGAAGTGGATTTGGTCCTTCTTTCATGCTAGTCTTACCTAACCGTACTTATCAAGCCCATGCTTGTCTGCCCAGCTGTGTTTCCTCGCTTCCGACCAATTCCAAGTCTTGCTTTCCCATGGGTCTCTAATTTTCTATCCAATATGGCCTTCTAGCTTGCTTATTCGAAAGTTCAAGCTGACTACTGCTCCTCTGGTAATATCTAACCATACAATGAAAATTATATTTCGTTTTATTTCGTATGACAGACCACCATCTAGTGCTTAACACGCAACATTATTCGTTCTGCACTAAGCAGGGGACTTAATGTATATGGTGGGTTTTTGTCAGGGGTAAAATAATAAAGTATCATAGGTGTGCTCAGACACCAAATCAAGAATTGTGCTAAACATAAAACATAGATTCTACTAGATAAATTAAGCCTTGGACACCTTAATCCTTGCTTAAGGAAGCGTCCAATGGCATAAACATTCTTCATTAGAAATTCAAGACCCAAGCAGATGGCCAGAGGCCTAAAAGTACGTTTTTATATCAAGATTGTCAAAAGCAATTCTACATTGCCCGATACAAAGTTGTAAGATGGGAGGAATTGGTAATGAATCAAGGTATGATTTATGTACCAAGATCTTCGTACGGATATCCTCAATAACATACCTAGAAAATCACATCAATTGGACAAACGCGCTAAGAGATATGATCAAAACATTCAACTAAGTCGCAACTGAAAAATTCCTGAATTCTTCCTGACTTTTGTCTGTTTTAACTTTTTGAGGCCTTGAACGAACTCAAAACTCAAATCCTTCCACGATGGGAGATAAGTGGTCTTCTAGGTATCAAAAAGTGGGGTAAATTATCGAAAACGGACTCCGTATGAAGATTTTATAGTGTTTTCAGCGGAAACCTTAAATCTGAATTTTCTGACGACGAAATTTCACAAAAAATCTGTTGTCCGTCCAAGTCCAAGGGGATGATGCCCCTTCACCTTGTCCGTATTAGGTGAGACATAGCTTGTCCTGCTTAGGATATAAAATATGTGCGCCATAGTCAAGATACGTCTGGCTTAGGTAAGACACATACCTTGTTCGTCTTACCCTTTTCCTAATACTAATGCGTCTTACCCATTAGTCATAATACTAAGGCTTCTTATCTTTTTATTAAGATAATGCGACTTAGTATTATTCCTAATACTAATGCGGCTTAGTATTATTCCTTTTAACAAAGGAGGCTTAGTATAACTCCTAATACTAAGAAGGCTTAATATTAATCCTCTTAACTAAGGAGGCTTTGTATTACTCTTAATACTAAGGAGGCTTAGTACCATTTAACTAAGGAGGCTTAGTATGCTTTTAATTAAGAAGGCTTAGTATTAATCCTAAACTAAGGAGGCTTAGTATTACTCTTAATACTAATGCGGCTTAGTATCACTCCTAATACTAGGGACGCTTAATATTAATCCTAAATCTAAGACGATTTAGTATAATCCAAACACAAATGCGTTTTAAGTATTAGTATAAAACTTAATCTGACCTAAGCATTAGCCTAATGTCCATCCACCTAAGCATTAACTCCTAATGCTTGCCTATTCGGGTTTTCTTCACATATATAAGCTTCAAACCCCTAATTTGCTTATCAAAGGCCATACTAGGCCTCATTCATATATGTGGCCTCACACACATAAATTTTATACATGGCTTCATATAATTATTTCTACAAAACAAGCATGTCAATGCAAAATTGACAAAGTTGAACATATTATTCCTTATAAATAAATAAATACATATTTATTTTATTTTTACTCTGTTAGACACATCAGACTAGTCAAGCAAGACAAGTCTTCAGTCAAAAGACTAAGCAAGTCACACTCGACTTAATATTAGTAGTACTTAATACTACAAAATTGACACGAGACATCAAATGTCATAAATGGGGGGATATTCACTAGTATTGGTATGGCGGTCTGCGACACGTGGTGAAATAATCCACCCACTATAGGGACTCTAGAAAGTTCGATTAGCAGTTGAGTAGGGAAGTGGTAGGTTGAGCAACCGTCCATTCAACTTCAAACAGAGTGGGAAGTAGCTGTCAACACCTTCTCCACCTTCTCCACTTCACCACTACTCAACCATCGAAACTTTCTTCCAGAGAGAAGGTCAGATGAACTGTTATAATAGCTATGACTATAAAATTGATTTCTCAATCTAATGAACACAACAAGTCTGAATTGAATGACAGAACATGTCTGAAATTCCAATTCTAAATCGTACAGCTCGATCATTCAACTTTCTCACACATAGAATTGTTTATAGCTAATCGTACCAATTATATCCTATATAGTCTGATACTCTGACCTTAATTTCTCTCTCGCTTCCCCCCTAATACCAACCCTTCTCCTTCTCCTTTGTGACTGAATCAAGACCGGAACGACCATTGCTTGGTTTAGGACATGATTGTACATATTGATCTCTCGAATCTAAAGAAGGTACTTCAATAGTACAAATGTTTAAGGATTAGACGAACATTCATCTGTTCACCCCACTTTTCCAAATTTACCTTCTGAATTTGTTTTCTCCACAAACACTTGTTTGGATAAATCCTTGTGCAATCAATACATATAGATCTCTACTAATAAGATCTATATTCCTGATTGTAAATCAAGGTCAAACTAGTATGTACCCGAACTTTACAAGATCCAAATTCTAACAAGAACAAGTTTTGTGATCGATATTTCAGGATAACAATTAAACAAGAACAAGTCTTGTAAGATATTTACAATGGAGTGAAAACTATTTAGGTTGATTAACGTACTACTTGTAATTTCAATTATAAAGATAAAAAAATATAATGCGAAAAAGAAATAACACAAGACACCAAATGTTTTGTTAACAAGGTGTGACGCCCTAACTAATACACCTACTTAAGTACCGATTATCCATCTACACAATGAGGCATCAAAAATTAAATCATTTATTCAAGAATCTATATTACTTGTCTAAATAACATTTAACGTTAATCCAATAATTTAATTCAAGAATCATTTGGTTTGTGAAAGTGAAAGTGAATTTAATGCATTGTATGAATGGATCTTACATTGATTTAGTATGTTTGAAAATAAAATAATAATTAAGTAGTTTTGTAGAAAGATATAAAAAGAATATTGTTGAACTTTCAGAAAGTCCAGGACAACTGGCATTCTCTCGAGAGGACGTTCGGGAAACAATTAGATGGTATCCGAAATAACCTGACAATTAGATTAGGAATCTAGAATAAAAGGTTGAAAATTATGAATAAGAAAAAGGTGATTTATTTTTCGTTGAGAATGGCGTAAGTTTTATTGCGAATTTTTAAGCATGGTTTTAATTATTATATATGTTGCATATGTTTGATTTTTGATGTGCACTATTATTTTTGGAAACTTCCTACTGGGTTGTGGTTTGCTCACCCCTCTATTTACTCCCTTTCCACACAGCATGACATAAGTCTAGGCGTAAGATAAATTACTATGTAGCACGGGAATTTGAGTATTGCGTTACAAATTTAATCGAGGTGTTAGTATGTTTTAATTTGAAACTTCGATTATATAATTATTATTTTATATTTTTGTAATTCTAAAAGTAGTATTACATTTCATTTAATAAAATTCATCTAATTCATCTAAGTTTGAATTTTAGAATTTATTTATTAAAATATTTTAGAATGGAAATTTTGGTCTTACACGAGTTGTGGTTCATAAATTTGGACTTACTAGATGGATTAGATCCAACCCATAAAGCCGAATCTTGGTATGATGGAAGTCTGAAAATTCAGGCAGTGACATTTTTATTTGTTCTGTTGAATGTTTTTTATTACTCAATACCAGGGAGAAAGTGTATGATATTTTGAAGAAAGTGTTTTTAAGTCGGTTTTTTAAGCACGTGGAATGGAAAATTGAAAATCATGGTTATCCTCATAAGGTTGATATAGAGAGAGATTTGGAGATTTCTAAGGTAAATATACTCTTATCTGTCCCATTCTTAGTATATGATTAACAAATGCATTAATTATCATGGTAATTACAAAAAATTTATTTCCTTTTATTTCTTGCTATCAAGACATTGATTCAAGAAATATGGTAATTATGTGACCAATACAGAAGTTACCAGGAAAGTTCTGATCGAATCTAGCTTGAATACCACATAGAAATACAAAAACTAAGAAAAGTAATTCTAGATATCTTGAATTGATTATATTAATAAGGTTGTCTTAAATGATTTTTTCGATAAATCTTGTAATTTTTACTATTTAACAAATATAATTATTTATGTGGGATATCTTCAATTCTATGAAAGATAGCCCAAAACATCACTAAGAATCAAAAATTGGATCGAAGAAGTTATATCTTAAGGATAAAAGATAATTACTGATTTTTTATTGGTCTGAACCAAGCCCGTACTAAGGGAATAACACCTAGGCGGCCTCCTAGAGCCCTCTCACAACGAGGGCCCCTAAAGTTATTATATTCTTCAGTAACTATTACTAAAATATTTTAAAAAATAATCATGTCCAATTCTCAAAATGCATTCGCAATATCCTAATTTATTTATTTTATATATTAATAATAACTTAATTTTGAAAATTTATCTCATGTGTTAAAATTAAACACAATGTATTGGATACATAATAAAAAGAACCCACCGGAAAGAAAAGTATTAAAATAAAATTAAATTACATGTATATAAATATTCATAAGATGGCGAAAGTTGGATGTTGTTTAGTTGAAAAAATATACATACCTTACATTTAATTATAACTACAATAATATCTAAGAATGTGGGAACACATATTTTTAAAATTTTTTGTGTGTAAACTCTAAATACTGTTTTATATATGTGTAAGCATTAATTTTTTATTAACTATTGTGTTTGTGTTCCAGTAAATAAATTACTCTATCTTTTTGTTTCGATTTGTTTATTTATCACCAAACTAGAATTCTAGATTGTTTGCATGAAAAGAAGACTAAGAGTTAATTGCAAAGAAGCCAACGTATAAGGAACAAAGACAGTTTGCACGGAAAGAAAACAGACCTATAAGAAACAGAGACAGTCTGCACCAAAGGAAGACTAACAGTAAGATGGAGAGAAAAGAGAGGCAAAGGAAGAGAGTTGAGGTTGAATGCAAGCTTTTGGTTGGGTGACCACGTTGGCTTGTGCATGACCTAATATCCCAACAGAAAGCATCACAGTGCACATGTTCTAATGTGGAATATATTGTAGTTGCACGCATAAGTAGATATGCACCATATATACTTTGGTGCACATTCTCTAAAATACTCGTAGCATTGGGATTCATCTCCATTAGCTGTGCTACTGTTATGATTAGCTCTACCAATATCTTTCTGTTAGAAGATAATCAAGGAATAATTAGTTTTAACTTAGTCTAAAACTTGGTAGTAAAATAGTTGACAAATAGTTGACATTTGAGTTAAAAAAGTTATCAAATATTACCCTTTCTTTGTTGTTATATCCATGATAATGTGTGCGTACATTTTTTGTGCATTTCTTGTGCATTTCATTATCCCCAAAAATGTGGACTTCTCCTGGATTCCACCATGATATTTGTTAGATTTGCAAGTTTCTTATGTTATGGTAAGGTGGAGATTATTATCCCAATCCTTAACTGGTAATGTTCTCAAATCATTGATGAAATCTTGAATTCCACCTGCTAACTGGTTTTGGGCTACATTGTGATATACTTTATCAACAAATTCATCCATGATAAATGTGAAGCCAAGACATTTCTCGGGAGTCTAAAATAATGGATGTTCTTGAACTGTAACTGAAGAGTTGAGATAATGACGTTTAAATCTCCTCGAAAGTTGGATGATTTGACTAGTTGTGAATACATGACGACTTGGGCTACATGATAATCATCAAAATAAAAAATTAATATTTTAGTAACAAAGCAATTATCACCCAAGGGAAAAAAAAAACTAAAACTGAGAATTCAGTACGAATATTTACGAATATTGTTGAGAATCGATTTTATAAAGAATATCTTTAGCTTCTTCACAGTAGCCTAAATAAGGGAATACTAAGTTGTCCCCGAATGATCTTAAATCATGTAAATAACTGATATTTGTGCCTTCAAAACCAACATTTTTGAAAAAATTTAACATTTTCAATTCAATAGTTAATTAACACTAAGATTCAATTAAAGATAACAAACCTCTTAGCCCATTAAAACCAAATAGTTTGACAACTATATTGGGATTTGAGTAGGTGTTGACGCTCTCCTAACGTGTCTGTATTAATTGATGATGATTTCGATCGTGTACAAACCCGTACCAAGGGCATAGGCACCTGAGCGGCTTCTTAGAGCCCCCTCACAACGAGGGCCCCAAAATTGTTATATTTCTCAATAGCTATGTATTACAAAAAAAAATTAAAAAAAATAATATTGACCAATTTTAAAAATGCATTCATAATATCTTAACTTATTTATTTTTTGTATTAGTAATAACTTAATTATGAAAATCTGTCTCATGTGTTAATAACATAATTTAAAAAAAAAAGAAAAAAGAAAATAAAATTAGATGTGGATAAATATTTATAGGATGATGAAAGTGGAATGTTGTTTCGTTGGAAAAACATACATACCCTTACATTTAATTATAACTATATTAATATCTAAGAATGTGGGAAACATATTTTTTAAAAGTTTTGTGTGTAAATTCTAATGTTTCATATATGTGTAAACACTATTTTTTTTATTAACTATTGTGTTTGTGTTCCAGTAAATAAATTACTATATCTTTGTGTTTCGATTTGTTTATATATATATCAATTTGTTTTCAGTAAATAAGTCGATATAGTAGACTTACAATGCAATAATAGATGAGTTCACATCGAAGAATCCATAAATATAAATCTTTACCAAAATTTGAAACTTTTATCTAGTTGTATTTATACGAAATTATGTTAACGTAAATGATAAGTGCATATTTTACATATTTAGAGTGTCAATTCATGCACTTGTTTGCTAGATTTCTTGTAAATTATTGTATATTAAGTTTGTTTTTGTTTATTTATTTTTATTAGGTGGAATCATTCAAATGGAGTGAATCAACACTTAATTGTGCAAGAAAAGAAGTGCTACAAGTGAAGAAGGGCCAAAGACCAGGTGAAACTCGTCCAAATACAGAATTTATAATCATCATCTCGTAGAGAACGAATAAACAAAGCCAACAACGAAAAAAATGAAGTCATTCCGACTTCTTATGAGGAAGTTATAGGCAAAACAAGAATTTAGATTTGTCAGTTCCCCGAAACTGACAACTTGATAAAGATTTAATAAAAAGATATAAAGACACCAACGAATTTTACTCAGGGATGCCAATGTTTGAAAGATACTAAAGGCGCCCTCAGCTTTTATTCACCGTAACCATTATCTTCCCCAAATTCAACAACATTAAAATTAAGGTTCATATTCAATGGTTTCAGTCGATAGTTGATGATGGAGGCTCGAAACTGGCAGAGAGAGTTGAACAGTGATTTTGACAGTTGATGAGGAGCTTCACGTCAATGATGATTCAGTGATTAATAGTGATCAACGAGATGAGTGGTGATGAACTCGATTGAGTGACTGGTCATGAATGATGTTGGAAGAGATGCAGATGTTTGTGTTCGTGATTGATGAAAGCTGATGGGTCGTGTGATTCTGTGATTACTATTAGTTTTTGAATGAAGAGATGGAGCTGGTATCCAGTGACGGTTGCTGCCGTTGATGGTGTGGTAGTGAAGATAAAACAAAGTTTAATGTATGATCTCGAGTTGTTAATGGTTGCTTCGGTTATTAATGGAAACAGTGAAGATCCTTGATGGATAATCAGAGTGAGGAGCTCGAACAAGGTCTGTGGAGATGGATTGAGTTCGAAGTAAAAACATGGAACAATGACTTTTGAGGTGAAGAGGAACTCGAGTGAGAATAACAGTGGTGGCTCGGTGCAGAGAAGTCTGGTTCATGGCATAATTGATGGCTCGAGCAGAATGGGATGAGAAGAAATTGAGATGGGAAAGCGTTTCAGAAGAATAAGGAACAGAGGGAGAGAGTTATCTCTAAGGGTAACTGCAACGGTTGGACTATCCTAAATACCAAAGAGTAAAAAAAATTGGTCGTTTTTCATTTTAAACACAACGGTTTTGTGAGTAAATATGATCGCACTTCCTTTTAATTAGACGTCTGTTATAAAGCGTTATTGTAGATGAACGTTAGGTGACACGGACGTTTCTTTAGTGGGACGTATGTTGTTGGGCGAATATTTTGGTGAGCCTTTCATATTCTGGTACCAGATGCACTTATAAATGAACGTTGCATACTCATACACTTCCTTAATCAAACGTATGTTTAAGCGTCCACACTAATCAGCGTCTATTGTACAAGCGTACTCGTATAAGAATGTATGGAAGTTGAGCGTTGTATTGTGTGGACGTTTAGTGATATACGTTGTGCCTAAAAGACGCCTGAATGCCAGAAGCCCCTCTATAATAGCGCTTAGTATTAAAACGTCCACCAACAGAAGCGTGAGCTGAGTTTCACCTTCACCTAAAGAAGCGTAATGAAGCACGTCCACCAGTGTGAGCGTTAATAAGACTGGTGCTCCGTCGCGTTCCTAAAAGAGCTTCTGGTGCTCCGGCGCGTTCCTAAAAGAGCTTCTGGTGCTCCGACGCTTTCCTACAAGAGATTCTGGTGCTCCGGCGCCTTCCTAAAAGAGCGCCTGTTATCCGACGTCTTTTTAATAGAACGTATGATATACGGACGTTATTTCAGTAGAACGTTTTAACCAGACGCTCATTTGGCTTGCGTTTCTTCTACCAGCGTTGTCCTAGTGAAGCGTTACTTCATATTGCATTCTTTTGTGAGCGTCTCATCAAACGCTTCTCAGCCACTGCGTCCGTGTTTCAAAACGCTTTCATAAGGAAACGTCTTTTGTTAACGCCCAATTAGAAGAGCGTGCGAGTATATATAATATTTGGATAAAATTTTCTATGGAACAGTGGTTTTACTCGCCTCATTCCTATATATACTCGTCCGTTGCGGTTGATTTTGGGTGACCAAAGAGTAAATTTAATCTTTACTCTTTGGTATAGTCGTCCGCTGCAGTTGCTCTTAGGAGAATTATTCTCATGCAGAGAATGTAAATTAGGGATTTGGTGCAACAAAGAGCATCGAATTTGATGTATACTTAATTCAGAAGAAGACACACATGAGCTCATGGGTCCAACAGTGATGATGGACAATAAGAAGTCGTGTACACTTACCTATGTTACTCCGTACCACATCATAACAGGTCACTTAGTTTTCAAATCTGAAAACTCTGCTCCACCAATTTTGCTATTCCTTTTCTAATACATTCACATGCATATCTTGTTTGGGTAAGACTTCTAAATAGCCTTGTGTCCCCCCATTCTTAACACCACAGAAACAGGGAAAAAAAAGGTGCTCTGGTTTTTTGGTTCGACAGCATGAAGCAGTGACGCAACGATTTCTCGGTTTACATTTTATATTTAATTTTTTTTAATTTTTTAATTTTTTAATTTTCAGATACTTTTAACTATGTCTAGATAATTTGTTCTTTAATTAGGATGATTTCAAAATGCTGAATAATAAAATTTTAATTTCTCAAACAAAGTTTATTTTAAATTTTATTTTTATTGTTGGTTATCTTTATTACTTTCATTGTTTAAGAATATTAATGGGTTATTTAAAATGATTAATCAAATCAACTTATCAATATTTATTCTACTAGTTTATGATTGTGTGATAGGTGTAATTGTCACATAATTCTATACACAAGTAGTACATCGCAAGAGCTGACAGAGGGATTCTGTTAAGTAATTGTGTATAGAGATAACACTAGAAAGCGGGCCGAGCCTATGCGTCTGATGCTAGGATCCTGATTCACAAAGATTAAATCGTTCAACTAATTTACACCTTCAAAGCTTATTTTTGGTGGGTTAGTTGGATATAATCTGGTAGTCAAGCACTTCCATATCCTGTGATAACATGAATTTCGGGGATAACCGGGCTTATTGCTATTCTATGGTTGATAATAATATAAATTCAATAAGAAGTAAAACTTGTATGTTAATTAAGTTTCAGTCTAGTGATGGCGAAGGATTCCTTTGTCATCTTTCTTCTCATTGTTTGAAATAAATTCTTATTATTTTCTTTTATTATTTACTGCGTTTAAAATCTAAAAACCCTCCTTTTTAGTTACTCTATAACAACTAAAATATCATTGTTCTTCGTGGGAATGAACTCCTTGCCATTATATTACTAGTTAATTTTGTGGAGAGAGGTGAATTAATTTGTTGTGTAAACGACGCGCATCAATAAATCCCTTATGCTCGGTATTTCTCCTAGGCTTCTTAAAAGTTTGGTACGGCTCTGGTATTCGCCTAGGCCCCTTATAAGTTTGGTACGGCTCTGGTCTGAACGCATTAAAGGTAATTTACTTATTCATTGGAGAAGATGGGGAATGAGGTTGAAATGAAGATTGAACCCGAAAGATTAAAAGTGGGTCAATCAAAGAGGAGTAAGGCCTTCAACGAAGAAAATTACATTTGATAGAAAATGAGAAAGAAAAGCATATGGTAATCCAAAGAAAAATAAAATATAACGCGGTATGTAAAATATTATTTTTCTTTTGCTTGTTTGTTCCTATTAGTGTCTTGTGTTTCTTGGAGCATTCACTTTATTGTTTATAGATGTTGGAGAAGAACATTACGGGCTTAATAATCGAAATGGGGATTTTGTTTGGATCTTACAAGTTATGCAGAACCGAGTTTCCTTTCAAAGAATACAAAGTGAAGATAAAAGCCATTACCCAGGTCTTGGAGAGAAACTTGAAGTGTTTAACAAATGGTTTTCATTGATTCATGTTAATCAACTATCGGAGCTAACTTATTCTTCACCTCATGAAAGTCAATCACTACCAAACCTCGTCTTCCTTGTTTACTTATCTTGCTAATGTTTCGTTTCTTAGATACATAGAATGGTTTATTGAATTTTCTATCATTTCACTTATATGTCGTATAATTCATGTCATTTTTTTCCTGTGTTGTTCAGTATTTTGGGAAAAAAATATATTGTCTTAGTTTATTCTTGCATGGTTTAACACCAATACTATAATTTAATACCACTTAAATTTTTTTCGCATATCTTGCATAAAATTATCCATCAAAGACAAATCAAAATAATCCCCTGTAAGATTTAGAAAAGATGGAGAACGTTTATAAAGATTATATTAGATGATAGAAAGAAAATACAATAGAGAGGGTCTTATATAATACTATAAAAACAAATATGATACAATAGACGTATAACAAAAACAGAATTGATACAAAAAAAAAGTTACATTGTTACCCCTTACTATATATTCTCACATTCCCCCCTCAAGCTAAGGACTACACAAGTACATAAGCTTGTAGACTAAAGTAGTAAACAAAGCATGTGTCATGCCCTTTATAAAGACATCTGCTGGAGATAAAGAACAAAACTAATAGGCAAGAACAAAGTAGAGACCAGATCCATGATAAAGTGGTAATTCACCTCAATGTGTTTTGTCCTTGCATGAAATATGAGTTTGGAAGCTAGACTAGAAGCAGACAAGTTATCACAATAAAGAATAAAAGGCTTGCAAATAGAAATGCCCAATTCAGTTAACAAGAAGGAAATCTATAGCATTTATGCATAAGCAACAACTAAAGACTTATACTCAGCTTCATCTTAGGATCTGGAAATAGTTGGTTGCTTCTTGGAAGACCAGCTGACCAAAGAAGAACCAAGAAATACACATAATACATAAGTAAACTTCCTTGTGCTAGGGCATCCATCCAGTTAAAGTCAGAATAAGCAGTAATTGAGCTCAAAACCCTAGCTGAAATAGTGATCCTTGAACCAAGAGTACCCTTAGGATACCTCAAAATTCTTTTAGAAAGCAAGAGATAATCACTAGTAGGTTTATGCATAAACTAGGAGACATAATTAACTGCAAAATAAATGTCTTGCCTAGTCATAGTGAGGTACTGACTCCTATAAAAAGTAACATCAACAAGTAAAACTCCCTGAAAAGTAGATTATCTTGGTCCTATAGCAATTGGAGTTTTACAAGGCTTATACCGCAACATATCAAACTTAGAAAGCAAATCAAGGGTACACTTCTTCTCAGTGACAAGCAATTTTGGATCAGAAGAATGAAAAGTGCCCTCAATACCCAATAAATAATTCAAAGTATCCATATATTTCATAGGAAAATTAAGTTGAAGATGAGATATAAGAGGATTCCACAATTGGAGTGAGGAACCAACAAAAGGATGTCATCTACATAAAGTAAAAATATGAGCATATCATTGTGTAAAGTGTAGAAGAACATATATAGAGTGACCATTCACAGACATGACATAGCTGAACTCCAAGAGTGCAACACCAAACCTCTCAAACCAAGCTATAAGGGATTGTTTGAGTCAACACAAGGATCTCTTGAGATTGCAGACATGATTATGAAACTGAGGATCTTCAAAACAGGTTGGATGTTTCCTATAAAACAATTTCCTTAAGAAATCCATGTAAAAAAAGTTTGAAATATCCAATTGGTTAACAATTAAACCTTTTGACATTACAATAGTCCAGACACACTTCATTGTAGTAGCCTTAATAACGTGATTAAAATTTCCCCATAATCAATCCCATCTAGTTGATCATAACCTTTAGCTACCAGTCGGGTCTTAAATCTGTCAATTGAACCATCTAAAAGCAACTTCACTATATAGACCCACTTGCAACCTAAAATATTCATATCAGAAGTAGAAGCAACAAAATCCCAAATACCATTATCCACTAAGGTTGTATACTCATCAACGATAGCATGTTGCCAATTTAGGTTCTTTCTTGCACTCTTATAATATTTAGGCTCAGTGGGTTAAGAAACGGGAGTAGTAAAGGCGGAATTTAGAGGATATTTGGTTGAATAATGAGACACGAAATATGAAGGAATACTCTTGGCCTTTGAAATACCAGATTTAGCTCTTGTATAATAATACAAGTAAAATGAGAAATGAGAGGTTTATCAGAAGAAACACTTGGTTCTTGAGCTGAAGGTTCAAGTATAGGATGAATTGGTTTAAGAGAAGAAGATTGTGAAACTGTAATAGGTGAGAGTGAAGTAGAAATTCCAATTTGTAAAGTGATAAGAGGTGTAGCGGATGGATTCTCAGAAACAAAACTGGAAGAGTCAGTAAAAGGAAAGTTCAACTCATCAAACACAAGATGAATAGACATATATGCTTTTTTAGAAGAAATATCATAGAACTTGTAAACTTTATGAATAGGATTGTACCCTAGAAAACACATTTAACATACTTACGACTCAACTTATCCTGCCTATAAAAGATCAAGATTAGGATAACATCAACAATAAAAGACTTAAATAATCTTGTATTCAAAGGTGCTGAACAAAATATGGAAGGGAGACTGATAATAAAGAACTTTGGTTGGAAGCCTATTAATGAGATATATTACAGTTAGAAACGAGTCATACCAAAAATGCTTAGGTAGAGAAATCTGAAATGCTAAGGTATTATTGTAATATCCGAATTTTTTTAATTCGGATTATAGGCATAATCCCAACCTACTCGTGTGGTGCTGGGATTGTACAATGTGGGTGCACGAATCTTAGTATTGTCGTGCCTCACATTTGGAGCGTGAGGTGAGTGCCTTGAGTCTCAAGTGGGGTGTTATTAACTCATTTAGCCATTACTTATAGTAAGGGAAAAGTCTAATTGGCATTGCCATGGAGTTGACTAAGACCAGAATTGACCTCCTGACACTAATAAGTTATAAGTATATGTGTCACTATAAAAATATACGAGGGGTAATGTTCTCATTTCTCTTTCTATTTTTCTCCCACTTTTTCATTTCCTTAAGAAATCATAAGTTAAAAGAAGGATTTTATGTTTTTGCGGCGAATTTAGTGAACCCATTTATGGAATTGGAATTGTCATTTGAATTGAAATCTTGAGTCAAGGTAAGGGTTTCTTCGATTTTCCTTTTTTTTTTCTTTTTTGACAAACCAATTTTAGTTGTGGTTAAGCTTGGATTATATCTAATTTATGTTTCAGAAATCTTCTTTTGATCTTACGAAACTTGGAGCTCGGATTCTTAATGGTTTATGTCGCTTTTCGTTTCAAGGTAGGGGTAAATTCATCTTGGTTACTGTTTTTGAATTGGTTTTTCATGATTTTGATTTTCTGATTTCTTATTCAATGGAATTTATGCTCTTATGAAACTCTATGTGATGAATTCGTAATGTTTTAAGCTAATTTATCCTTGTTCTTCTTGATTTTGATTTTAGGGTTCATGAAATAAGTTGGTATTTTCTTCTAATTTGATTTTTAGATTGCTTCTTGTAAACCTACCCATGGGTTCTCTGAATTTTTTGGAATTGAACTTTACTTCCTCTTGAAACTCAATTTAAAGCATTTCAGGGATTTCTAAAACAATTTACTGACCTGTATCTGGGCTAGTATCTCACCCAGTTCTAGTAAGTCTTATTTTCAGCTATACTTTTTTTATATAAAATATGGTCTTCTCTACTTTCAAATGAGCCAAGAACCAATGAATTTCGATAAGTAACGAATCCTTTGTGAATTTTCAAATGAGGACTATAAAAATTGTTGGTTTTCTGAAGCAATTGTACTGACAGGCTTTTCTGTAATGTTTCGACTTTGTTCCTGAATTTATTGTTTTTGTATACAATTTTTATGTGATATCTTATTTTATCTAATTTAAAACGATACAAGAACCACTGATTTTCTATAGGTGACGAAGTTTGTGCGAATTTTTGAGTATGGACTATCAAAACTGTTGGTTTTTGAAAGAATTTCAAGAAAATGTTGAACTGAAAATGAATGTAATTGATAAATGTTCTTGAGTTTTTCTAAGTATTACAAAGAGAAGACAAAGCTTATAAAGCTAAACGTAAAAGTGCACCAGAGGTGCCTAGACTAATATGCACTGGATGTTATCCTACGCTAACTGTTTACACATACCAATCACACATGCTAACAATCCTTCACATAACTAACTATGTTTAACATCCCCCCTCAAGCTGTGTATCAGCCAGATACATTAGCTTGGCAGAAAGAGAACTGAAAACTGAGGTACACAAACCCTTTGTAAAGACATCTGCCAATTGTGATGAAGAAGGAACATAGTGTAGCTTCATGAATTTCTGAGATACTAATCCTCTTATGAAGTGGTAATCAACTTCTATGTGTTTTGTTCTGGCATGAAAAATTGGATTTGTTGCTAGACTTGTAGCACTTAGATTATCACAATATAGAGTCACTAGAATTGATATTGGAGAATGCAATTCCTTTAGTAAGTAGGAAATCCATAATAACTCTGAAGATGTTACTGCCAGTGATTTATATTCAGCTTCAGTTGAACTTCTGGAGATTGTAGGCTGTTTCTTGGAAGACCATGACACCAGAGAATTTCCAAGAAAAATTACATACCCACTTGTGGATTTTCTTGTATCTGGGCATCCTGCCCAGTCAGAGTCTGAGTAAGCTGTTACTTTATCAACATTACCAGCTGCTAGAGTGATGCCAGACCCAATAGTTCCTTTTAGATATCTCATAATCCTCTTTACCAAAAGAAAGTGCATATCAGATGGTGAATGCATAAACTGGAAAACATAGTTAACAACATATGCAATATCAGGTCTTGTCATTGTTAGGTATTGTAAACCACCAACTATACTTCTGTAGAATGTTGGAGAGATCAGTTTAGTTCCACAATACACAGACAATCTGGGAGCTGAAGCAACAGGAGTTGAACTTGGCTTGCAAGTTAGCATGTCAGTCTTCTTTAGCAATTCTAAGGTATACTTCTTCTGTGTAAGCAACAATGTTTGAGTAGTTTTTGACTTGATGCATTCAATACCCAAGAAATAATAGAGATGACCAAGGTCCTTCATACTAAACTCAGTTCCCAAAAGTTGAATTAAGTTTTTGACTGACTGGTCAGATGAACCAGTTAATATTATATCATCAAAATAGAGTAAAAGTAGCATCACTTCAGTTTTTGTGTGATGAATGAAAAGTGAATTGCCACATGTTGACATTACAAACCATGTAAGAATGCATTGGAGACATCCAATTGCTGCATGATCCAATTATTGGTCAAAGCTAAAGTCAGAACGCATCTAATTGTTGTGCTTTTAACCACTGGACTAAAGGTTTCTGCATAATCAATTTCATCCATTTGTAGATACCCTTTTGCCACAAGTCTTGATTTGTACCTCGCAACTGTGCCATCTGCTTTAAGCTTAACTCTGTAAACCCATCTACACCCAAGCACATTCATATTTGCTGTTCTTGGTTCCAGTTCCCATGTTCCATTATCTACCAGTGCTTTGTACTCCTTATCCATAGATGTTACCCAGAATGATTCTTTACTAGCTTGTTTGTATGTAGTAGGTGTTATTGGGCTTTGTAAAACAGATAATAAAGCTGTGGATATAAGATGAGCATTACTGTAATGTGCTACAAAATCTGGAGGTAGATTCTTGGTCTTTGTAATTCCACTTCTTGACCTTGTGTTGATTGTAGTAATTAGTGGAACAGGAACCACTTCAGTTGTAACTTCAGGAATCAAAGATTGTTCAGTTGCTTGTGGTTGATTTAGAACAGAAGAACTTAGAGTATCTGGAACATGTAGTTGAATATTGGGACATTGTCCTATTTGCAGATTTACTACTTCTGGTTCAGCAGTTGAATTGATAGTGATTGAATGAGCAGCAAAAGGAAAACTTGTTTCATCAAATGTGACATGTCTAGAGATAGAAATTCTTTTGGTTGCATTATCATAGCATTTGTAGCCCCTGTACAATGAGCTATAACCCATAAATGTGCACTTCACTGCTTTAGGACTTAGCTTATCTTTTCTGAAGGAAGAGAGATTAGGATAACATGTGCACCCAAATACTCTAATCAAACTATAATCTGGAAGATCATTGTAAAGTAGAACAAAAGGAATTTTGTAAAACAATACCTTAGAAGGGAGTCTATTTATGAGAAAAGTTGATGTTAGGTAGCTATCATACCAAAAGAATTTGGGTAAAGATGCTTGAAAAATCATTGTGTTACCAACCTCAGTGATGTGTCTAACTTTCCTTTCTGCAACACCATTTTGTTGTGGAGTCTTTGGGCAAGATATTCTTAAGGTGATGCCACACTGCAGTAGATATTCTCTAAAAGCTCCTTTCCCTAATTCAAATGCACCATCACATTGAAAAGATATGATAGGGGTTGACAGAAATTTCTCATTGTGAACCTTGAAATGCTTAAAAGAAGCTAGTGACTCATCTCTTGTGGTCAGTGGATATATCCAATGGAACCTGCTGTAGTCATCTATAAAAAGAATGAAATATCTATATCCACTTAAAGAATTAACTGGTGCTGGCCCCCAAATATCACAATGTATAAGTGCCAAAGGTGCATCAGAAACTCTGTTGGATGAATTAAAAGGCAACTTAACATGTTTTCCCAGTTGACATTCATGACAGAATTGTTTTGTTTTTGGATCTGTCAGTTGTATTGAAGGGACATCAGCTAATTTCTGAAGAACAAGAGAGGAAGGGTGACCTAACCTTTGATGCCAAAGAGAGGAGGAAGTCATAATTGAAGTGAATGCTTTAACAGGAGGAGGTGCTACTTTAATGGGATAAAGATTATCACACACATCACCTTCTGCTACAACTTCATTAGTTTCAAGATTCTTAATGTTGTATCCCCATGGGAGCATATTGAATGATACATTGTTGTCAGCACAGAATTGAGACACACATATCAGATTTTGTGTGAGTTGAGGAACTAACAACACATTTCTCAACAAGAATTCTGAATTTTCCAGAGACAAAGTAGCTTCTCCAATAGCAGATATCTCCAGATTCTTTCCATTACCAATCATTACTTGATTTGTTCCTGAATAAGACTTGCAGTCATGTAGCAAAGTTGCATTACTTGTTATATGAGCAGTTGCTTCGGAGTCAGGTATCCACTGTGTGCTAACAACAAAACTATGGTCATTTTGTTCAATTCCTGAACAAGTGTAGAAAGCGTTGTGCTGTCTTGACTTAGAAATTTGATTATGTGAACTTCCAGTTGTTGTTGATGGAGTGTATCTCCAATTGCATCTACTTGCATAGTGACTATTTTTTCTGCAAATTTGACATTCAACATTTGCCATGTTTGTAGATGACCTATTTACAAAGTTTCTTGAAGAATGTTGTGAAAAACTTGCTGGATTTGTATTTCTTTTTGAGTAAAAAGCAGTAGTTGTGAAATCTTGAAGCGCTTCTGATTCTTGCTCTTGTTCTTTCAACCGTTGTTCATGATGGATTAATCTAGACCTCAATTCAGCAAAATTGTACTGTTTTTCTCTATTGTGAGAAGAAATTACAAACTGATTGAAAATTCTGCTCAAACCATTCAGAGTATATATTACAATATCTTCATTTGACATTTTCTCATTTATTGCTGCAAGATTGTCAGAGATTGATTTGATTTGAGATAAGTGTTCAAGAATTGTAGAATTACCTTGTTTGTTGGTTTGAATTTGACCTCTCAGCATGGACTTTCTTGCAAAAAAATTGTAGGTTAAATTCTGTTTTTAAGTAATCCCAAAATTCTCTTGAGGTAGACAAACCAAGAACCCCTGCAGAGATTGACTGAGTGAATGTAGCATTTAAACATGACATTACAAACCTATCCATAGCTGTCCAGAATTCATACTCAGGATTGATTGTTAAGACTTCATTTACAGTAATCATTTTAGATGGACAAGAATAAGATCCAACTACAAATCTTAGTAAGTTGGTGCTCATTAGAATAGATTCAAATTGATGTTTCCAGAGAAGATAATTGTTTGAATCTAGTTTTAATAAAACGAAGTTACAAATATTTTGAAAAGGTAACTGGATTTGATGTTGTTGATAAGAATTTGTTGTTGATTGTGTGTTAGCTGATGTTGCAGAAGTAGTATTCTCCATTGTTGATTATTTGTTTGATGATTTCACAAAAAAGTTCAGAACTCGTTAGAGATTTGGCTCTGATACCATGAAAGAATTTCAAGAAAATGTTGAACTGAAAATGAATGTAATTTATAAATGTTCTTGAGTTTTTCTAAGTATTACAAAGAGAAGACAAAGCTTATAAAGCTAAACGTAAAAGTGCTAAACGTAAAAGTGCACCAGAGGTGCCTAGACTAATATGCACTGGATGTTATCCTACACTAACTGTTTACACATACGAATCACACATGCTAACAATCCTTCACATAACTAACTATGTCTAACAGTTTTATGTAGGAAATTTTATTGTCACACTTTTCTATTGAGATTTCTCCTTGTTCCTGAATTTTTTGTTTTTGCTTATAAATTTTTATACAATATATCATATTTTTTCTAGTTTCAAATGAGCTAAGAACCACCCACTTTCATTATGTAATGAAGTCTACCCAAAGTTTTGAACACAGGCTATGCAATCTGATTTTTTTTTTTTTGTTATTGTCTTGTATCTGCATCTCTAGTTCTCTGAGTTATTGAATTTATTCTTTTTGATGGTGATTTTTTTATGAAAGGAGACCTTCTCTTGTTTATAAAATGATAAGATTTGTTGAATTCTGATTTGTAACGAAGTCCATGACAATATTTGAACATAAGTGGTTTAAACGAGCTTTTAGCGCAAACTCTTCAAATTTGACGCATTTAATGGTTCTGATTTATGCCTAGCTTTGTGATTTGATACTCCCCTACGCTTATGATTTTGTTTTATGCGGGGTAAGCTACGGTAAGTGACTTTCTCTCTCTTGTTGGGTTCTTGTATTCGGCAAATTCTAATTTATGGATCATTTGCGATTGCTACCAATACTTATATTTGTGTAAGTTTTTAGTTATAGATTTACGAGGTTCATAACTTGGATTGTGGATGTTTCATTTGCGATAAGTTGATTTGGAAACTAGTGGACTCTACTTTAGGACTGTCAAGCCTTAATTGTCTCCCATCTCCGGGTGGCTACCCGGAAGACTATTAGTTTTAACGGTGGATAGCACTCTGACATTGACGCCGACCAAACGAATAGTAGAGTAAAATTTATCTGAATTTAAGTGAAAGGGAGCTTACGAATGTTTATGAATGAATGTTTTATATTTATTTGTGAATTACATATTTCAGTTTAATGTTCTTATTGTTGCTCTTACTTGTGGTATTTGGATTATAAATCTCGTGGTACTAGATTTCCGTTGTAACCCCTACTGGGCTGTGGCTTACCTCTTTTGTTTTGTTTTCCCACATAGTTTGGATCTAGCTTGATGTAGTAAGTTGAGGAAAGCTTGGGACGTGGAGCTATAGACACAATGTGGTATATATTGTTGTTCCTGTGTATATATATTACGGGCTTGAGTATTATAGTGTTGAAACCAAGCAAGTTTTGATTAAATTTTTACTAATTTCTTATGTTGAAAAACTTGTACAGTTGAAAGCGATTTTGTACAAAAAAATCCATAAATATTTTGGATGTAGAATTATGTAATTAGTTTTATGTGCTAATGAAAGTTGGGTATCAATACTCCTTATTTTATTTTATTCTTTTTGAATTTATAAAATCATCTACAAGCATTTTTGGTTAGAAACTTTCAATTAACTTGCTTGGTAGTTATATAAATAACTATTTTTTGCACTTAAATTATGCACTACTTATCAATGTTAAGTATTCTACTTATCGATGTTAAGTATTCTTACGTTGTTTTTTTTCAAGTAAACTTTTATCGTTGAGCTTCTACATTTAAGAAAATAGTACTGTTTTGTAGATTGTTAAGAAAATATATATATTTTTTTTCATAAGAGTGATGTCACAAGAGGTTTGTACTTGCAGGTTGGGTCGAATCCCGACCTGACAGAAATGCAAATTTATGGTCCGTCACAATTACCCATTTCAGTGACTCTCAGCAGATTATTTTGCTGATGCGACTATGAGCATAAAAAACTCAACATATAATGCCACAAGAATCTAAAAATTCCTTAAATGGTCCTTTACCTAGCCCAAGAGCATTATTACACTGAAAACGTTTGATGGAACATTCGAAAAAACTTCAGTAGCGTTCTTAAAGTGTTTGAAGCAGTCAATACTATCAATTCTGAACTTTGAAGGATAAATCCAATGAAATCTTGAGAAGTCATCAATAAAAACTATATAAAACCTAAAGCCCAAAGTATAAGCATACACAATAAATCGAATGAAGTGGTGTAGTAGTTTTTTTTGTAAGTATATAAATGCAATTTGTGATGCTTACCAAGTTGACAAGAAGTGCATAGAAATGGTGAAGTATCCAGTTGTAAAGAAGCAACCTTGTGCAGAATCGAAGATGCTGGATGTCCTAGCAGTTTGTGCCATAAAGAAGTAGAAGAAGAAACTGAAGCATGATATGCAACAGTTGAAGCAGCAAGGGATTGGAAGGGATAAAGATAATCTTTCACTAATCCCTCAGCTAGAACCTCTTTAGTGTGTAGATCCTTTATTTGATATCCCCATGGAAAAAAATTCAAAAGAAACAAAATTGTCTTTAATAAGCTTAACCACAAAAATCAAATTTTCTATTATACTAGGAACATACAATAATACATCATTAAGCAAAAACCGAGAAAAATTAATATCCAAGATAACATAAAATTTAAATTTAAATTCAAATTCGACTCTAAATTCAAGTACCAATCTTTAAGTGGAGATCCGAAATCAGCTTAATCAAGTACGAATGTCCCGTTATTATTTATTAGTTATTAGCGAATAATACAAAACCCCACAGATATTTGAAAACTTGTAAAAGCCACTCTAGATTTGCAAGTGACTGATACACATAAACTAATCCTCCACAATTTCTAACTTGTAGATCAAAATTTCGTAGTAAGATAGTTGAAGTTTACACCCAAAGACGTTGATTTGTATAGAATTGGAGTAGTATTGTATGTTGAATGTAGTTGTAGTTTATACCCAGGGACGTTGATTCATAGTATAGTATTGTTTTTGGTATGGTTGTAGTTTATACCCAAGTGTGTTGATTCGAATCGAGTTTCATGCATTGTTTTTTGCAGTAGCAGTTCTAGTCGGTATACACACGCACGCATTTGATGTTATGGTTATAAATACACCAATAGCCTATGCAGGACAATACCAAACAAGCTAGCAAGAGTAGAATCTTAATACACCAATAGCGTTATCCTTCACTTTCCTGGGCAAATTCTAGTAACAGCAAAACGTGCCAACCCAGCATAACCCAATCCATGAAGTCACGTGTCAAATATGATGTGTATCATGTTGTGTTATGCCAGAGATTAAGACATGTTGTGTTGTGCCGTGTTATGTTGTGCCAGAAAAATAACTGTGATGTGTCGTGTTGTGTTGTGTTGACACGCTTAATTTATATTTTCTAAAAAAAATATTTTTCTAATATTTACAGATTATATGCATTGTTACGTAAATACTTCATCCGTTTTTAAAAGGTTTGTTTCATTTTACACAGGAAATAAGAAAACTAATCATTTGAACTATTTTTTCATGTTTTTCTCTAACTTACCTTTAGAAAAAAAAAGTGGTCCCCTTATATTTTAAAGAGAAAAATGTGAGTGAGAAACGGTCCTTTAACTTGTTAAAGGAAAGAGATGTGATCTTTATTATAGGTAAAATAGTAAAATTACAATGTTTGACTTTCCATTTAAAGAAACCAACCTATTTTTTTAACATAAAATTTTTTTTATCTATTTTTTAAAAACGAAAGGAGTAAGTCAATGACGAAAATAAAAAGTCACAAATTTATTAAAATAAAGATTCTTTTATGAAATATATATGAATGTGCCGATAGTCTGGCCCAACCCAACATACAAAACTGACGTGCTGTGTTGTGTTGTATTTAAATTTTAGTGTATTGTCATGTGTTTGTGCTGGCACGGCCAGTTTACACTTCTACTGCAATGTACTACGGTTGAAAGCAGTTGATTGCTTTGCAGTTTCTCTTACACCTTAAACATCATTTTAACTGACTGAGGCTCATTATACAACTCAAGTTACATAATTAGGTGGTTTGTACTTTTGATTCGCATTGTTCTTTCATTATAGTGCTCGGAATTTTAAACAACATTGTACTGCACATATTGTTCCGAGGAGGCTAGCTCCAAAGACTATAACCAGGCCCCAACTCTTGCGCATATCTTGCTTGTGTATGGTTTTCCTTGTATAGGAAAGGGTTAACCCAAGGCAAATGGGTTGATATGGCTCAGTTACTAGACAGAGAAATCCATAAAATCTATAGTTTACTTACCACGTGTATTAATCTTGTTTTCATCACCCAAAATTTTAGTTGAGTGAACAAATCTCATTCAAAATACCCAGTGATTTTAGTTTGGTTTTCGGATCTTATTTATAACAAAAAAGATCCTATAATTAATCAAATTATTATTTAATTATCTCTTAATTTGCCAAGTGTTTTAATTTCTCGTGATTCTTTCAATCTTTTATAAGCCTATAAATACATCCCCCAGTTAATCTCTCATTCATTCACTGTCTCATTCTCAAATATTCTTTCTTCTTGATTTTATTCTCCAATTTTTGTTAGTATTATTTATTTATTCTAAAACAGAGAAAATGGATGTTGATTTGACTCCCAAGGTGTCTAAATCTGTATACGGAGGTGATGGTGGATCATATTTCTCATGGTCACCATCTGATCTTCCAATGCTTAAAGAAGGTAACATTGGAGCTTCCAAAATTGCTCTTCAGAAGAATGGTTTAGCAATGCCTAGCTACTCGGACTCTGCCAAGGTCGCTTATGTACTTCAAGGTATATAAAGTAATACTATTAATATTTTTGATTTAATTTGTTTTTTTCCTTGTAATTATTTGTTTGGTAAATTGGCTGTGATTTTGAGGATTTTTTCCAAAAAATAAATTCCTTTCTCTTTTAGCGGTGAAATCAATATTTGTGATCATATTTGTCATTTTCATGAATACTTCCGTAATCTAACTATACATTTTATACGACATTTAATTAGAAAAGTTTGTCTTTTTAACTCTTGATTAAGATATGAACATGATTAATATATTAAGTAGATAATTATAATTTTATGTTTATTTTTATGTTTTATAATTATAAGATTTTTGGACTTCCAAATCAAAATTAATTGACATTGAATGGAATAGTCTATATAAAGAATAATGAGAAACTATTTCATCCAACGATAAATAAGAATAAGAAATGATATTTACTATTGTGAAAATTGGGGGATTGATGATAATGATTTCCTAGAGTTTGATTAATCAAAGCTTTAATCATCATGACAATTGGCAGAAAGAGAATCAAAATCGGATAAAAATGACTTCAAATCATATACTTCAAAGTGAAATTTTGTTTGAAATTGAATCAAAATGTTGATTAATTAAGCAAAAAGAATTAAAAACCAACAGATTATTAATGATGTTATTATTTCGTAACTTAAAAATTCTCAAATGTAGTTAAATTTATCTCTTTTTTGGAAAACAAAAATATGAAAGAAATTAAGAAAAAAATACAATATCGGAGACATTTGGAGAAAAATACAATATGCATGGGTGTCAACTAGCTAGATAAACAGAGACTCATACTATAACTATGCCCCCATATCAGTCCTAGCCATACCACCATTGTTTAATGGATACTACATCATCTCCCTTGCTAATATCCAGAGGGAATCAAATTAAACAGCTATAATTATAGATTATCAGCATTAACACGCAAATCGACTAGGAATTCAATACTTGACGCATATGTTATAAATCTATTTTTATGTAACAAATCATGTAAAATATTCAAGCTTTTTTTAACTGGTTTTTTCAATTTTTTACTATCAACAGTAAGTTTTTACTAATTACATTGCATGTATGTATATTTCAGGAAAAGGTACTGCTGGAATTTACCTTTATGAAGCTGAGATAGAAAAGGTTGTATCAATCAAAGAGGGTGATGCAATGGCTCTACCTTTTGGTGTTACCACATGGTGGTTCAACCAAGATGATACTGAACTCGTGATTCTCTTCATGGGAAATACCTCTACAGGTCACAAAGCCGGTGAATTCACCGAATTCGCTTTGACCGGTGCTAACGGTCTTTTTACTGGATTTACTACTGAGTTTGTTGCCCGAGCATGGGATTTGGAAGAAGACAAGGTTAAGGAGCTTGTCGGAAGCCAAAAAGGCACTGGAATCATTAAGGTGAAAGACGGTTTCAAAATGCCCGAGCCTAAGGAGGAAGATAGAAAAGGAATGGTTATGAACTGCTTGGAAGCACCCTTAGATGTCGATATTAAAAATGGTGGGCGTGTTGTGCTTCTGAATACCAAGAGCTTGCCCTTGGTTAAAGATGTTGGGCTTGGTGCTGATCTTGTCAGGTTGGATTTTTTATTTAATATACGTTTCATTGAATTAATTCATCATCAGTACCAATTATGTTTTTATTTTGTTTTAATTTTTTGTACTCATGTTTTCTCGAAATTCTTAACAGGATTGATGCCGGATCAATGTGTTCACCAGGATTCTCTTGTGATTCAGCTTATCAAGTGACTTACATTGTTAAAGGAAGTGGTCGTGCTCAGATTGTTGGTATTGACGGTAAGCGCAAAATGGAGGTTAGAGTCAAGGCTGGAAACTTATTCATTGTTCCAAGGTTTTTTGCTGTCTCAAAGATTGCCGATGGGGAGGGTATGGAATGGTTTTCCATCATCACTACTCCTAAGTAAGTTATTCAAATAATTGTATTCTTTTGTAAGTTCTATAAAGCTATTTTCAATTATCTTAAAAATATGAGTGTCTTGGGTACATAACCTAATTTTCATCATATTTTCTTTTGGAATTTCGCAGCCCAATTTTCTGCCACTTAGCAGGAAGGACATCTGTGTGGAAGGCATTAAGCCCTGAAGTTCTCCAGGCTTCTTTCAATGTATCACCTGAAGCCGAACAACATTTCCGTTCCAAGAGGCTTAATGCAGAAATCTTTTTCCCTGCACCCTAAAAAAACTAGCTATCATTGCAGAATATGAAGAAATTTTTTCGGCTTTCTCTTGCTTCTTTTTTGCAGTGTCGTTAATAATTAAAGAAGGCTAATATCTCATGTCATATTCAATGATCAATTTTTCTTGTTCTTTTAGATTTGAGATTTTCAAGTTTTATGTCTAATCCATTTAATATCTGGATTATTTTTAAGAATATAGTATATGAGTTTAATATGTTTATGCATTCCGAGATATTTAATAATGATATTGGTTTTATCGATAAAATCTACAGTTATTTTTCTGATTATATGTTATAAATTTGAATTCTTCGGATAAAAATTGTGTACATGTCCAGACCTGCTTACAGTTAAGTCACTTTTATAGGTGTAGAAACCGCGGGCGAAACTGGGGTGTCAATAGTAAGTGTGCCTGATTTTTTTTTATTCCCCTGATTAATTAAGGGGTTGGTTGGGGAATTGTTCTGGAAAGTGTAGGGTTTTAATTTGAATCCTATTATTGGGGCTGTATACTTTTGTTTATGAGGACTGCAGTGGATTAATGTGTTCCAAATGGGGATATGAGGTGACCCAATAGCCATGTCAAAGTTCAAAAATATCTCTCTCAATAACTATCTTAAATCTAATATAAAAAAAAACTAAATCTAATTTATTTTTTATCTTCTTCCTCCTCTTCTTCTCTCCTCTGCAGCGATAAAACTTTTTCATCTTTTCCATTTCGTCTTTTCCATTTTCATTCATCACTTGACTATTCATCGGTGATTCTAAGTATTATTTATGGAACAACTTTTTTCGGCTTTCTCTTGCTTCTTCGTTGCAGTGTCGTTAATAATTAAAAAAGGCTAACATTTCATTTCATCTTCAATGATCAATTTTCTTTATTTAGATTTGAGTTTTTTGAGTTTTATATCTAGTCCATATAATATCTGAATTAAGAATATACAATATGAGATTAATATGTTTATGCATTTCGGGATATTTAATAATGATATTTGTTTTGTCGATAAAATCTACGTTTATTCTTCTGATTATATGTTGTTATAAAGTCAACATTAATATTTTTAGAAGTATTTCAATTCTTCGGATAAAAATTGTGTACATGTCTAGGTCTACTTACAGTTAAACTGTATTTATGGGTGTATAAACCGGTGGCGAAACCTGGGTGTCAACAGTAGGTGTGCCTGATTATTTTTTTGTCCCCGATTGGATGGGGAATTGTTCTGGCAAGTGCAGGGCTTTAATTTCGCAACCTAACAACCCTTTTAAAACGTTTTTTCTGCTATTATACTTGACCCCTGCTTTGACATACCAAAAACAAAAAACCAAAATTGAAGTGTACTTGTAGGGTAGTTGTGCCATGTTCATATCTTTAGTGATTAACTAGTAGTGGCAACGAGTTGCTCCAAAAATAATACATACTCTAAGACTGCCCACAATGGTGTATGGTAAAAGCTAAATCGTCAGGTATCTCAAAACGAGTTTCATACCAGGCTATATTTCTCAAAACGAGTTCACAGCATGCTATTTCTGAGATTGAGCATCACCATAGGACATATCTTAGATCAAGCGCTAACTCTTAAATCTAGCTTAATGCTACGCTCACTTTCAAGTATCGCCTCATGCTACGCTTAGTCTCAACTCTAGTATAAGTGCCATATTCTTTCTAAGAAGGAGTCTGATAAACCCTCATTATCAGAACGAGTCTGATAAACACACCTTCTTATAACGAGTTCGATTATAAATGACTATATATATATATATATATATATATTCATTTAAAAAGGCCAAATAAACATCCCAATATAACATATATGCTATAATTTAACTTTGGCCGCATCCACTGTGAATTATATGACCATTGTGGATGGTCTAAGGTTATAGAAAATCTAGGGAAAAAATGAAGGAAAATAATGGGATAATAAAAAGTTAGTCGTATAACGTGAACTTTAACCCACTATTTCACTTGGAATGGAAATTAAAGTATTAAGTTTTGAAAGGAGTTACTCTTTCCCATAACCGTTGCTTTAAGGAATGATTTATTTAACATATTAGAATTGATATATAATTTTAGAAAAAAATGGGTGTGTGTGAGGATCGGAGTGCTCGAGTTAAATCATAAAATAGCTAAGATAAAATAGACATGGAATCAAGATCGATGAAAAGGTAGAAGAGGTCCTCATTTATGGGTTTTGATATCACTGTCAATTGGAGCTTGAATCAAGGGGATTATGGAAAAATTTATGTCTCAAAAAATCATAAAGAGGGAAACCATATGGAATAAACATGACAAAGATTTTTCTTTTCATATTGAATTAAAATACAATGATATGGGTGATTACATCAGAATTTCAAGATTTCATGAGAACAAAAAAATAAATAACATTTTATGCATATCTAAGGAGGATAATGGACTAGGTTGGTAGAGTTTTGGTGAAAGTCTAGAATCTTTTTTATGGGACGAAAGAGATGAACAAAGCGTACAAGTTGAGGACGACTTCCCAGTACAAAAAGTACGAAAAGCTTTCAAGCCTGATATTCAAGAAAGAATCTCTAGAACTAATTATTTTGACCATACATAATTTTACACCTAACTAGATAGTAGGATAATAGAATATTATTAAAAGTACTAAACTACTCTCCACTCATTAATTAATCCTAATATTAAAATCATAATATAAATATAAAAATCTTTTCATTTTAAACTAATTTTCAAATCTAATAAAACCCTAAACAAAAACAAAACTTTATATTTCCATCAAACTTTCCAATTTCTATAAAACCTAATATATTTTTTTCCAAAAAAAAAACTTGGATCTCCATCTCACTCGATCTACAAGGTAAATATCTAGAAACCCATTCTTCTAATACCATATTTTGATAGATATCAGTGTTTAAATCTTACTTTTAGTGAATGAAATTCCTGAATTTTTACTAGAATCGTTCAATGTGGATGTATCGTATCCAACGATTTTGTATGATCTTCATGAACATGAAGAACATGCATCAGAATCGTTGGATATAGCTTATCGTATCCAACGATTATACCTTTTTAATTATTTTACTTTTTCTCGTATGAGAATCGTTGGATACGATCTGATGTATCCAACGATTCTACCTTGTCAATTTTTTAGTTCTCTGAGAAGGGAATCGTTGGATAAGAACCTGATTTTCTGCCTTAACAAATACCATATAGAATCGTTTGATAAAACATATTATATCCACCGATTTTTTTCATTTTTTACTTTTCTCATATGAGAATTGTTGGATAAGGTATGTCTTATCCAACGATTCTGGACACGATTCATTATTGTTCGTTTTCTGTACACTTTTATGGTCAGAATTAGTGGATAAATATTCTATTAACCACCGATTCTGTTGAGGATTTACTGATTTTGTTGTTAACTGAATAGTGATTGTTGATTTTTATTTCTTTTAAACCATACTTATCTTTTTTTCTTCAATTTATTTTCCACAGGCATGGAGAACAATGGCAAGAGTACTAGCTATTATACAGAAATCTGTGGTTGTGATGTTTTTAGAAAAATGGAGCCACCCATTGTGCGAAGCATATATAAGTTTGGTTATCCGTTTGGAAGAAAGACAAAGTTGGAGCAAGTCAAGAGGCTTCTTGGAGAGCTCTCTTTAGAAGAACTTGACGAGGTCATTAGAATTGCATCAGCCAGAATCGAAGCCATTGATATGTGGAGGGAGTTTCAATTGGCGAATGCTGCTAATGAAGCCGCTGAAGCTGCTAAAGCTGATCAGTGAGAGGATGCTGAAAATGATTTAGTTTATAATGTTTATCTAAAATAATATTTTATGTTTATTTAGAATGACTTGTTATGTTTGGATCGTATCTACTGTAAGGTTTAATTGGTTTTTGAACTAAGGTTTTAATTACATTTTATGTGTCACTTTTCATTGCACATGGTCAAACTTAGGCTCAACGGCTAGTTTTTTTTTTAAAAAATTGAAAATATAGTTGTTGCCCTCTTTATGCATATTATAGGAATAAAACACATTCTACATCATACACTACTTCATTCAAACAAATCCTTTTTCAACATTCACTGCTTCCTTCAAAGTAAAAATCTTTTGCAATGGCAAGTCCATCATCAACTGAAGAGATATTCAAAAGATGCAAACGACCTACTCAGGCATCTTCATTAACTACAAAAGCAATAAAGGTTATAGAAGAAGAGATACGCAAAAGAAGCAAACCAATGACTATCATGGAAAAAAGGAACTCAAGAAACGAGGTTACGGCCAATTCCAACAAAGGGAAAGGTAAAAATCCACTATGGATGAGACAAAATGCATTGGGAATTATTACGTCGTCATGGATCTTCCCGAAGAACATCGAGATGAGCGTATATTTTGGAATCTGGTAAAAACATGACCTTACATTCTCAAGCCGGACGCGAAGTGGAAGGGTCCACGCCATGATTACATGACCGACTATGTTTGCAGAACGACCCGTCATGTTATGAAGTTGTGCATCAAGTACAACGAGTTTCTCGCTAGGCATAGAGGGTATAAGTTTGCGTCACATGATGCATATACCAAATGGAGAGGAGAGCCATTTATACATTTCGAAGCTGTCAAAATAATTGATGATCACACCGAGAAAAAAATATCTCATAATTTTAAGATTTTATTTATTAATGAGAAAATGAAAAATATGTAACTTTAAGTTTTTATCTATTAATGAAAAAATATTTTACTTTAATTGACGAATAATTCGATTAACATTAGTTGTGATTATGACAACCATTGTTCATTTTATAAAACTTATATACACAATTGACACCATTGACTATATTAACTATAATATTAAATGAGAAATCATGCTTCTTTGACTTTGACTTACTTGTGTAGACCCTCGACGTCCTCTTCATATACGGTTTGTCCTTTGATAGGTGACTTTCTTTCTTGCCACTTCTCTTGTAAATTTTTTTCCAAACGATCACGCCTCGTACGACGGCGTAAGACTAATGCGCATTTGATCTCCTTACCTTTATCTACAAACCATTGTCTTGCATCTTCCTTCTTTTCCCACCCCAAATCAGTGTAATAGTAGGCAGAAGTATCAGGCCCAACCTGAGCCACGGGTTCAGGTTGGTTGTCGACTGCTAGAACCATCTAAAATATAAATCGAAAAATTAGGCCAATGAAATTGGTGGATAGGTGACAATCATGTTGAACGATTCTACAGAATCATCCTTTAGGTCCATACACATCCAACGATTCTACCAAGTCTTGATTTTGGGGAAAATCCCTAAATGCTAGAATCGGTACATGTGAACTGACATGTGTAACAATTCTAGCGTTCAGCAAAACAGAGTTTTTCTGGATATTTTTTTGACTAGAATCATTACATAGAGCAACACATATGGATCGATTTTTTGACTTAACAATTCCCCGAAAACTGAACCAGAATCGGTCGTTGTTCATGACCATAACCAACGATTCTGGTTCGTAATTCTGAGAAGAGGTGGAATCGTTGGTTACCATGTCATCGTAACCAACGATTATGGGTTATACGAAGTCCAGAAAATAGGTCAAATTTGCAAAAAAAAAAAAAAAATACTTTTTGGAGACTATAGACTACAAATATATGTTTGGAGTTCCTAAGAACGTATACCTGACGTTTGGAAGCATTAAGATGTCCGTTTTTCCGGGTTGAATCTTCATTTTCTTGATAAAAATCCTCATATATGCTTTTGTTCATACATTCTTGTTCATGCAACAGAAACCCCAAATCGGTAGGATCGAAAGCAGGATGATCTGATTCGCGATAGGTAGATGCACCTACTTCTTCCTCACCACTAGAATATACGTCAATACAATCAAATTTCATCTTTGCAACCAAAACCCTAAAACCCTAGTTTTCCTCAAGTTCTTCTCCTTCTTCTTCAAAATTTCTAGAAAAACTCTACTCTAAATCTTACCATCTAACACTAAATGTAATCTAGTTTTAATCACCAACTAATTTAACTAACATTTGAATTAATTAACACAAAACAAACATATTAGTTAATAACATAAATAGTTGGATATGGGGTTTTTGAAAAAAAAAATCATAATGACCCTATTTTAACTTTTAGTGGTAGGGCCAAAATAATTGTTGTAGGCCCCAATATAACCAGGTTCTCATAGTTGTTGCTCTAAGGAATCATTTATTTAACATGTTAGGATTAAAATATAATCTTATAAAAAAATGACAAAACATTCCAAATCGAATGGAAATCTTTCGATATCTGAAAAATCAAACTTTAAAATAGACATGGAATCAAGATCTACGAAAAGGGTAGAAGAGTTCTTCATTTATGGGTTTTGATGTCATTGTCAATTGGAGATTGAATCAAGGGGATTATGAAAAAACTTATATCTCAAAAAATCATAAAAAGGGGAAACTATATGGATTAAACATGACAGAGATTTTTCCTCATATTGAATTAAAATACAATGATAGGGGTGATTACATCAGAATTTCAAGATTCCATGAGAACAAAAAAAAATGGTGAATTCTTCAGGACAATGGATGAGGAGGGCTTTGTATCTGCAAGAAGAAGAAGATCAAGGTTAGATGTGAACAACTCAGGACCAACTGAAGCTTCATATGGTGTTGCTGACAATTTGTATCCAAATCATTCAAGAGTAGGAAGATCAGTAAAAGTGGAGAGGAAGCTTATTGGGGGATCAGTGGGGAAGAGAGGTCCAAAAAACATCATACATTTAGCTATTTGGACTGAAAACAAAAGACACTTTTGCTGGCTCAGCTTCAAGGATGGTAACTGGCTCAGTGGAATTCTGAAGGAGGAAGCTAAGAATGGAGACAATAAGAAGGGTTCCTGGAGCTTTGAAGAAAATATGGAATGGATGTCAGCAGCAAGAAAAATCAATGAACATGGCCAATATATCTGTTTGCAGGTATCTCACAATAATGAGTTTCCCTCATCTCTTTTCTTCCTAGCAGGCAGTAATGGTCAGGGATGGGGACAAACAGGGAAGCTACTAGAAAATCTAATGGAAGATAATGTAAATCATAAGGTAAGAAATCTCAATGAAGTCTCAGGAAACAGTAGCTGGGTATTGGATTCTCAAGGTCAGAAGAAGGTACAGCAAAGGGAAAACACAAATTGTTCTGCCTGGTCAACAGGAAAACCTCACAATCATATTGCTAATGTACCCAATCAAATTCAATCAACAAACAACAAAACTGATAATAATTTGGAGCTAAAAACCCTATGGCAGAGAACAATGGTGGTGGAATTATCTTCAACTGAGTTTGATTGGAAAGAAGTAGGACTCTGGATCATGGAAAAACTCGATTGTCTTTTGGATTTGAGTTACAACCTATAGATGAAACTAAAGCTATCTTTCCAATCAAACTCAGTTGAAGATAATTC
>JAJJMC010015296.1:6983940-7064963 GCA_023531435.1 Papaver californicum | reverse complement strand
TTTTTTTTTTGTAAATAAGCAATAAATTCATTTTTAATTCTAACAATTATCTCCCATTTTAAAATTGCATGGCAACGTAACAACAAAGTGAAATAACAGCTCGAAGCATAGACTGAAAAAAAGGGGGGAAAATTAGGTAGAAAAATTTGGTCGATTGTACCTCATGTAATCTTGTGGGCTTTATGGTTTGAAAGAAACAACAAAGTTATGGAGAAGAAGAAAGATACATACAATCAAAACAGTAAAAAAATACATTTATCAATGAAGTTTTTTCTATAACTAGTTCAGGCTCTTAATTTTTAGGAATATGATTTTAAATTTGGATGAAGTGATTGAGGAAAATTAGTGAATGGTGGATTTTAATTTGTATTTGTAGACTTGGGACCAGGTGTATTTGTAATTTTTTTCCCCAAAAATTTTTAACTAAACAGACGGGCCGTTGTTAACCAAACTCGGTTCTAACGGTTTCTAAAATCGGACCAAACCACATCATGCTTAGAATATAGTTAATTTTGAATTTCGGTCTCGTCACGGCCGGGACCTTGACACCTTGATGACGATATCTCGGGGAGATTATCGGTGAAATATCAGGAATCCCAAATCTTATATCCAACTATTTTCAACTATCTTTGAATTTTCAACAAGCATATACCTTGAATATCGGGCAAATCTCGGCCGTATCGGGCGAATCTCGACCATATCGGATGAATCTCGGTCGTATCGGCCGATACGGCGATATTTGAAGATTCGTCGCGCTCTTGAAGCGATACCTTGAATATCGCCATTATCGCGGCCGTAACGGCCGATATTGACCACATAGGCTTAGAGCAAGGGCTATGAGATAGAGTGTTCAAGTCTTTTAAAAAGAATGAGTGACTAGATCACAGCCATTAGACGCGTCGATCACAGTCGTTGGATGAAACTTTTATCCAGACGTGGGAAGTTCACTCGTTTGGAAATCCTTGGACAGATGATGATCTCTCGTTTGGCCTAGACGGCTGAAGTTCACACGTCTAGTGAAGACTGACAACCACTCCTTTGATTGAAGGAGTATATGAAAGACGTTGAATGTTTAAAGGAGAACACTCTACTTATAATGAAGTCTAATTTGATCAAATTCCTTCATTTCAAATGAGAATACTCCACCCATAGCTTGCTCTTAGAAGTTTGACGCTCTTGCTCTAAAACGTTGCCCTTAGTCGATTCTAGTCTCCATATAACACAGACCACAAATGAAAAACAAAACAAAAAACTTTGAATACAGGCGGTGAACCTTCCCTTTCCCAAAAAGACGCAATCGTTACTTTTTCAATCCTACAGCCACGAGTATATAAAGGTCTTCTAAAATCTAAACCAAATATAGCAACTTATAAATTTCTCACCTATTTTTGAAGTAAGTGACCACCACTACCATGAAAAGGGTAGCCCTAAATCGTCATTTAAACCGTCAAAAGATATCGACACTTCCACAGCTCTAGATGACAGATATACACACCCACCTTAAAGGTAGGTATACAAACAAACACATGAATCATGTGTCAGTGACACCGATTCAGGAGGTACACTGTTGATTAATGGGACCTACCCTCATCATACCAAAATCTATCAAAACCAGATAATTCCAAGTTAGCTCAAGGCTGACTATACGCCCATGAGTCCTACAATCAACAACACACCAAAAAACCCTATCAGTCTGAGCTGACGCTAATGAAACTCTCCTCCTTGATTATTAGCTACTTCTCTTCTTCACATACACTCCTTTGAAAGCGAGTGATATTTTACCAGTGAAACTCACTCGCGCGTTACGTTTCAAAATTCCCCCGATTTTCACTCTTTCTTCAGTTCTTCATTTTTAAAACGGTTTTTCGAAATCTTCCCGAGAAATTCTCTCCCAAAATCAAGATCCTTGGGCGCACGTTAGCACCTCTAATTCTGTTATTTTCTCATCTTCAGTAAATTTTTTGATATACTGAAGAAGAATCAGAAAGTGGAAGGAAGATTACTAGGTACATATACTCTATTATTAGATCTGGATCTGATTTATTTTTTTGTGTGTAATTTTTAAGCTTTGCATTTCTCTGTTATATGATCAAAAATTAAACTTTATGATGTACATTTTTTTACATTTTTGATATCTAATTGATTGATGTAATGTTGTTATTGCTGTTTGTAATGGCAGTGTTGTGTTGTGGTTCCTTAAAAGTTTTCCGCAAATTTTAGGCGGAAAAGTTAGTTATGAGGGCACGGCAAACTCTAAGAGATGGTTTCTCGACGTACTCGTCCGATGTTGATGATGATCAAGTAGATACTTCAGGTACATCATTTCTTAAATTTCGTATAGAGTTAAAGCTTAATTTCAATTTTTGTTTGGTTTGAAATCTCAAAATTTTGGATAGCTGTGAATTATGGCACGATGTAATTTTAGTTTATTATTAACGAACTTGAGAATGTGAGAGGAATTCTGATACATAAGGTTAAGTTGTTGTATGGGTTTTAGTTCATGTGCAGGAAACTCTGTTAAAAGAATCGGTGAATCCTTCATGGAGACTATCCTTGCCGCATGTACTTACAGGAGTCATTTCTTCCTTTTTATTTGGTTACCATCTTGGGTAAAAATTCTATCCTTTCGTCTTTATTATCATACTATCTATGTAGTGAAGAAGTGTATGATTAAGGATATATCTTTTTTTGAACTTGTTGAGTACAGGGTAGTAAATGAACCACTTGAAAGTATTTCACTGGATCTTGGTTTTAGCGGGAATTCCCTTGCTGAAGGTGTGTCCCTTGATGGATTTTTACTGTACTTCATATATAGTGTGGTTTACATCTGTAGGTTTTAATTGTTTTGTTTTTCTTGATGACGATTTAAAGGTCTGGTGGTGAGTACGTGTCTTGGTGGTGCATTTCTTGGGTCCATTGTAAGTGGTTCGATAGCAGATGCTGTAGGGCGTCGTAGGGGTTTTCAGTTGAGTGCTTTACCAATGATTCTTGGGGCTTTTCTGAGGTAAAATCCTTGCGTGGTTCTAAACAATTTGATTTCCTTGTTTATTAAGTTCAAATGAAGCTTATTAGAAAAGATTTCTTTGACCATATGCTTGCAGCGCGAGAACACAAAGCCTGGAAGGTATGCTTCTTGGGAGGTTTCTTGTTGGAACAGGAATGGGTGTCGGTCCATCTGTTGCTTCTCTATATGTAACTGAGGTATGTGATTCAGTTGTTCGGTACTTTGGATATTGGCTATTGAGTCTCCGCTTACTGTTAATTTTTTCTCATACCAAGTGGCTCTTATTATGTAAGCAGGTTTCACCTTCTTTCGTAAGAGGTACTTATGGGAGCTTTATCCAGATAGCAACATGTCTCGGACTTATGTCATCTCTGCTCATCGGAATCCCGGCCAAGGAAATAGCTGGATGGTAAGAAACTTGTATTTGGATGGATCACAGCTTCTTATAGTACTAGGATTATTATTCTGTACTTGATCCTGTCAGGTTGATAAAGTTGGGTTGGTTGTTACACGTGCATATGCTTTTCTCTGATCCCCATTGTGCTCAGGTGGCGTGTTTGTTTCTGGGTATCTGCAATTCCCGCTGCAATATTGGCTCTTGCTATGGAGTTCTGTGCAGAGAGTCCTCAATGGCTTCATAAGGTCGTATGTCAACCCTTATTTTTGCCCCTCCTAAGAGATTCTTGTTTTCTTTTGATCTACATTTGTTTGCTTCTAATTTTATTTGGCTCTCAACGGGCTTGTAATAGTGTTCTGCAATCTCTCCTAATGTTGTGAATGAGAATTTCCAAGTTAAAACTTAAAACCTCTTAATCGATAGCGATATGTTTGATAACACGAACAATTCTGAACATAACAAGTAAGAACTAAGAAGGAGATCTGCCAATTCAGAGGCTCTGCTCCAGACATTGTCTGGTCTTAACTTCTATGCACGTTTATTCTAATAATTTTATCCATAGGCTTTTAAATTCAACACGGATATGAAAAATCATCTTGATTTTTATTTGTGGTGGAACAGAAAGGTAGATCTGCCGAGGCAGAAGCCGAATTTGAGAAGCTCTTGGGAGGATTGCACGTCAAATCTGCAATGGCAGACCTGTCAAAGTCAGACAGAGGAGATGAGCCAGACATTGTAAAGTTTTCGGAGTTATTTTATGGCCGCCATTTCAGAGGTATCCATGAATACTCCTCACTCATTCATTTTCTCTATTAGAATATGTACATGAGGTTCTTGCTATTTAAATTTAGATTACTCATTCATTATTTCCTTTTGGCAGTTGTTCTTATTGGATCAGCCCTATATGCCTTTCAACAACTGTCAGGAATAAATGCTGTATTTTATTTTTCTTCAACCGTCCTTAAAAGTGCGGGGGTTCCATCAGACAAGGGAAACATCTGTGTAGGAATTGTAAATTTATCTGGTAAAGTGACATATTTCTTTCGCTCTTCTATATTTTGGAGCTATGAGAAACATTTGTATCCTCTGTTGACTGGTAGTTGTTTTTTAGGGTCAATTATAGCAATGACTTTGATGGATAAACTAGGACGGAAGCTTCTTCTTCTTGGGAGTTTTTTTGGCATGGTAAACCTAATATCTATAATGATGTTTCATATATTGATAACTATTTCAGAATATTTGCCATACTTTAATATTACTATATGTATTTGCTTGAATCAGGCAGTAGCAATGTGCATTCAGGCCTCAGCGTCAAGTTTTAGTGCATCTGGAGCCTCACCATATTTATCTGTTGGTGGGATGTTACTGTAAGTAATTAATACCTTGGAAACCACAATGTTAAATTTATGGCCATAACTCAAAGAAACAGATTTGTTGGATATACATATAGTCATCCGGTTTCTATAGCTGGTGGTAACACTACTACTTCAAATGTATGCCAAAGGCAATTTATTTTTATCTATGATGTTGCTTGTTAAAATAGAATCGTTGGAACTTTCTAATTAATCACTCCAAGCCTTATATAAAAGATTATTACCCGATCTTTGTAAGTTCCTGTAAAAAGCCTCAAATATTTTTTTAATAAACATCGTTAGTATTGGATGCTAAGTGTGTACAGGTGAAATGGGCATTAGCAAGATAGTTTATATGCAAACAAGGACAACGACACTTGTAAATTCTATTGCACATATGAACATTTTGGTTTCTGATAACAAATTTCAAACTGTTCTACATGTAAAACCTCAATTAAAAGGTTGTACATGTATAACCTATCCATATGCTTTTGAAGTTTACACCATGTCAGGAATATTTTCTTTCAAAGAGACAACTGATCATGTAGGTCACATCAAATCTTTTAGACATGATTATCTTGTGATCTTAGTCTTTAAAATCTTCCTTGATGCAGGTTTGTCTTGATGTTTTCCTTGGGAGCTGGACCAGTTCCGGGTTTACTCCTGCCAGAAATTTTGCCAAACAGACTGAGAGCAAAGGCGATGTCATTCTGTTTGGCGGTTCACTGGGTACTAAGTCTCTACCTCCTCGTTCTTTGTAAATGTTATAACCACTCAAGAATGAAAAGAAGCTAAATACGAGCCTCCTTGTTTTCCTTCTTTCTAAAGGTTTTGGTCTTGTGGTTTTTCAGGTCGTTAATTTTTTTATAGGATTATTGTTCTTGCGTTTGCTGGAGCAACTTGGGTCACGGAAATTGTACTCCATTTTTGCTTGCTTTTGTTTGACGGGTTTCGTTTTTGTAAATAAGAATGTTGTTGAGACTAAAGGAAAATCTCTACAAGAAATTGAGATTTCTTTTCTTCCTCAAGTTCCACCAGTATAGAGGTACTTCATTGTTTCCACTAAACCTTTATTTTCTTTATTTTCACCATAAGACATCTATACATGATTTTTTTTGCTGTTCATACGAATCATACCTTTGAGCAGCCAATGTGATTGTATTAACTGGCAATGTTTGACTAATCTGCAGGGAAATCAGATACATCCAAGAATAAGATGCCTCCATGAATGTAGAATTTCTGGTCTGAGCAATGAAATCCTTGATACTTCTTGTCCAGAATTGGTGGCTTTATATGGTTACACTATAAAAGTTTTGCTGATAGAAGAAGAGCGCATAGGTGTGGTTCATTATTCATAACACGGATGTAAATTCTGAGAGAACTTTTCTTTTTTCTTAGCCATGGAAACGTTGCGATCAGCATTCCATATTTATTTTGTTCCCGAGAATTGTTAGCTTTAGCTTAAGAGCTAACCATAAGTCTTCTTGTTAGTAGCCATAGATTGGTAGGTATAGAGAATACTCCACAGTGACCATACTTCATTTGAGTTGCAACATAAAAATGTGATGTTATCTGTATAATATATAAGTTAAAAATAATGCAATGAACGTACAGGTGGTGAATTTTTGCTTATCCCAGAATCCTGATACAGGTGAGGGAATTGGCCTGAGTTTGGGATCAGCTGGAGTGAGGGCACCATCTTGCTTGACTCGACCACCGGGTTTAGTAAATTTTGTAGCTCGATCATCGGAGGGCCCATCTCTATCTCTTAAGTCCATACCAGTTGTAAACTTTAGACCGAATTATATTTCTTCCGTCTAAAAAATGATACTTTCATTTTTTTCCACGGAGAGAGAATAATATATCTATTTTTATCTTGTCTTCAAGAGAGCTTTTTGGATTAAGTTTGCACTAGCATTTTTCTATTATGGTGCAAATGAGCCAAGAGGGAGATAGATGAATTTTCTTAATTGAACACCGAAGATTATGAAAAAAAAAAGAAAGAAAGAAGATTATCGTGGTTTAAAGCAAAACTGCGCCAACATATATCACACATTGTTTTTGCAACATATGTTCATTGTTCCATTCTATATTTCAGAAAACCAAGTAGCAAACTACTCCATCAAAAACTTTCAATTTCTCAATGTTGAGCTGGAAAAGTAAATAATACTGTAAATGTCTTTAATGATAGATGAGAGACATGTGTCCCTATCTCATGCTTTTAGAGTGTATGTGATCACACGAACAGCCAGTTACTTTGAAATTTATACGAGGACACATGTGATATTTAATCATAGCACCATAATATTTTTACAATTTTTGAAGTCCTACAGTAACTAAAAACTACTAGATCCACTAGCTAGCTACGTACATGATGCTTGTCATGCACATACAAGTATATATATATATATGCCAAAAGAAAATATATATAATCTCTGCAAAACAGTTGCATAAGTTCATTTGCTACTCCTTAATTATTCTTAATCTTTCACCAAGTACCAAAAAAAGAAAAGAATCGAAGAAGAAGTCTGATTTATTAGTTTTTAACTCTTGTTACTAGGTACGAATACAATTTATTTATAATAAACGACATGTTCAGCCGTTTGGCTATTGATGTAACTTGGGTGTATGGTCTAGGAAGATCTAATACCTGATCGAACCCATAGAAATCTTGGTTTTCTGATCCTTGATGCTAATTGAATGCGTATGGGAGCCCATGTTGCGCCCACACTTCATCATCTAGCTTGGAGTTAAGATCTTGTGCAATTTATTGTTGGGGTAGGTACTTTTCGAAGTGGTGTGTATATGTTTTTGAATTGTTTTTGTAGTATGTGTGTTTTGATGACCCAACGTTGTCGAACAAGAGACGAATTATATGCTGCTGCTATTTTGTTTGAGAGAGCTAGCGCGCATGTCAGCAAAATCACACATTTATTCGCACCCCTACATCATCTATTGGATCAATCGAAAAGGTGGTACTGATTCTTAATTCACTTTCTTAGTTGCTATTATTGTTGGTAAATACTACCCTAGCTAGTTATAGCTACTATATAAACTCTGATATCTCAGTCTAGCCAGATCTCCTCTATTGCTGGTCGATCGTGATATGATTCCTAATGCGGTACGTAAGTTGAATCAAAGTCATTGGGTATTCATTATGTTTTTGATAATTAAGTATCAAGTAGATCGACTAGTAGTACTATAGCTATACTTTTTCATCAATGTTTAAAGCGGATGCTTAAATAGCCGCTGCAGCTAGCTCTAGACCCAACTTGTGTGGAGTTGCAGACCCTTTGTACTTATTTCTCTTGATTTAGCTATCTAATATTGAAGTTGAACCAGTGTTCCAGTAGCAATTACTTCAATAAGAAAGTTAATGTATACACTGAAACTTTTTAAACAAAAAATATATATATATAAAGAAACTAATATATATATACCGTCATCGAGTTAGTCTGTCTTGGTTAGGAGACATAAAGAAAGACTTTTAGTAGTTAAATTATTCTTTCACAAAAATTAGTAATTCAATAGAGTGCTAATTAACAACTTTTTCAGAAAAAATTGAGCTGTCAGACTCAAAAACACAGTTGTTTGCAGGCCAGAATATATACAGTTAAATTATTCTTTAAGAACAAAATTAAAAATAAAATAAAATAATAATCTTTGGATTCGGTATTTTCCGACAAACTTTTAGGGCTTCACTCCATTTTATTTGCAATTTTTAGCAGGATATATGTAGTGGCCATCCTGTGTGATCATATCTTTTTCTTCTTTGACACCGAGGTGTTTATGTCCCTCTTGGTTTTGATACCACTACCCAGTACATCGGAAGAAAGCCAAACTTCCAACATGTCAAACCATAAGTGATCGCAAGGGTCAATGCAGACATTCAGCCGTTAAGTATCCCGCCTGGGGAGTACGTTCGCAAGAATGAAACTCAAAGGAATTGACGGGGGCCCGCACAAGCGGTGGAGCATGTGGTTTAATTCGATGCAAAGCGAAGAACCTTACCAGGGCTTGACATGTCGCGAATCCTCTTGAAAGAGAGGGGTGCCTTCGGGAACGCGGATACAGGTGGTGCAGGTGCGTAAGGGTGAATAGAGTTAGGTATTTCTATTTGACAATCAGCTCCAAAGTTTACCATAGCTTACGATTTTCTTTTTTTTACTGTAGTTGAGTTCGAAATCTGTATTTCCTCTTTTTTACAGTGGTTGAGTTCGAAATCTGTCGGCATCATATTTTTTATCGATAAAAAGAAGATTTTTTTAAAAAAAATTTTGAACCCTCCGATAGATTATATATTCTTACACGTACAATCATGGGTCGGCAGCTAGTTAGGCATTTACAAATTACAACAAGATGTTTTTCTTGCGTTGTTGGTAAATTAATTGATGATTATATTAATAGCCTAATTTTGAAACTCGTCAACACCCTGTATCTCTACGATCAGAAAAAAAGAAGAAGCTGTTTCTGTTGTAATAGATGCGGCAACCAATGCAATGTTGAAACTGGAAAATCAAACTTTTAGGCAACTAATATACTTGTAGTTGGTTTTACTGTTTTAGGGATATTCGCAATATCTCAGGGATCTATAGAGTATAGACCCGAGAACCAAAATCTAAATATCTTTTCTTCCTCTACCCATATTAGTATCTCACAACAAATTGATTACTACTGACAGCGAATTTGTGTTTCCTTCCAGAATAGTCGTCTGGTTGTGATAAGAAGTGGGACCCACATATTTGGAATATTTTCTGAGGAGGTAGTGGTGGGATCCAACCCACTGATATGTGTGTGTGGTGTGGTGTACTCTCTGTTGATTCTGCAACGTCTATTTATTAACAAAAATGGTCATCATCATTTCCTTTTTGGAATTCGGTAAATGCCTCGGTCAGGTAATTAACACCCCCATACTAACCAATCAAAACTGTCAGATGATATTTTCCTACCCAGTAATCTCCCCTTAGGTCACGTATTTCTACTGCAATAGCTGTTTGTATATAGAGATTTTAGGTCCTCCAAAGGAGCAAAAATAAAACCTTTTGCCAAAATTTGGCCTGAACAGATTTGGAAGCTAATTTGAAACCGGTGATCATCTCAGTAGCTTTAATCTCCTTATACAGTTGCTACTACTATTACTGGTTATCAGAGATTATGTTACTTGCGATTTCGTTACTGGAGATTCGGTCACTTGGCTCTGTATGAAAGTTATTTACAGTCAGTCTTGTTGTATTCTAATTGTGGTGTCGTGTAACTAATCTGTTATCTTAATTAATTACTACGTACATGTATGAAATTGCACTATACAGCTAGCGCTATTAATTTGGAATAATCAATGCTATTAATAAATTTAGTAACATATTTGACTCAATTAATTAGTACGTCTGTTGCCCGTGTACGCTTGTCCTAGCTAGTAATGGACTATATTGACCAAGCACACCACGCTATATATGCTTCTATTTGTTGTTCAACAACCTTATGTATTTGTAAAAATTTGTACCACCTTAAGGGTTGTATGGTTGTTCACCCACTTGGCTGATCTATATTCAATGTATAAATCACTTTTAGGTTGTTTTTTTTATCAATAAGTAAATACTTTTAGGTAATTTTTGAGGTTGTTTTCAGCTTGCCTATTGATGAGATTGTTCTTATTTACTGTGATGGAGCCTCAAGGGGTACAATTAATTGGTTGAATAACCTTTGAATTTGTTTTCTTGGGTAGAAGAGAAAAAAATTAGATACTCTTTTAATACCTATATATCCAAAAGATACTTTTCTAATATCCTTTAATGGATATTTCACCCAAATTCTTGTTACTGATACCTATATATCTGACCAAAATAGCCTTTAAGTTATCTTTTGATCATGTTGGAGATGAATTATAGTCAATCAATCAATATACTATTATTTTCATAACTGGAGCCTTGTAATAAATAACATCCTTCGATATTTCTAAAATTTCAATTTATCTTTGGCAATTACCTATTATTGAAACATAAAAGAAAAGGATAGAGAAATTAGCCCTAGTCAAATCTCAATCTAGCGATAAATTAAGAAAATTGCAACCTGAGAAATCAATTATCTAAGAAGAAGAAGAATGATGATATTAGGCAGAGAAAGGGATGCTTTGAGATAGTACTTTAAAGATGATGGCAGCGTTGGGTTAGCTAGTTGAAAGAGAAGATAGAAGAAGATCTTATTATATTACTAAAGACTTGATTAAGAAATTTTGTATTTTTCTGGAGTCTGGAGCATTAGCCTGGATGATAGAGGTAGTGTTTGTTCGAACACTCAGCAGAACCTACCTTTTTGGCCAAAGGCATGTGAGGTTTTGGAGCTTTAAAATTATACACGTCGTATTGTTTATAAATTGAGTGATTTTGATTGATACAAAGGTCTTAATCATGCTTTTTGGGAGCTTTTTATTTCCATGTTGTATGATTTGATGCTTCACACAATTAATTAGCTAGAGATAATCAGTACTCATAGTCTGGATGAAATCAGTTTCATTTTGCATATACTAGTAAAATAATTATTTTTATAGGATGTATTTGGTTTCATCCTGTATATTTTGACAAATAAACATATTTTTTCAGGATGTATCTGGTTTCATCCTGCACATTTTAGATAATTTTTTATTTTTATGTTGGAAGTGATGGTGGTGTTTGTTGTATTTTGTTATTATTGAAGGTGGTGGTGGCATTTATGTGGTGTTGTTGCGGTTGAAACTGTTGGTAATGGCGTTGGTTGTGCTAGATCTTTATATATATATATGAAATGAATGGTAGAAACACCGGTTTTACTATATTCATTTTTGTTCGCCCTAAGAATGACACTAGATACAACCAGTTTCATATTAGCTATTTGTTAAATAATTTGTTTTTATTAGTTTAAGTCATGATGCATCTAGTTTCAACCTAGCTATCTTTTCTATTTTAGTTTAATCCAGGATGCAACCAGTTTTATCATAGCTATTTTCGAATAATTTATTTTCTTTCAGTTTAAGCCAGGATGCAACCAGTTTCCTCCTAGCTATTTTTTTTCGAAAAAAAAACTTTCAAATTTACTATCAAGAGTGGATCTTGTTTTCTAGGCCATCGAAAACCCTTTCTAAAAATATAAGTTTTGTTAAAATCGGATATATATTTTGGTAGTTATGAGTTTTTTTGTGATTTATTTTTAAATTGGAGAAAAAGGGGATTAAAAAAAAGAAAAACCATAAAGATAAGTGACATAATTTTCTTAGATTTTAGATGTCCATTTCGCTAATCCCTAATATTTACTTGTTCACTAAAACCTTATTTTATAGATTTTTGGGACAATAGACCAATTTTCTCCAAGGATAACCCAAGACTGACTGGGTATGGTTTTATAGGGAGAAGTTCTGTTGGTGAAGTGTTAATTAGTAGCAGGATATGGATCCTTGGGGCCTTGGGCATTGCTACTAATTTTCTAGCTGAGATCGGCTAATTACATTACATTAATCCATTCTTTTCTTTTGTCGGGTTTTCGGTGTTGTACTTATATGGTATGCTTTTGTTTCTCTGAATTTTCTAATTTTTCATTTTAAAACCAATTTAACCTTAAATTTTCATTAATGAAAAGATTTCTTTGTTTCACAAAAAAAGTAAAAAAAAGTTAAGTATTTCTATTTTTTTTCTAGAGAAATAGCCAATTATGCTTGATTAGGAAATCTAATTTACACATGCACGATTGGTTATCTAGCTCCTAGCCCCTTTTTAACTATCTGTTATGTTATACTCGTATATGATTCTGTTTTCATGGCTATACCTATATACAAATCAGACAGTCCCGATCATCGGAGAGTTGGAAAAGAATTTGGCTACTTTATGCTTTCCTAAATATATGCTTTCTGCTTATAAGAAAAATATGCTGTTTTAAAACAAGGATATATAGCTTGCTCATCTCAAAGATGCCCTAATTATATGCTCGGTTGCTAGTGTTATTTGTTGTTGACGATATTAATTTAATTATTTTTCCCTTGATAGTGACTTGCATTTTGCCCCACTTGCGTTTTCATATTCCTTACACGCTCCTGTGGGACATAAAAGGCTCCTCTTGCCATTGACATAAAAATTGCAGTATGCTTTAAAAATGTCCGGTCTAGCCTATTTTTTCCATAGCAAATTTAAAGTTATTATCCTCAAAGAATCTATAGGAGAATATTTAAGATTTTTTTCGGTAGATGTAAAATTATTTATTTTATAATCTCCTAATTTTATAAAATCTTTAAATTTCATCTAAATTAGTAAAAAATATTAATTTAAAACATTTGTAGGACTAGATCAATGAAAAAAAAAAAAAGAATCATCATACTGATACTTAATTGTCATTTAATTACGTGGTCCATTCTTATAATTTTAGGAAAGTTTAGTTGTTTCAGAAATCAACTTATTCTTAAATTCTTTCTAAAATTGTCTTTTTGAAAGAAAGAATATATATACTACAAAATTACAAATAGAACGATCTTTACATGCCGATGATGATTATGGTGAGGAACGATCAGAGCCAGAGGTGCCTACCAGAAATGAACCAGGTATGTACGCAAAATTTTCTTATTAAAACACCACCTGACTAGTGACAACTCTAGCTCCTCTTCTTTGGTGTCCAGACTGGGCGCACTGTACCGTCACATTTTACACCTCTACCGCCACAGAAGTTGTATTAAAAAGAAAAAGAGAACCAGAGCGTTAGGGTTAAAATTACAAAATATGGATATTAATAAGATTTTCCAAGTGGAATATTACGTACTTCTAATTTTTCTTATATATAAAGGAATTCAGATGTTATCGATCAGTTGGCTGGGAGATAGACGATAGTTGTACGTATCAAATTGTCTGTTGCATGTGTATTCTGATTTCTGGTAGGGGATATGCGGAAGAATTGTGTGTGGAATCTGATGAGATTTTATTTAGCATCAGTAACCCTTCCATGTATGCAAGAACAGAATAGGACCTCCATCCAGTACGTACCATTTGGAACCCTACTTCTATACGTGTTACTTCAAAAAAAAAAAAGATTTTTTTTTATCAAGATTTATGAATACACACTGCCCAGCACAGCCAGTACACTCAGATTCTCGCTGGAACCCACTGTGAAAGAAGAATAGAGTTGAAACATTTGAATTTGGGAGAACATTACCGGGACGACTCTTAATTTGGTGCAAATATATGGAAAGAAAGACATTGACTGCGAGAAATAAGAAAAAACGCAAGGGAAACACGATTCTTCGGTACAATGGAAACCTTATATAGACTTTGGTGCGTTGAGACCAGTCGATAACTTAAGTCTTTTTCTAGGCCTAAGTTAAATTTAAAATGGAAATTCATCGACTCGACGATAGAGACGTAAGGTGTTATGCTGTATGTATTTGTACATGTTGTATTTCTTCTACTGAGGTCTGTTTGGGTGGGGAAATTGTCATGTTAAACGGATCTCCGCATTTCTTACGTCTAATTATATGGTATTGGTTCCTTTTGATCTTCAATAGGATCCTTCTCTATTGATCAGAATGATAAACAGCATCAAAACAGATGAGATTTTATTTTGAAAGTCATTATACTGCTCATGTTGTCAAGTGTTTGACTTAGTTGAAAGGGTCACTATGCCGGTCAAAATCTTCTAAAAATAGGGTTGTAGTCGACTCTTCTTCAAATAATGGGGTTCAAATCTATCAATATACTATATATGCTTTTTTAGGGTTTATATTATAAGCAGGCTGGTGATCTATCAACCTTCATCTCCCCATTTCTGTTCTCTTCAGGACGTTCTTCGTCAATTCTTTTGACATAGTCCAAAAATATATGATTGTCCCGACTTTCAGACATATGAAGTGGGTGTTAAAAGTTATATATGAAGGCCCTATTTGGGCCTTTGGTTACTAATTAAGGTTTACATGTGCGGTAAGAATTAGACATTTTGTCTCATAAATCATCTTGATTAATATAAGGTCTTAATTCTAGAAGTTCATACGCGGATAAAAAATAAAACTGAAGTCCAGATAAAACATTCACTAAAGACTTTTTGTAATGAATGTCATCACTCAGTGTCATCACTCTGGCGCTACGGTGCCGAAGTAAATAATATCATATTCCTAGAAAAAGTTCGAACGATCTTCAATAAAAAGGTACATGTACCCGAAACCAACATAGGTAGGTAGGTAAAGAATACTTAGGGGCACAAAACAATTCTCTCTAAGGAACTTGGTAAAATAGTCCCATTTCAGGAGAAGGGGTACCTCCTCACAAAGGAGGTCGCAGTGATCAGGTCCGGACGACTGTTTACCAAAAACACAGATATATGTAAAGTCGTAAGACCATATATAGGGGCTGACGCCTACTCAATACCGGAAGGTCAAGATAATTGATGACTTGATGATAGAAAAACCGACGATCGAAGCCCCGATAAATGGCGGTCGTAACTATAATGGTCCTAAGGTAAAAAAACATCCAACCATTGATGAAATTTCTCTACGTGGGTCTAAAATCCTGTATAACATACACTTTTTAAAATCGTTGAAGATGTTCTTATTGTCCATTCAAATACAAATTTATTTTATTGGAAGTACTTTGATTAAAATCGTTAGGCCAGCATCTAATTAATTAATTTAATTTTGGACAGTTAGTTTGCGCATTTATGTTGCCTTTATAAACAAATTTGTGATCACACCAACAAAAACCAATAGATATCATAATGAAATAATTTAATTAGGAGGTAGATGCATGTATCAATAATAGATTTTGACAAAAGAAAAGAAAGTAATTTGGTAGAAGACATTTTCCTAGTTTGAACTAATTAGCTTTTAACAACCTAACATATGAAACAGATTAGGTATATCCCTTGGTTGGAGGAGTTGTGTTTAAGATTTTCTATGTTTCCATCCAATTAATGAATCATCATTAAATAAAGGCATATACATTGTACACCTCACGAACCTGTAAAAGTGTATTATTATCTGTTATAACAATACAATGGTTTTTTTTTCGTGCTATCAAGCATATGAGTGCACAACGAGCATAAATAGTCAGATTTGCTATTATAGGGTTGTACCAATAAATGCAAAATTTGACGTGTTAGAGGCATATGTTCATGTGCACACGAACTAACACATAGAATCGCATATATACTTTTTTTTGAAGCAACTAATTTGCAGACCTGGCCGGAATGTTTTAACTTGCTTTTGTATATTCTTTTTTGCTAGACATGATTTGGTGTAGTAGATAAATCTTTGTTTTGATTGATGGTTTTAGTACAAACATCAATCAGAAATAAGAACAATTTGATTCTTCTTTTTTAATTGTTTGTTAGCATTAGGATTGAAGAAGAAACCAAAGAATCAGAGTACAAAATATATATGCTAAACCACTAAAGAACTAAAATAATATTAGAATGATTAGATTAATAAATCTAACTAATCCCTCACACTAAACTACACAACTTCCAAGTGAATTGAAATATTATCAATATATACAAAATAATACTATTAATATTCCTTGGTATAATATCTTTTCAAAAATTATTTATTTTTAAAATGATAAATTTTCATTGAGTAGTAATCTATAAATATTGTCTGTCAAGACACACATTAACCAAAATTAAGAAAAAATCTCCAAACCCAACTTTGTTTAAATGGGTATTTTTATCCTTTGAAACAATGATAACCCTAATCTAAAGTTATATAACAGTAACTTCTATCCTTGAGATAGTTCAATTTTATTAAGATGCTCATTTTTGTTTTCTCCTAATCACAGTTAAACTTAAGGTAGCTAATGTCGCTATATTACAGTGATAAAGTTATCGGTAATAGTATCAGCGATCTGAGTTCGAAATCCGTTTGCACTAAATCCGTTTATAACTTAAGAATACCGGCCTCCAAAATGATATTATAAATCTAATGGGGAATATTTGTAACAGTAAGTTAAGAGTACACTAATCCATTAATAGTAAGTTTGAGATTTGATGGTGGTGGTGGGAATAATAATAAAAAGCAACAAATATATGATAGGGTCAAAAAGGAATCTATCCATCTATCTTTTGGTTCATAGTGATTTCAGTGGTCTAGTTAGTTTAGGGTTAATTTTTAGGGTTTAAAAATGTCAGTGCTCTAGTTACCTTAACCACAGGGCACTACTACTAACTCTATGGTTAAGTTAGGGTTTTCTTTAACTCAATCTTTCTTGTTTTCAACTACTTTAATGGAATTAGGGTTTCTGTTTGTATGAGAAATGGACAGTGAGATTTGGGCCACCACACATGACTCATGCTGTTGTTGTTTTCTCTTTCCCTCTTACAATTAAATAAATAAAACAAAAATGTCGTGACGCTGACATGGCATGGGATCATTAAACCTTGTTTCACGGAATTGATTAAATAAATAAGTATAAGGTTTAAGAAAAAATCCAAAAAATTCACTCTCATTTCTTGCTCTATTGTCTCTCTCTTACTTTGTTCCTCTCTCTCTTGAAAATCGAGATATGAGCTATTAGAAACCCTAAATTTTCTAGGGTTTGGTTTTATTTTGTCCTAAAATTATCTCTTCTATCACAGCTCCACGAGAAAATCGATGTCTCACTCAAAATTGTAAATAGATCTTTGAGGTTTTGAGAATTTTGCAGCTGTAGGAATAAAAAATAAAAGAGAAGATCATTTTTTTTTCATCTCAAATTTCAGTCTTCAACAACAACAACAACAGTACTGTTCTAATCAGGTTGGTACCAGTTCAATCTTTTTTCATTTTCTGTATATTGAATCTTTCTGTTGATAGTTCTAAAAATTTCTTTTGATTAAAATTTTATGGATTTTTTTTTTGGGTCAAAGATGTGTGAGTTTTAATTTGAGAAAATGAAAGAGATTTTTATTTTTCCTTTGTGAATTAGTTTAAGTGAATTGAATTAAGATACACTCATTTCTGAGCTGGGTTTTAATTAGGATGATTTTCATTTTAATTAATTATAACCTGTAACGTTTTTTTAGCTTAAAAAAAACGTTTTTTTAAAATGTAATTAGGGTTTACTTAGTTGTTTGGTTTTTTGTTGGTATTTAGCTCTAGATTCTGCATTGCATGATAAAATTTAGATATGCGAGATAAAGTGGTAGATATTGAAGTGTATATAATGCTGTAAGCTTAAAAGAACGTTATTTTATGTGATGAACTATAATTTTAAGAAATGGGTTTGCTTAAAACTTGATTATATTCAAGTTTTTGACGTTAGTTTTTGAAGTAATTGTGCAATTAGTGGCCTTGGGATTAAGTAAGAAACTAGATAACTGATTTGTGTATTTTGGATTGCGTGTTATTCGATATGCTTATTATAGCTTGGTGATCATTGTATATATACATTGTTTCTTATATGCTTGAATATGGAAGTTCTTTTTAGTTACATGCATCTATTCAAAGTCGTGACTCCGCAAGGTTTTGTTCTATATATGAACATTAGCAACATGGAATTACAACCGAATTATTAGCGAAGGATTTCGTATAGGAATGACCTTGGTTAATTACTTGCAGTAACAACCCCAAATGGATATGTAGTAAGTTTTCTTAAACTTGAATCTTTTCATATTTTCATGTAAGCTGCATTTCCAAGGCTAGTTTATGTCTTATATGTGCTACGGCAAAACGCATGCTGCCACAATAGTTGCCTAGTTGGGAAGCAATGTATTTGTAAGGCATGCACATGTTGTTGAATTGTATATACTGTGCTGCTGCAATTTACAGCGGCTGTGCATTTCCCATTCACTGGTTTAGGCTGAACTGTTCTACTCTATATATGCATTGAATGAATGAAAAGTCTCATACGTAATGTGCACCCACTGTTAAAGCAAGTGCACAAAGAGGCGCTCGTATAGGTAGAGCGATCTCGTGCGGCAACTATTGATGACTGTATTCTTTCTATTTTTTGAAGGTAATTAATATTTTTAGCCCTCTAAATGAGCATTTAATATTTAGGGTTAACAATGTGTAGGTATACACTGCATTTCTGGGATTTCGAATCTTTTTGCTGCCTTTATAAGATGTAGGAGAGGAATATAGGAGAAAGATTGTGTGAGGAGTGATTCCCCTTTTTGTCCAAATCTAGCATCATCTCTTACTCAAGTTGAGGATCTATGGCGCCGCATGTCAACCTTGAGAAGAATGGAGGATGTGGGCACTTCACTATGCGGTAAGCCTCAAGTTTTTATATATGCATATATCATATATGTTCAGATTCTGCAAACTTATCTGGACGATTCATATTGTGCTAAATTTATTTTGTTTTGATTCAATATTCACTTTCAACCCAAGTTGTTTCGCTAAGTAAGACAATCAGTTTTTCAGGCGTGACAGGATCTAATAATACTATCCCTGTATCATTGCTCTGAAATGATATGATTCTTCACTATATTTGTCATCGCATTTCCATGCTTAGGCAAGGGAGTCTTTTCCTTCTAAAAAAAATTGGTTTTTTTTTTTTCTCTCGCTTGTTTGCTTCTCTGTCTCCGTCACTGTATTTTTGTGTTTGCTCATATGTACTGTTGTGCAACAAATTTGCTGATCTATTACTAATAAGGTGACTAACCCTAGAGACGGTTACGAGGCCGGAAAAAGTTGTTTCTCGATTATGCCCCTAAAATTCGATAAGACAAAGAAGTAGATATGTCGTCTTAATTCCAACTTATGGTTATTGACGGTATTTAACCACGGTATTATTTTTTCAAAATGACCCTTGTCCTCCCTCTTGTGTTGCTCTCTTGTAAGGTTTCTCTTAAGATTTTTATATTTGTGTTTTGGGCTTGTGGAGTTTAAAGTACCATCTTTTATTGTTTTGCTTTCATTGTTCGTCTTTTTGGTAAAAATAAGAAAGATAAGAACAACATTTTGTCACTTGTTGAACTTATAGAGCGGTATAAGTGCATTAGGATTCATCTTGATCCAAATGATTGAGTTGGTGAAGAATATGTCTTAAGTTGTTATGTTTAACAAGTTTATTTTTTTCATGAATGCAGTGGATATTGTCTTGAGCAGCGCAAGAAAGATTTGATGGCTTGTTGGCCATTTTCCCGAGGAAAACAAGCAATGCTACTTCCTCCTATGCCTGCTCCTGATTTCAAATATTGGCGCTGCAAAAATTGTACCGGTATAGAAGTTGGTAAGGTTCCTGATTCTCACGGTGATGCCATCTTCCCGAGCCGTGCTGAAGCAGCTAAGTCGCCTTCTGGTTTGCAAAGCGCATCCAAAGGCAACGATTTTGGAGGAAGAAAGGGGAATAATGGACACACTCCTTTAGATTTGAATGTTGACCCATCATTATCAAGTTATAGGAAAGAAACGGAGGCCGTAGTAATTTACCCTGTTGGAGATGGTATGCATACTTTCTTAGATATTTTTCTAATCTCTTAAGCGTCTTCGGAGAATATTAAACGGATCTTGACTTATCTCTTTCGGCTTTGTAGATAACCGGGCATGTACTGAGTGTGGTGCTAATGCAGGAGACAATGTGAACCAGTTGACTGAGTTTTCCCAGGTTGTGCCAGACGTTAACGTTAGTCTGACAGTAGACATAGGTGGAAGTGAACCAGGTTCGCTAGAAAAGCATGGAATTCATTCAACTGTTTCTGGAGCTGCAGCCGCTTTCCGATTTGCAAATCTTGACATCAATGGTTCAAAACAAATTTCTGATGTTGGTTTTGATGCTCGATTCTCGAAACGAGAAGGGAAACAAAACTCTGAAATCTGCAGTAGTAATGCCCGTACTAAATCTGACAAACAACTTGGCAAGGTATTGACAGATTCGGGAATAAATGGGGTTTCTGATGTGGGTAGCCATAAGCGTGAGGCTCTAAATCCAGTCAAAGATCAAACTGCTAGACTTCATCCAGAGGAAATAGATGAGGGTCAGTCTGATATCTCTGAAGGAAATGATGTGAACTTAATCAGAATTGCTCCTAGTGCTGAAGATCTTCCCAGTAAAAATATTGAAGTTTCAAGTGGAACTTGGCAGAAAAAGAAAGCACAAAAAGTGCGTTTAATGAGTGACATTCTAAGCAGTGCAGGCGCGGTCACATCCGGCAAAGATTGTGTTTCTGTCAGAGAAACCATCCCTGATAACAAAGTGGTGGAAGTTTGTCATGCTAAAGGGATAGATTTAAATCTGGATCTGTATAATCAGTGGTGTGTTGAAGGAAATGACAAATCAGTTGTTCCAGGCAATAAAAGGAAAAGGACTAAGATTTCTCAAGAAGAGGACCAGCTGCCTACTCTGATGAATTTTGCAGAACATGCACGTGAAGCAGTTACTAAAAATGCTTACACTGTAGATGTTAATTCTATAAATTCCAGAAGTCGTTTGACGAAACACATAAATGATGGAAAACTTACTTTGTCTCAGAAGAAACAGAAGAGGCCCAGGATTGAAATTGGACAATCCTCTACAGCGAGGCAAGAGGATGCATTTGTTGAAACTGGAGCTGAAACGGCTCCTTCAAAGCCCAAAAGAAATGCACTCTCTAGAACAGGACTAGATATTGATATGAACAAAGATTTCTCTCAGCTTCAAGATGCTAACTCTTTCTTGATGTATGGCCCAGAAGGCATCTCAGGGAGAGATACAGAAAATTACCATACCCCACCTGCAAATTCTCCTTATCCAGGGTTCACTGCAGGATTCATACAACAACGTCTAGATCAAAATGTGGCTACTAATAAGAAAGCTATCTCAAGTAAGAAGCAGAATGGGTTGCCCCAGGCTAAAGGTGGAGGCGACATGCATCAAGCTAAAAACTTCGCTGTTTCTCCTAAATTCCAATCCAGGGTAACAAACTTTTCTCCAGTTACTAACATAAGCTGCGTTGCTTCAATATATGACGTTTATATATGGTATTTATCTTGAGTCATCTGATTGAAACATCCGAGTCACTGTTAGTGTTAGGGATCCCTACCTGGTACACTGAACCACATGTATAAGTAAGATTCATGTTAGCTTATGTGCGAAGACTTTAATATTTGACTGTCAATAATGGTAGCAACCCTAAAGATTTAATACTTTTTGCATTGAGCAAGATATTACCAAAACTTCAAATTGGAAAATTATGTTTTGTTTTGTACCCTTTTATTTCTGAGTAACTTATTTGGCATTGATTTGATTCCCAGGCACCGTCTGGCATGTACAACAATAAGAGCAATAGTGTTAGTCATGGACCACAGAACATCTCCAAGACACAGAATGATGACAGTATCCACAATGCATCCCAACAAGCAGCTTTTGATGATATCCCTATGGAAATCGTCGAACTAATGGCTAGGAATCAGCACGAAAGGCGTCTTAGTGGCGAAGGGAGTACTCAGAACTTCATGTACTCGTCAAGAACAGAAAACACAAATGATTCTAGTGCTAACAGGACAGATATTACAGATATTCTTGGCATTGAAATGTCAAGAATGTTGTATGAGAAGAACTCTGGATTTAAGAATAGTTCGAACAATGAAGGGAATAGCATATCTTCAAAAGGTAGAGCTGTGATACCAAACAAGGAAAAATCCGATGGTTTCCTATTTCCTGCAGTCAACAAGAACAAAAACATCAATTTCAGTGTGAGCCCACCAACACAATGCGCTCATGGCACATTGGGATTTCCACTATTTTCACAGAATCACGATCAACCACCAAGAGGTTTTCCATTTTCTGCTAGAGGTTCTTCCAGCATAAACTATGATCAAAATCTCATCGGGAAGGAAGACATACTATCCAGTAATAGATTCTCTGCCCCTTTACGGCCATCATTAGAGACACATCAGATGCCTGAGAAAGTTTCAGGCAATGGTTCGAGTAGAAAAGACCGTCATGCTTGGTCTCCAATGGTTCCAAACAGTGCCCCTTTTAGAGTCAATGACCCCGAGATGTTTGTTGCTGAACCTAGCAAGTTGAAAAGGCCTTCTCAATGCTCTGAACCATCACACAGAGGAATCTTCTATAGGGATCATGATTTGCCATTTGTTGATCCAAGTAATATCCACCTTCAGAAGCAGGAAAGGAATTACAGTAACAAGACTAAGGGAACAAATTCAGATCTTCAGTTTTTGGGTGCAGGAAGGGGTGATGGCAGTCATTCAAAGAAACTGGGGCCGCTGGATATGTATAGCAGTGATCAGACTATACCAGCAATGCATTTGCTCAAACTCATGGATGCAGGTCAGAATTTTAAACAGTCACCCTATCCCACCGGTGTTCATCAAAAAGATTTGTCTAGTTTTGAGAAAGAACGATCCAAGACCTTGATGCCCCCACCCTCTTCTAGACTGTTAAATTCTGTTGAATATTTTCCCCCAGTTCTGAATTTCAGTGCAGTTGCTTCATCACAGAAGAATGTAGACTCTAGAATGATCACAGGGTCTAAGGAAAATAAATATTGGGAATTGTTTTCTTCTTCCTCCCTCAGAGCTCATGAAGAAGAACAAGCAAAAAGAAAGAGTTCATCTACACAGCCCAGAGGTTCGAAATATAAAAGTCCAGTTTCTCTGCAAAATTCAGGGAAAGGTCTCTCATTGGCTTCTGGTTCTGTGCCGTTCATTGGACAGACTAAAGCAATAGGACAAACAAAAACGAAAAACCCAGTTGCACAACCTAGAGTCCAAGGATCAAGCAGTTCAGGTAAACCTCATGCATATGGTACTCCTACATTCTATTTCTTGAACAAATCTGCATCTGTTTCCAATTCAACGCTGTTCAAGGGACAGTCACAAAAAATAGTAAATCCCGTGGTCAATGTCGAATCGGAGGTCTACAGCACAAGAGAGAGAAACTTGCCTGTAATTGGCAATCCTGGCCCGAGTTCGATCAACAGAAGTGAGAGAAACTTGCCTGTAATGGAGAATTTTGGCCCTTGCTCTATCAACAGAAATCCGGCTGATTTTTTTGCTCCGGGATCAGAAAACGAGTACATGTTGTCAGGCGAAGACTTGAGACGTAGAAGCCCTTCACCGGAACCTAGAAGCCGTTCATCCTCCAAGCCAAAAACAAGTAATCAAAGTCCCATTAAGCGACAGAAGACAACTAATCCAGGATATCCGTATCGTTGAATTCCAAGGAAATGTTTCAGAGTATATTCCAAGGAAGTGTTTCAGAGCATTCCAAAACTTTACTGGAGTGCCTAATACATGGACATCCTGGAAACTGCTTGATTTAGACAAAGGAATGGCGGGTTGTCATCCGCAATAATCGGTGTTAGCTACTTGAAGACAAAGGTGCTTACAACCACCATATTGAAATGCAATAGTTGATGCTCGCGTTTTGAGATGTATAACCTATGGAGGTATTTATCCTATAAACAATTACATATCTCAACTTTGTAAATAAAAATACCCTATATTTTTGCTCATGAAAAGTGTGAGCAATAAGACTTGAGTTTTGTCACCTCAGGTTTCTTTTTCTAGTAATAAGCATTAAATCAGAAATGGTGTATCAGGTTATACTTGATGTTTTGTATATCTCATATCTCTACTAGAGGCTCTGAAATATGTCTGGCCCTGTCTTGTTGGGACTGTGTTATCATCTTAACTACAGCATTTGGTAATCTTATACTCTGTATCTATAGCAATTGATGCTCCTCTCATTAATGGTAATCTTATACTTTTGAGCAGAAAATGAGTACAACTTAACTATAGAATTTGGTAGTCCAAGGTTTGTGCTTTTGTAGAAGTTATTTTTTTCTGAACCTTGAGATTTACGAATAGCCAAGTAGGAAACATTTTCCCACTAAAGTTTCAGCCATGTTTGATCACCAGCAGTGGTTACTCAGAGGTTGTTGTTACATTGCTTAAGAGTTTCATGCAGGCTATCCAGAAGAGAATTGAGCAAACATACTTCTCACACTGAGACGTAGAAGTAAAAACTTATCATACAAAATGGACAATTTAAAAGAACTATTGCCCAGAAAACTAAGTTTCACCAGAAAGATACAAACGAACAAAGCAAGACATTTTCCATAATATTTATATCCTAGCCCAAGAGAATGATAAATTCCCTTCTGCCCCAACCAAGATAGAGTTCAGTAACCAATTTGTTAGAAAAAATTCTACACCAACATAGTCCCAAAACTATAAACTATTACACAAAGTACCATAAGCATGTTAAGTGGCTGCTTCTTCATGTGACATCAGTCCTCCAAAAAACCTAGGAGATATTCAGATAAAAAATGGTTTACATCCAAGAGTGGGCGTCGTCTACTGCTACTACTGCCCCTGTAAACCCTGCTCGAGTGGCCTAAGCAGCACAGCCTCCACACATCACAGTCCTGCACAAATATGAAACGAACAATGTGAATTGTGTTGCAGTGCCTGAAGTGCACGTGCATCAGTTTATTACTTAGCCATTTAGTAGAAAGCTAAGCTTCAAAGTTAAACATTCACTTTTTTTTGTTTTGATAGTCCAGCTTTCCTGAATTTGTTGCATATATAAGCACCTCTTGTATCCCCTAGTTTTGTAAATTTTGTTTTGTGGTACTGAAAAGAGACTAATCTCCAGGGATGATAGGCACTTGTACATACTTCTGTTTGTTTGAAGCCACCATTGTAGCACACTAAACTTTAGAAACCGTATTCATCATCATGTAAACTCGAAATGGTCTTACCACTAAGGTAATCATCACGTAAACTTGAAAGATTCTAACCACTTACATAATTGAGCGACTAGTACTTCTTCGCCGTCGCATCTTTGGCATTTCCTTCCTTTTAGGAGGTTGCAGAACAGCCTTGATAGCAGTATCGAAAACAGCTTTGATATTCTGGGAGATAAAAATGAAGGCATCATAAGCTTAGTTTTTGCCATTAAATGAAAATGATTGTGCGCAAAATGACGTATTGAAATAGTCAGTGAGAATTAAAACATTTTCTTCTTTTCTTTTTGTCAGTGAAAATCAAGATATTCTTTCATTTAAAGAGCACTACCTGTTGAGTTTTTGAACTGCACTCAATGTAAGCTGCTGCACCAATTTGTTTTCTCAATTCTTCACCCTACACATAACATTTTCAACCACTTCAGCATCACATTAGGATTTCAATTTCAAGTGCTTCGACACAAGAAAAAGAACACTAATCAATAGAAAGAGATTATATATGTGGTACCTGAGCAGATGTTATTGCACCATAATCCATATGATCATTCATATATCCTCTGTTATCACGAAGATCTGTAAACACAACACTGAATTATAACACAAAATGCTAAACTAAAAACAACAACAAACGCGAACTAACCTAAATACCGATATGAAATGAAATATTCCTGACTGCCACACAAGTTATAAAATTAATCAAAGTATTTTTCACCATGGACTTACCTAATTTTGTACCCACAAGAATAATTGGAACATTGGGTGCAAATCGCCGAAGTTCAGGCATCCACTGTTGAAAATCAAGAACATTAGTTATTTCAGGTGGACAACGATCTCTACAAGTTCGAGCTTTTAGATACAGATATATCGTTGTATCCCTATGGATGTGCACATGGTGACTGACCACCCTCCTATGGATGTGCACAGGGTGACCTACTGTCGGGTTCACGAGAATATTAACTCTATTGACAGTTGACACTACAATTTTCAAGCTTCAAGTCAACAAAGTTAAAAAACAAAAAACAGATATGGAGCCTTTAGTTTGAAATGAAAGTGACCCACTTTTTTGTCCAAGACTACTTTAATTTGAATTTTGAAATGAAAATGACCCATCCTAAACAAAAGAGAAGTAAAAAAGAAAACCAGAAATGAATAATACCTTTTTGAGAACATTTTCATAGCTAGCTCTACTGAGTAAAGAGAATGCCAAAACAAAAATGTCAGCTCCTCTGTAACTCAATGGTCTCAATCTGCTATAATCTTCTTGACCTGCAATTTTGAGTCAAACACAAGGACATAAATGACAATTAAGTAATAGGAGGAGCATGAAACCCTAGAATGAGTGCAGTATGATGAGGGAGTTGTATTACCTGCAGTATCCCATAATCCCAAGTTGACAATGTTTCCATCAACAGCCACATTTGCACTGAAGTTGTCAAAAACTGTGGGCACATAATCCTGCACCCCCCCAAAAAAACATAAAACCCATTAATTAAGGCAACAAACTTAGGATTCATAATCATTTATTAATAAATTTTGAAAAAAAAAACACAAGTCACCCATCATTTCAATTTTCAAAACAAAATAAATAAACATCAAAAAAAAATTGTTTGACAAAAAAAACAAGTAAAATGTACCAAATTTTTTCAACTACTTTACATACCCAATGGAAATAAACATGATAGCAAAGAACAGAGAAAAAGTTTGATTTTTTAGAGATTTAGCCCAACTTGAAGAAGTTTTAAGAAGCAAGATTTCAAGGTCTAGCTATGAAGCTACTTCACCCAAGCAACAAACTAAAACCCCAGAAGCAAAAAATGAAAGAAGAAATGAGTACTTACAGTAGGGAACTTGTTGCTAGTATAACAAATGAGCATACATGTCTTCCCAACTGCACCATCTCCAACTGTTACACATTTTATGAACTTTGATGCACTCATCATCTTTTCCTTCTCTAGCAAACAGTTGATACAAAAACAGTACTAGTTTGAGTTTAGCAGCTCTCTCTATCTCTCCCACACTGTCTCTAACATGTGTCTGAATGGACAAAGAAGAGAACAAATAGTAGAGTGTACTCCTCCGATAAAGGCTTCTCAAGAAAGACTCAAACAAATTAATATTTAAATTTATGTTGGGGTTTCCAAAATTTTCCAACAACTAAAGAATAGTACTCCCCAACAAGGAATGAGGTTGTAGTAATAAATAGAGCAAAAACAAATACGCATGTCTTACTCCATCCAGTTCACGTTGGTTGACCGGAATAACGCCAGGTGCCCTTTTCCTTTGGGCATCAGTCTATTTACCTAAACCTTCCTTTTGTATATGCCAGTGATATCACCCCAGACAACTTTAAATCTTTCGTAATTGATAGTAAACATGAAGAAAGATGCTATTTGAATTGAGAATCAGGTCAGGTGTAGAGGCTTAAATGATAGTTGTAAAATATTTATATGTTTGGATACCATAGTATCATTTAAGAAATTGTTTTTAATTTTAAAAAATAAAAAAGTCAAAAATTAATTTGAATGTATAATTTTATAAATAGTTTTTAAAATTAAAAAATTATTTTTTTATAAAATAAAATATATTATATAATTTTTAGAATTAATTTTTACTTCTGATATCAAAACAATTTTTTTAGATTAAATCTTCACCCTCCTTTTCGATCTTTAACATTTTCGATCTTTAACATTCAGAGCTATTAGCCACAGCGAGATGAGACTCCAAAGTCCAAACCTTTGTGCTTATCCCCTTGGGAGGCCAATGTTTAAGTTTTGGGGTGTATTTGTAAACGGTCTACCAAGACTTTTTGTTTAAAATAAGCGACAAACTAAAGCTATGTCCAAACTAGCAGAAAACCAACGGGCAGTATTTTTGAATTACTTAGCATTTGCTAGTGCTTGAACTAGCTTTTTATTTTTCTCTCAAGTTGTGTAAATTCCTTAATCCTCTACCAAAGTGCTTAGTGGTGGGTCTCCAATCTCCATGTCCTCCATTCAATGCTAATTCTCGTAATGTGGATTCTTGCTGCTTTAACTCAAATTCACAATACTCCAACCTTATGTTGTTAAAGACATCCAAGGCGTTCGCCTAGACGTGAAATTAACGTCTCATCACTGAGACGTCAAAGACGAAAGCTATTATTTATTTATTTTCTGGTCGCCTTGAACACCTTAGGCGTGCGCCTAAGCGCTAAAGGTGTTTGGCGTCTCACACAACATAATTCCAACCTACCAAAGAGATGGGTTAAATAGTAATAAATGAAGGTCATGGTAGGGTAACCATCTCCATTATCTTGCACATGAGACATGTAGTTATGTTTTCTATTTTCTTCCATACGAATTCACTACTCACTTCTGCAAACAATACTAAAAAAAAACTCAAAGAAAGATTCCTTCAAATCCAAAAGTGAGCGTTATGTATTGGTGTGTGGGTTCAAACGGCGCCTTGACTGTTATTACCCAACTGGATCCCAACGCCTAAATTTATTACAGTGGTTTCCAAGTTGATTTTAACTGTTTCTGTAGGATCTCGTGGTCACTGGTCAGTCCTGAGACTGCTGAGTGCATGTAATGTAATGCGTTTCTTCTGATTAATTTAGTTATGGATAATGGTAAAAAAGTGATGTATAGGTTGGATTCTAATAGAAGATTGAAAGTAATAAGGGCATGATCGTTTGTCGCATTAGTGTCAGTCTGATTTATGGAAAAGTTTATTCATGCATGCAATCTTTTTTTCCATCATGCCAGAGTTTAGGTTGGGATTTGGCATGATCCCAACCAAGATTTTCTTAATGGTTCATTTGTTGCAAACAAGGGTTGGGTCTTTTTATGCAAATTAACTACTATATGGGATATTTTCTTTTTTGTGAGGCTCCATCTTGAGTTCCCGGTAACTCAGATGCATTTCGAATAATGAGGCCGCCGAATCTCTTTCTGGTGCAAAATATTGAGGTTAGAAATTTTTGATGAATTTATTTATATAACGACAAAATAATGCTCGTACATGCGGCAAGAATACTGGATATATATATATATTGAAGATTAGTACATCTGAAGATTACCTGATCATAAGTAAATATGCTTTACCCAATCTCGGAGCAGATTCATACGAGCGGTGCAAATGAAACCACGTATCAGTCGATTTGACATTAATGTGGTAGTCCCTTCAGCATTTAATGCCACCATATGACACAAACGGACGTGTGGCGAGTAGCTAGCGCAACGAGAGCAAGTCAGAGCAGAGCGTAACCAGCGTCATGCGAGACCCGCTATGCATTAGTGACGATAGCGAGAGTGGATTATGAGTTCCACCGGAGACTCTATAAATATAGAGCTGGAGATATGAAGAAGGGATTAAGAGATTTAAGAGTGTGAGTTAGGAATTGAGGGAGGAAGCTTATAACCCTGAGTGCATTCTTTTATTCAAATAATAATTGTAAAATCATTCTAACCTCATTGATTAATGGTAAGCACTCAAACTCGTTACTCAATGGATGTAGGTTTCGCCTAAACCACGTAAATCACCTACGTTATTTGTTTTACATTCCTTTATTTTTACACGTGCATTTATATTTGTGTTGATTTATATTTTGTTAAAGTTAAGCACTTACTTTTTACTTAAGCGTACCACAAATACCAACTAGATACACCAGTCGGGTTCTAAATGTTTACAGTTTGGCGCTAGAAATAGGAAAAAATATTGATAAAAAAATTATCTTCCCTGCAAAACTCTTCTAAAATGAAACAACGTGTTTACACTTCTCATATTGTGTTTTTTCAAGTTAATCAATAAAAATACTAGATCTAAGAACATAAGAGACAAAAAGTAACACTCCATAGTGATCATGGATTGTCTTTATATCGACCATATGTGTCACATTACATCAGGAATGGGGGTTATGTTGATCATATTTATCATATAAGCACGAACGTTGAAAGACTGTCACTTTTCTTTTATTTTTTGAAAACTAAAATATCATATTTATGATCCAAAGAACAAAAAATACTACTTTCTAGTATTTAGTTTTTAACTTATGGATAGCTGTTTGTGCGTGCAAAAGGTCACAAATTGAAATCACATCACTAATCATAATCCTTTTACAGAACTAATCTCTCAACCTGATCTGAATGACTTATTTGCAAAAGTTGTTCATTGACGCATTAAGGAGCACAAAAAAAGTGTTTTAAGTATTTTCTTCTGTGTTCCAACTTACGTACATACATGAACGCCCCATTACTATCGTTTAATTTAAGTGATTGGCATGTGAGGCAGAGTCGAATGGAAATGCTTATAGATTGCTTTCGAGGTTGTTTTCTATTCGTAAGCAGAAGATTCACTTACATTAACTAGGCACACTACACATACCATATCGGTGATTAAATATATTTGATATTTATGAATTTTTCTATTGTACTTCTTACTTCTTATTATTATGTGAAGATATTTATGTCCTTATAATTCTTTGGATGTTTGTGACTTTAGCGTGTCTAGGAGTTAGAGTAGATTTTGTGGATATATCTTTTGTAAACCCTCACAAGACCTTAAATCGTCCACTAAGGTCACCTAGGTTTAAAGTCTTGTTGTGCATGCTAAGGGCAATCGTGATTTATATGAAAGTGAGTTAGGTTAGTTTAGGATTGGTAATTCACTATCAAGGACTAGCTTAAGTCAAGTGTGGGGGAATTTGATAAGTGCTTAATTTCCATATTTTTAGTGTTGAATTAGTACTTGTTTTTGTTATATTTCTTGCATTTTACCTTGTATTAGTCTTGTTTTCTATTTTTTTATATCAAGATTAAACACTAATTATTTTTTTATACAAATAGGTTACAAGACTGGATATAACGGTAAAAATACCAATATTAAGCACTTATCAATATTGTGTTCCTAGATCCCATCTCTTTGTCCAGGTCTGTAGGGTTGGAGTTAGAGTTCCATTCTCAAATCCGGTTGGGGGATGCATGGAGGGAAAGGATTGGCACAGGAAGCAAAGCATACACTTTTATGGAAAACAAGGACATTTATAAAAATATGTGCCCTACAACTAGTTTCTTTTAGAACTTGTAACAATAAGAAAACAACAGATGAATCTAGCACTACTGAAATATAATCAACTGAATTGAAAACACAATTTGACACACGAGGGCAAAGCCTTCTGGGCAATAATTTGTCCTTAATTAATACAATAGTCCGCGGGTACTTCTCAAGAATGATGGATGTTATCCCACAAAGATGTGTGTAGGATCAAACTGCCCAATATAGATCATATGTGCATAATATAATCTACCCACTCTCTGAACTTAGCAGCATGAATTATGAAGGGAATAAACAAGCAAAAACGCACATCATATCGAGAAGAGGGCTGGGAAAAGAGTGAGAGATAGTAGCCTACTCATCGATGTTTTACAAATGAGAAATTCATTTGTTTTATAAACAGAAAATGGAGTTAAACTAGTGCACAAATTAAGGCACAAATGATGTGCAAAATTATGACATAAATTAAATCAAAAAACCGTTAGAAATATTTTGTCATAAAGTTGACATAAAATTGCATAAATCAATTTTGGAAAGTAAGTAAATTTCTTGTTGGTCAAAAGGCTCTTATCAAACAAACAACTAAAAGGGAATTAAATTTGTTTTAATTTTTTCTTTAGAATAAGTCAAAACAATTTTTACTAAAAAGATAGATCTTGTATGAACCAACTCCCATTTTCACTCCCAAGCTCAGTCCAAGCCCAAGTACGGCCCGACATAGCATGCAAAGCAACGCGCGTGTGTAAAAGTCATGCTAGCCATACCTAAGCCCCTTTCACACAAAAATATATTGACCCAAAGATCATACTTAGGATCTCAAGAATCCTATAAATATGAAGGACCTTTACCTTTATTATACCCGATATGAGACTAAGGCTAAGTCTTATGAAAAAACTTAGTGGGAATGATGTGATGTAAAACCGTGGCCAAAGCCATAGTTTCCTTTATCTCTCTTCGAAAGTGGGTAGGGTGTGAGGGTACGAAACTTAGGAGAGACATCATGTCTCGCCAAAAAAAGTTAAAAAACGAGAATTAATATCTCGTTTTTCTACTTGTACCAATTTGATATAATTTAAACCTAATAGTTAGACCCTATTTTTTATGTCTACTATAATTAAATCCTAAAAACGAGGAATGGGGATCTTTTTTTTTTCTAAAGCAAGAGATAAAATCTCACCAAGGTCCGGTTTTACTCCCCACTATAAGACTTAGGCATTCCCAGTAGATGAGGTATTATCATTATTCAAATAATACCCCCTCTTCATAAGATTTAGCCTAATAAATAGATCTTTTGTGTGCTACTTTTTGTTGTAATGCTAAAAGCCTAAAACTACATCTCTAGTCGACGTAACGTTCATAATGCCACTTCCGCTCCAAGTGGTGCATCTGCCCATCGTTTATATGGTGCCATAGCGCGGATCTTTGTTTCCACTACCGGTGCATGTTTTGCACCGCTGCTGCACGCTGAGTGACTTGTGGTTGTGTGTTTTTCTTGGATGTCCCATTGTACTCTAGAACCGGATTGTTGTTATCGGTACCATCCTCCGTACCTTTGTTTTCGTTATTTGCAAATTCCCTATCGGGAGATTTCCCATTCCTTCTCGCTACCGATATGACCACTCTCATGCTGAAGATATTCTTTCTTGACTGATACTGTTATTGGATCTCCTGCCTGAATCCCCTTAATGTAGGAAGTTCCTGAACTCCATAAGTCACTTGAGTTTGGGAACCCAAAAATTGAGTTAGCGAACCTACATGGGATATGCAATTCATGAATTCCAAAATCGTTTGAGTCCGCGAACCCAAAAATTGAGTTCGCGAACATACAAAATAATATGAAGTTCCTGAATTTGCTACACGGGGTGCATCTTATTATAAAGGTTTGTCTCCAATACCGAAGGTTTTTCGAGAACCAGGGTAAAACTTTGAAAGATTTCACTTGGGGATTCGTGAAACACATGTAAAACTATCATCCTGGTAGTTTTGGAACATGTAACTGATTTGATATGTTGTATAATTATTGTATTTTCTAAAGGTCCTTCTATTTTTCTATATAAAACCATTAAAAGATTATTGATCAATAAAAAATATGATAAAACTTAGATTTCGATTATGTATGAGGCTTATCCATTAACATCCATATTTAAAGATATAACATAATTCATCTAAGACTAGTTCTAAGATTGTTATTCTTGTGAGATAGATTGATTAAGTATCTCTATAAGTTTTGAAGAGTATAAACCCTAACTTTTTGATTTAGGTTCGTCTAAGTCCGACGAAAGATTTTAGTCACCATGATTAAACATCTAAAATGAATCAATATCGTTATTCTTCAAGAAGGACTATGGATAAACTCCTAGGCCTGTAAGAGACATCAACTTGGAGAATAAAGTTTTTGTAGCGGCTTAATACAATATGCTTTCAAACTAGACGAGGTCCCAGTGTTTTTCTGCTACTCTGGTTTTCCTCGTTAACAAAATTTATGGTGTCTTACTTCATTTTTTCTTCACATTCTGATTGATTTTTTTTTATTATAATTGAAGTATAAGCAAGTTGTACGTTAATCATCTTAGTTATTCGAGAATCTTGGATAAAAAATATCCAAGGATATTCCTTGTCTGCTTTTAGCTTTGAATACATTTCGCACCAGGATTTTCCTATTAGGTTAAAACAAAAAAGATGGTAGTGTAATTGGTACCCTCCCCTTTCAACAATATAAAATTTTGGACCACAAGAAATATTTTATATTAGACAAATTTAGACCACTCAACATATTTGGGTTACATTTTTTTTAATCGAATGTGGGAATCAGTCGCCAAACCGATATTACCATATTTAACTTTTTATGCACGTATCTTCCTTGGTCCATGACATTTAGCCAAAGTTGGATATAATTTTTTTTTTAAATTTTTTAATTTTTTATTTAGGTCTAATGTTTTTGAAATGTTTCACACAAGAATCTTTGTTTGGTAAGTATTTAGGTTTCGAGCAGGGGTAGAGTTACGACCGATGAAAACAGGGGGTAAAAACTATAATTCTCATTATATGGAGGCTGAACACGAATAATGGGCTTAAATTAAGATGTTTTGTGTGAAAATATATATCTCGGTTACCATAATTTCCCCGGGCCATTGATTTTGCGTAGCCTATAATACAACTTTTTATATACTAAAAGAGGTAGTACGAAGTCCCGCAACCGCAAAGTCGTGATTTCATCCTTAGAAATGCTAGAAAATCATCTCAATTAACAAGTTGATTATTATGAAGTTGATGTCGTAACAAAGGGTCCAAAAAAAATTACTACTTTATGTAGAATTTTTGGATTCTAAAGAGCTTTATAAGGAACGAAGTTCAAACCATCATCCTCCAGAGCTATTGATCGTTTTAGAAAAGTGGTAAAAATAGTTTGTTCCCAGAGACTTGTGAAGATTCTTTTTAGACCTAATTTTGATTTAAACTAGAAAATAAGTAAAAGATTTTAACAGTATTTGGAGAAAATGGAACTCAGGATTCCACCAAAATCACTTCTGAATGATTTCTACAATGATTTTTTAACAATTATAGCTCTTTTATTGACTCTTTTTCTTTGCCAAAAGTAGATTTCTAAAACATTAACTGTGAATCACAAGCATGGAGCATCAAAATCTCTTAAGTCCCAGCATACACCATCAAAGAAAATCACAACTAATTAAGAAAATAATAAATCAATTGAAAATCAATGCAAAAGTCATTAAGAATCAAAAATAATTACCATTCACTCATGAAATATGGATTCCTCCTTTGTTCCAGTGGTTGGGTTTAGATCCTCGTAATGTAAACACTCTCAAAACAATTATTTTCATGGCTCAAAAGTGTGTAAAAAGAAGAAAAAATAATAACACAGATGGTTCACAATGGTGTAATGGCGTTGCAGACCATTGTTTTCACTGTTACAGAAGAAAGTGTTTTCAGCTGAAGATAAACGTTGCAGATGCTAAGATATCCGTTGCAGATAGGTTGAAGAAATCGTTGCAACTGAAGATGAACGTTGCAAAGCTGAAGATAAACGTTGTAGATGGGTTGAAAGAATCGTCGCCTATTCCCTAGTCTTCACGTTCAACAGCAACAATTCTCTTTTTTTCCTGTTTTCTTCCCGAGCTTCCCCCACCTGATTTTTCTTCCATCTCCTAGCTATTTATAGGTTCCAAAAACCCTAACAACTCATCCTTAATCGATAAGGACTCAAAACTCAATCCAAAACCAACTCTAATTCGAGATAATCCAAAACATGTGAGAATTATTTTTCCAGCTGTAACACGGATTTCCACCCATTTTCTCGGCTTTAAACTCTTGTAATTTACATGTTTCATCCTCTAATGATTTTTGCTTCATGTTGATAAGGTTTAAACTCTTTAAAATCCCTCAAAAATCGTTTTTGAAAATCATAGCTAACTCTCGTAAAGAAAATTTGTTCCCGCCTTTTTCGAATTTTTAAAATTGAAAGGGGGTGTCCCCTATCCAGAATTTGGGTGTCTTTATCAACCAGCCTGGGTCTTTTAGTGATTTTTCTCGGGTTGCTTTATCACTTTTTGAACCAATTTTTCCATAAATATTTATTTTCTAAAAATGCCTACAAACACATAAAATCACACAATAAGTATAAAATCGAGCACTAATAATACAGAGAATCAAGAACAAATTAGACACAAAAAATGTGTCCATCGGCTATATAAAAACTTGTAACAAAAAAAGACTTATCGTTGCTGCTAACCTAGATACTTTGCAAGAATTCTATCTTGGTTAACGGTTGCTTCTTTTGTAAGAAGGCAGTTGAGTCTTACCATTATATTTTTTTGCATTGGCAGATGACTAGAGATGTTTAATTGGTATTACTTATTAAATGGGTATAATTTACATTGAGTTTTTCAGAAGTCTGTCAAGAAGTCTATATGTGAATGGATAAGAAGAAAAGCAAGCATTTTTCTATAAGATGGAAGGTTTGGGACATTATTCCGTTTGCAACTGGTATGGTATATGGATTGATAGGAATGGAAGGATGTTCAATGGAAAGAATAGACCTCAACATACCATCATTAACAGTGTGAAGGTCTTAATTTTTAACTGGTGTGTAGGCACTAAGATTTCCAATGGTTTTTTATTGAATACTTCTTTGCATAACTGGGATGTTTTTATGAATCAAGGGTAATGCAGCTTATAGCTCTACTATAATTGAGCTTTTGTATCCTTTTTTTTCCAACTCTTTCACCTCTTTGATGTTGAGCAATTTTTTATTAATTTATCTTGACCTTTTTGAGTCAAAATAAATAAAATAAAGTTGATGTCGTCATATGATCTGACAAAGTAAAGCTTGTGGGTTGTTAATTTGAAGATTAATTAAAACTATGAAAAATCAAACTTTTACAGTGGCGTTTGTACTCGTTTTACAGATTTTGTCAAAATATTTTTAAATTTAACAATCCGTCATTTCAACTTGTAGTTCGAAAGATGTTATTTATTATTTATTTTTTTAATAATTAAATAACAATTTTAACATTATTTTAAATAATGATGACGTCACACTACTTTTTTTGATAACTAACCAGTAATTAAAATTATTTTAATAAGAGAATGATCAAGAAACTAAACTAGCCATATAAAAACAAATCGATCGACGACACCTTGTTGGATATTTTCAAAAGTGTTTGTTGCTACGAAGGGTGGGTCTCATGGAATTTTTTTTCTGGTTTTATTATGAAACCTAATTAAATTTTATTTTCAAAATTAAACAGACGCGTTCCTTCCCACAAGCCACCATTGATGGCCCTTGGAGGTGTCTATTGGAGATAAATAGGCATCTCCAATGGACATGAATCTCCCTATAAGTAGTGAAAATATTCTCCCACTCGAATCATCAAATTTTATCTGTTTTGTCTCTACTAAAGCATCATCAAAAAAATAAATTGTGTTCTTGGTTGGATCAAGGAGTACAAACCTTGAATCCAACTACGTTGTTACAGAGCTTCATTGTATCCTGAAGGCATTATTTCATATACCTGTTATAATCGTCAATTCAATTGGGAAGGTTGAAATAATTATCTAAAAGAAATCTTTTGGAATCTTAAAGCCGGAAGTACAATTTCTCTGTGTGTGTATCATCCTCAATTTAACTCAATTTTCCAACGTACCTTATGTAGAATCAAATGGAGTTACCAATATATATATATATATATATATATATATATATAGAAGAATAAAATAAAAAAACCGTTATTTATTCTTTTTGTTCTCCTTAAAATTTATGCAATAAAAATATATTGGTGTTATGTAAATAAATATTTGGTGGATTTACACCACACTTACACAACAACCTTTACATCTCCTACCACCCTTACACATTCTTATTTATCTTGTAACCTCTACCTTAAGTATATGTTACTATCTAGTAATGTTTGCATGCCATTACCTTTAATATTTAATGTCATTAACCATCCACTCTATTGTATGACCTATAAATAGAGGTCCTTACACAATTGTATTACACACTAATTCCATGAATGAAATGGTCTCTCATATCTTTTCTCTCTACTTTTTTATGTTTATCAATTTCTAATTCTTAGTTTATAACATATTATCAGGCATGTATCTTTAATCACTAAATAAATAAAGATTTTTTTTAAACAAAAAAAATTAGGGTTCAATTTTTGTAATGGAGGCATATAATTAGGGTTCAATTTTTACAACTGATTATATATTTGTTCATATCAACAATAGATTATATAAGTTAGATTTATTCTTTTTCATTCTTGATTATTTTATTTTGGAAATACATGAGAGTTTTAATCCAATACAATTACATATACCTATCTTTTCGTCCATTGAAAATCGTCGGTATAGAGAAAGTTGTATATTATTTAAACTATTTTCTTTAGTAACCACGAAGACAGGAGTTGTTATATTACATTAAAAAAGGTAAGTACTACTGATGTTCTATTATTTGTACCAATAGTCTTAATTGGATACGAAAATCCACTGCAGTTTCATTCTTTTCTTTCTTTTGTTATTTATTTGGCAACTATATAACGATAATATCTTTTTTGTCAACATGATTTTTATAAATCATATAAACCAATTAATTTTGTTTTTCTCCATCATTTTTATAAGATGAGAAAATATAAATTTGCATATTTTCTATATTTTGTCAATATAGTTGGTTTTTTCGGCTTCTTAACGAATGACAATAATCGTTCAAAACATACATCTACCATCAAATATGGGTTCTCTAATAATGAAACATTGATTTCTATTCCTTCAATAAATCCTCCATAAGTCCAATTAGGATATCTTTACCAATATTAAGGTTATTCACCAAGTTTGACTTGCTCTTGAAGATACAAGACGACATTAATTTTTGTCAATTTTACATGACGACAGTATAAATTTCTATTTCCCTATCAAGAAATCTTGAACTTGGTAATTTTCGGTGATTTTTTAAAAGATGGTGGAGAAATAATGGTTCATATTTCTTTTACGAGAAATCATCCATCCATTAATTAAAACAAAGTTCTTCTTTACACATCAATGATATGATTTCTTTATTATTCTTAAAAAAAAAACATATGAGCCAACTGGATTTGGTTTTCTCTATCGATTCTAAAAGGATGTGATATCATTATTATGGTCAAGCCAATTGAAAATACCAATTAAATGGGAAATTGATGTATTCTTTTGAGAGATATTGAGTAATTTTACTCGTGGTAATAATGGGTTATTTAAATGTTGGTACCCGACAAATGACCAACACCTAGATTTGGTACCCAATATATTTTTAATTAAGGGATGATACCTGGACCCGTCTACGACTGTCAAGTCAAATCGTTGACCAAACACCCTTATAATTTCCGTAACAGAACTTCAGTTATTACCTTATTAACCTTATTAATTAATAACTATATCTAGGATTGCCCTAACGTCAGTTAAAGACATAACACGTGTTTGTGTTCCTTTCTCGATGGCCAAGATGAGATCTTAACATGTGAAATATCCTAGCGCTTAAACTAATATTTCATTTCTATTTTGCGACTTATCGCGAAAAGAAGAGAGAAAGAGAGTTAGGGTTATGATTTGCAGACATGATGTGAATGGTGTTTGTGAGATTTCTTTAGTTTAAACTTAGGGTTTCGTTAGATCTGGTAGTGTTTGAAGTTGGGTGTTAATTATTTTGGTGATCCGAAGCCAAACAAGTCCACATCAAGACAATTTCGAAACTAAATCGTGTAAAAATCGAGACACAGTAAGGTAAGATCGAACTTGATTTTCCATTTGATTTGTCTTTCTTATTGTTACGTTGATATTGATGTTAATTTTTAGAAAATAAAAATAATTAGGGTTTCTAAAAATCGAAATAGGGTTTTAATTTGTGATTATGGTTTAGGGTTTCTATGCATGATAATGTTTATGTGTTTCATATATTCTTCTTTTCCCTTAATTGTTTATTGTGGTTGTTTTATTACGATACAGATAATGATAAAGATACTATTTTTTTTTTGTTTTGTGTACTAAGAACAAAGTGTTGTTGTTCTTTAAAGAGACTAAATCAACTATATTTATATTGCGTAGTTGTTGTTGTTATTTCAATTTCTAGGTTTATTTAGTTGGTCCTCTAACCTATTCTTTTATTATTATTTTTTTTGGTTTGAAATGGTGGGTACAAAACTTCCTAAGTATTACCCTACTAAGGATGGGTATTTAGCTGATTCCTATAGGGCAAAGAAAGATACTAGGTTGAATAAGAGCAAGGTTGATTGTGTGATGGAGGAAGAATTGGATTGGTTGTCTTAACTTAATAAGTTTGATAACAATAGCAGGTGCATTGATCCAATTGTTCAGGTAGAAGTTATTCCAGGTGTTAGTACAAATGTTGTTGAAGGTGTTATTGTAGGTGATAGTAATGGTGTTACTAAAAGGGGTAAAGGTGTTAGGGTTAGTAAGGTTGTGATTAAAGGTGTTAGTTCAGGTGTAAATGTAGGTGGAATTGGTGAAGGTGTAAATGCACATGAAAATATAGATGCAGGTGAAGTACATGATAATGTAAATGCATGTGAAGTAAGTGAAGTACGTGAAAAATGTAAATGCAGGTGAAGTAAGTGAAATACGTGAAAATGTAAATATTGATGTAGTAAATGTAGTAGGTTCAATTATAGTTGAAGAATTGAATGAGGTTGATTCTGCAGATTGGTTGAGTGAAGTTGGTGGTCCAATTCAAGTGGAGGGAGTTACTCAGGTGGAGTCTTCATAGCAACAACCTTCAGTGGTCCCTTTTTTCTAAATCAATGATAGATATTAATAATTGTGATACTGAAGAAGTGTACCATTCTGACTTTGATGAGCCTGATGATGAGGAGTATATACCATAAGATGATCAAGTAGAATATGATAAGGGAATGGGTGAACATATCAAGAAGATGTTAAGGATAATTGAGTCTTATTTGAACTTTATTAAAAGAAACAATAAAGTGTATGGAGAAGAAGAACTAAATACTTGGAACACTGACACCACTATATTGGACAAGTGTTGGATAGGACAGGAGTGGACCACATTTGTACATTGTAAAGACTATATCAAAGACCAGCAAATTTTCCAGAATTATGATCTTAGGAAAAAGAAAAATACTCCAGAAAAGCAGTCATATGAATGCGAGCACAAAGTGTCTCAAGGATGTAAGTGGAGAATCTATTGGTCACTGGTGTATGACAAGGTTACTTTTAAGTGTAAAACTGGTTTTTTAGCACATTTATGTGACTATAAATGGGATAACAAATCCCTTAGCAAAAGCAAGGTACTAACTTATTACCTTTTCGACTATAAATTTTACTTTTAACTTTTCTTTATAACTTTTTTCTTATTTTGTTTTATAGTTTAACTAGTATCCCTTGGTTTTAACTTATTTTGTTTTTTACTCTATACATGTAGGATGATATTAGAGAAGTTTAAAGCTCATCCAATGGATTGTGGATGATATTGGATAATACTGGGGGTGTCTATCTAGCTATTACTGCATCAGACGGAAACAATGGACTGTTTCCTGTAGCTATCTACTTGTGCAGATCTGAGAATAAAGAGACTTGGACTGATTTTATGGAGATCATGGCACCACATTTGAAGCACCACCCAAGGGCTTTAACATTCATTTTTGATAGGCATAAGGGACTCAAACATGGTGTGGATGTTAAATTTAGCGATGCCAACCATTACCACATGTATTGTTTCATACATATGTATAAAAATATAAAGAAGTATCATCCAGGAAAATATTTGGAGAAGGAAGATATGGACCATTGGGCAAGAAACTACTTTGATTTTTCCTCCAAGTGTGAGCACATTACAAGCAACTTTTGTGAGGCCTTTAATAGTTGGATTTTAGATATTAGGGGTCTCCCAGTCTGCAAGTTCCTACAACAATATCACTTTATGATAATGAGACTAATGTTTGATAGGAAGGAACATGGTGAAAATTATGTTGATGGAGACATAATACCAAGGGCTGAGAAGACTTATTTGGAAAATAAAGACAAGGAATTTTTTTTAACAGAGTTCCTTCCACTCAGCATGAATGGTTCGTTGTTGATGCACATGACAACAATTGGAATGTTCACTTGCAAGAGCATACTTGTGATTGCAAGTATTGGCAAGTGACATGCATTCCTTGCCCACAAGATACCAATGCATCTTTCTACAATAGGAATGTTGATTGGAAAAGGTTAGATTTTTTCATTAATTTGTAGTTTTTCAATTTTATTTATTCAAACATTCTTTTTACATTAACTTACTGTTCTATGTTCATGTTGCAGGTTACTTGATCCTTATCACAGGGTTGATAAGTATAGACTAACCTATGCTGGTTTTGTTGGGACAATTCTTGATCAATCAAAGTGGCCTAAGGTGAGTTTCTACTATGATCAGTGAAATCTTATTTATAACTTATGCAGTGATAGGATGATGGGCCTAACATATGTTCTCTTTCTCTTGTAGGCTAAGCCTAATCAGGAAGGTTATGTCAAAGTGCTTGCACAACCTTATGCAAATCCTAAGGGTAGGCCCGGAACACAAAAAAGAAGGGATATCGATGAAGGTGGGAATGGTTCCAGAAGCTTTGAGTTGCTGTGGTAAATATGGGGCCATTGGCCATTATAGATCCACTTGTGCTAGACTAACAACTGAAGAGATTGTTTAAAGAGGAGGAGGTAAGTTAATTAGCTAAAGTTACATTTTGTTTATTTAATTGAAGGATATAAAATGGCTAACTTATCCTTTTTTTTTTATGCAGTTTCAACTGACTTTGAAGGTCCTCATAGGAGAAGGACAACTGTAATGGATTTTGAGCGTAATATACATGCACTATCAACTGAACCAAGAACCAAAACTGCAATGGATTTTGCAAAAACTGAGCCAGAGACTGTTGTTCCAAGTGGTGCTGGTACTAGAGGTAAAAAGAAGAAGACAACTGTCAGGTCAGCAACCACATCAACAACAATTGTCAGGTCAGCATCCATATCAGCACCACCACTATCTGCCACATCACCACCACCAGTAGCACTATCAAAGGGAGGTGGAAGAGCTGGAAAATAAGTTGGCAGAGGTGGCACTAGAGGTGGAAGAGCTAGCATATGTGTCACTAGAGGTGGAAGATGTGTAAGAAGAGCTGAATATCTTTTATTTGGAGACCAAGGAGTTAACTCACCTGATACCTAAATTATCAATGTCCACCAGTTTGGGTGCCACCAGGCACAACCACTAGAACAACATGTGGTACTTCAAAAAGGGGAATACCTAGTGGTTTGTCAAGAGGAAAGGTAGTGCATAGGAAGAATGGTAACATTGTTGGTGTTGGAATTCTTCAAGGCATAGGAAGAGTCCCACTTCCTACTTTTAGAAGAGATTGTAGCGTATTGGATATTGTCAGAGATATGGACAATTGGAAGGATCAAATAAGTATGTTTAGCTTTTGGAACTAATATATCTTTGAAAATATACTTTTGAATTCAATTTTAAACTAATTTAACTAAATTTATATGGAGAAAGAGGCAGCAATGGAAAACCAAGCACCACTGCCAGAACAAGAACCCATTCCACTTCAAAATACCAATGTTGTCAATAGAGCTGAAGATGTTGAAAGAGTGTCAATGAGGTCTGGTGGAGTCATAACTAGGGGTGGAGCTGTCTTTTCCAATATGCAAGAGGACCACCATCAATTTCATAACAAATAAAAAGAAAGGATGCTGCTGATTTGCAAGCTTCACCAATTAAGAGGATCCGCATGATCCCTGGTGGTCTAGGTATGTCATTAAATGGTATGAGAATTGATGTAACTGAAGATGATTGAAGTTTTATTTTCCACTAGTATATTTTGTTGAACCACTAGGCACTACTATTAGTTGTATGTTACCGGAACTCCTGTGTTTGTTTTAGTTAATGTTGCTGGAACATCTATGTAAGACAACTTTTGTTGTTAGACCATCTTTTGCTGGAACTTCTATGTAGGAGAAATATTGTTGTTGGACATCTTTTATAGAACAAATATTATGCTATTGGTTCTTTTATTACTTATATGTCTTGTTTCAGATTGATGCATTTGTGTTTTTTATTTTATACTTGATTTGATTTTATTTTATATTATGTACACTAAATTTAGAACATAAGCTTCATTTATTAGAAAATAATAGTAGTAGTAGAACACTATCACACTACATAACAGTAAGAGACATTAGAAAACAATTAAGAATACATTGGAGACACAGGTTTAGTCTACATAACAGTAAAAGACACAGTTTCAGTCTAGTTCTGCAGTTGCTGCAGTATTGTAAATGCTCCAAACACTTCACACTTTAGAAAAGGCTCATTCATTGTATCTGGTTGAGAGCTTTTACTTAGCTTCATGATGTTGTTGCAACCTGCTATGCAATGCAGTTGATGCATTTCCAAGGGCATACATTAGCAAAGTGATCATTGCTATTGCAGTTGTAACAAGCTATAAGTTTTACGTTTCATATATTTGTAAAAGCATTGCATATTTTATCTACAGATTTTAGATTTCTTTTTCTTCTTCTTTTGAGCCCTTCTACTTGTAGTTGGAATGCGGTAGGATATTCAAGGTCAGTGTGTGCACACCCGGCTTCTTAGCCTATTTTATTAGTCCTTCAGTGACTTAATTGATCTTGAGATAAAAAAAATTGATAAAAATAAATGTCCATAAGTTCATTCTAGAGTGAATGATTATGCTAGTACTTTAGGTCACGAAATCATTTGGGATTTATTTGCATATTTAATATTCTTTTGGCTGTAATCAATAAAATCTACATATGATGTTAAATTTGTATGTTAAGTAGACTACAAAAAATTTCATTTTGAGTGACATAATCTTTTATGGCTCTTGAAGTCAGTATCTATCGTCCAATTAAAATCCATAAATTATTATGAGTATATGTCCTTGAGTTAATCGGATAAAACTTTACAAATTTTTCTTTCTTCGTATATGAGATATAAATATTTCCGCCATAATCAAAGGGAGGATATACACTACTAGACGTTAGTGTTCATTAACTTAAAAGTTATACTAATTTCTCTCCCATCATGATTAAATTGAAAAATATTGTCACTGAGTAGGCATGAAAATATCTCATTATGCTTTTGTATAAGCTTTTGCCTCTTAAAAAGGCAAATCCAATCACATACAACAACAAGTAGCATTTTAGAAGAGGTTATAGATAATGCTCCAATAAAGTCTATCATAACAAGATCCACATTCTCATAGTTCATATCTCCTTACTGTAAGATGGGGAAATTATAATGCCCGGGCGCTTGTACCAGTAGTTCAGTGATTTTTTCAAGATATGCATACACTTAAGAATTGTGTGGGATCGCAGTAAGCTAATATAATTATAGAATATTCATTCACAGTAGCTACTGAAATAATAAATGATGGTGGTTGTTAACCCCTATGCAGAGTGATATCGACATATGTGATTGGTAGGCACAAAATCCAAAGTATATTGGATTGAAATCTCTTTAATAACGCAATATTTGAATCCAAGATTTAACAACTTAAACGTGCAAGCCCGAATTCTGAAAATTACAGGTTGGTGTAGTCTTCATGCGTTATATGAGAAATATGATAATTGTAAAAACTATTTGATGGTTTTATTTTGTTTTAGGGTGAAAACAAATGTACTACAAAATGGTACTTTCAGGTAGGTTCGAGAAATCAAGCTCGAACAGGACGATCCTAAACCAAGAAATGGTCGTTCATGTCCTGCTTTGATCACAAAGGTGGAGAAGATTGGTTCTTAGGGGAGGGAAGCAAATAAGGTTGATAAATCTCAATGTGATGAATACTTGTAATTTGTAGTTTTAAGAATGGATTATCTCTGGGATAGATCGCTAATTCTGAATTCTTTCCTCTTAGTTCTCTCTTTATTCTTCTTTCGAATAGATGAAGCCATCTATTTATAGTTTGGAAGAGACACACTGATTTCTCATAAGTGGTGGAAGTTACATAAGAAATGAAGGAGTAACAAATATGGAGATTGTAGTGGAGTCATGTCCGAAAAATAGGGCGGACTTGTATGACCACTACCCCTCATGCTCTCAACTGCTCTGTAATTATCCCACTACTTGTTACCTTCTTTTTCGTGGATGTGTTGCCACAACGCACGATTGTCATAGACCTCCGGACAATTATCCCAATGAGAATCCCCTCATATGTTTTATTTGATATCTCGTAGAAAAATAGTGGAGAGTCGTGAACCACGACTATTTTGATTAGGTCAAGTCAAGTCAATGACTTTCTAAGTCAGTGAGGCAAGTTGCACAACTCACCGAATTGATAATCAGACTGATTAGTGTCAAATTTCGTAAACTTAGTAGTCATGTACTAGCTCTAGAGTAATATGGCATAATTTTAATAGTTAGAAGTCATCTTAGAAGTGACAAGGCATAAATTCTGGAAGTGTTTGAAGTCAAAATTGCGAGAAGGTTCCCAAGCAAGAAGGTTTAATAGATAACCATATAGGGTTAGTGCTGACATTAGACCAGTGCTGAGAAAGAATGGTGCGTCTTTTAAGGACGCAAATAACAAAGCTAGGGCTGGCTTTGTGCCTAGCGCAAAGTAATATGGTACGTCGCTAAGGGAGAAGCTAGCAAGGCTAGTGCTGGCTCATAGCGAAAAGTAATGTGATGCGTCTCTAAGGAGCAGCTAGCAAGGCTAGTGATGGCTCCTAGCGTAAATTAATGTGACGCGTCGCTAAGAGGAGCAACTAGCAAGGTTAGTGCTGACTCCGTTGTCTAGCAAGAATAACCTTGATAGCAAAGCTAGATGGTTTCTTTGCCAGCAAGAATAATGTGTATCCCTTAAGGATGCTGCTAGCTAGGATAGTGTTATCCTGGTGCTAGCGCAGGAAAAAGCTAGGGTTAGCCTAGCACGTAGGCATAACGTGTCTCTGGAGGCATTGCTCTTTGATTGTGGCACATCCAGGAGGAACGACGCATAGTTTGTGACACGTTCTTGAGTAAAATGCTAAAGTGGCATATTTTAGGGTCAGGGAGGCGAATTGTGATGTGTTCTTTGAGGACAGAAAATTAAGCTAGGATGAGCCTTTGAGGATCAGGCATCAGTTATTCCCAGAATATACGTATAACAGTAAGTTAATGTTGTAAGTGTTTTAAATAAGAATTTGAATATAAACATTGCTCTAGAAATAGCATTAGAGAAGACATTGGATATAGAACAATCTCTAGGAATATCACTAGAGAAGACTCAAGTTGCTCTATACTGGTGGGCAATCCATCTAGGAGTTTGAGATTTATTAGTTAGACTACAGGGTCAATATAGAACACCTACAGTTACTTATAGAGACTGTATTCTTAATTCTCCTATGGAATATAGGTAGAAATACAGTATTTCGTATTCTGATGTGAAGTCAGAAATATGCGCGGATATTTATATGTTCCTGCAACTAGGCAGAAGGGCGATTTTACAATTCTGACCTTTGTCAAAAACACACCATCTACACTTTGATAAAAATAACTAAAAGATTTATTGATTAGGATCTAAAAGAGTTTTGATCTTTTTCCAGAAGACTATAAACAACAGCAGTACAATTATTGTAACACTCAATTCCAGCTGCAGATTCTCTAACTGATTTAGCTATCTCATCTGCAACCTGATTGTCATCACGACTAATAAAAGAAAAATTACAATAACTAAAACTTGACATTAAATGTTTTATCTCCTTTATAATGTTTCTGTTCTCCCATTGAATTATAAGAGTTTTACCAGAAATAGATTGAACAACTACTTTTGCATCTGCTTCAATTTGTATCCTTGTTAGGTTCTTTTCCTTAGCCCATTCTAAGTGCCTCACGTATTGCCATATACACCCCAGCTTCAGGATTTAGGACTCCATTTGCATAGTTCCCTCTAATTCCTCCACATTCACCTATATAATATCATAAAACAAGTCTGTTGATGGTGAATTTTTGACAAAGGGTAAAATAGTCAATTCGGGTAATTTTTTAACTCAGGGGTAAAATAGTTATTTTACATATCCAGGGGAAATGGTCATTTTAGAATTAGAGGTGAAGAGTCGTATTCATCAAGATTTGGACCATGGGTAAAATAGTCATTTTACCAAAAAGTCGAGCGAAAAGGGCACAATGGTCATTCTGAGATTTCACATATTCTCGAATAAATGTGCTATTAAATGCATCATACTATCTAATTGCAAAGTCGCATCAAGCATAAATTCAAGATTGCAAACTTCCACGGCTGAATCTCTTGAATTGACAGTGATTGAGAATGAGGCCAAATTGATTGATTTCGTGGAAGACCCAATTTAGATTATCAATTGATTGATTTCAAAGACAGTGATTATAATGATATGAGATTTCGGTTGAAGCAAAAACTGACGAAGAATGGTTTTTAAAGAGTTTGATAGAGAACCACGACGTACATGAGGTAAATAATTCATTAGATTTCTTTAAGAATAATGAGGATCTCGTAATACAGGATATCGTGAAAGGTTTGTCTAATCCATTGCATAATTCTATATCTTTTGATCCTCCCCCAATCGAAATAGCTCCCCAAAGGAAGTCAATTCTTTACGAATTGACGATGAAGACTCTAGATAGTGGTATGATACTGGATTTATGGTCCATATCTGCAAAGATAAGTTTCAGTTTCAGACTTATAAAGAGTGCAACAACAGAGAAATTAAGATGGGAAACAACAATCGTTCAAAAGTACTGGCATGGCAGATTAGGACATGTGAATTATAGCTCTATTAAAACTATGCTCAAATTAGGTCTTATTCCTAAATGTAACATGGAACACACTGAAAAACGTGAAATATATGTTCAAGGAAAGACCACTTGTAAGTCCCTTAAGTCATCCACTGTTGACGGTGAGTTTTTGACAAATGAGAAAATTGTAATACTTCTCTTGTAATATCGCTTTTCTCCAAGATGCAGAAGCTTAAAATAAATAGACATAATTTTCTAACAAGCATCAGAATTATGAATATTGCCTCTATCCCACATTCTGCAAGAAAATCGAGAAGGGATACTAAGCACCTGGAAAAATTAGCCTTGCCGTTTCGCATGTATACGCATCACAAAAATTTCATAGCCGTAACCAATTAAATCCTCGTTATTTCATATGCATATATGAGAATATTTGTATAAGATAGAACACACTGATTATACGAAATTGCGAACATTCAGAATAGAGGCTAAGCCATATCTGAATAAAAACGCTAACTAGATGCGTACCATCTAATTACAGAGTCGCATCAAGCATAATTTCAAGTTGTAAACTTCCACGACTAAATCTCTTGAAAATGTTTTGTGTGCACTGCATAAAAAATAAGCATAAAATTCTAAAAGAATCTCGTACAATTGAGAAACTCTAAACAAGCCATAAATATGGCCGCAACATTAATAAATATCAAAAGCTAGTGGTGCATAGACAATAATCATGGTACTAGAAAGTTCTAGCCTGGGCGAACCCTAGTCACACTCTCAATACCAATAAGTGGCACACGCATGTGCCAAAAAGCCAAAAAAAACAAAAAATGTCAAAATGAAATATTACTCCGTCAAACAGGCCATAGCGCCGTAAGTGTTGGGCTAGCTCCAGCGCTAACGAGTTAGTGCTGGGAAGCGCTAGTGCTGCACTAGCTCCAGCGCTAACAAGTTAGCGTTGGCCAACGACGTTAGTGGTGCACTAGTCCCAACACTAACTTGTTAGCTCTGGCCTTCTCCCCAGCACCATTGCTAGCATTTTCCTTCTTTTGCGGTGCTAACTTTGCTAAGCTTTTCTAGTAAAATCATGGTTAGTGCTAGCATTATCCTGAGTCCACGACTCCTCTAATTCCTACGAGAAATCAAATCATAACACATGGGGGGATTAATCATGGGTTTTGTTTTGGCAGTTACAACAATGTGGGCGTAGCAACTCCCTATGAACTGGAAGTTACAAAGCAGTGGTAAGACTGAAGCAATTAATGGAAAAGTGGAGTCATGGTTTCCCGAAGGTTCCAAGGCGATGAAGCCATTAACCCCATGATTCCCGCTTCTTTATTTCTTCATTACTCCCACAACTTTACAAGGAAAGTACGTGTGTTCCCAACTATTATAAATAGGCTACTTATCCCATTTCAGAAGAACAACAAGCTTACAATTCTCTTAAGATTTTTGATTTCTCTAAATAGTTCTGCAACTATACACATCATTCAACACACATAATTCCTTCAACTTTCTTTTCTCCCCCCCCCCCCTAAGATCAACCCATTTCCTCTCATCGAGACCGAAACAGGGTGGAACGTCTACTATCGTGGTTTAGGCTTGCTTTGTATGATTTTGATTTTTGAATCTAAAGAAAGTACTTCTATGGTACATTGTTTTTCCTAGAATCAATTTTTAGGTACTAACAATTGGCGACCACAGTGGGAGATCAATCTCTCGGTCACAAATCCAATTCTTCAACCTTCTGAAAATCAATTCTTCAATTACCCAAAAATGGTGGATCTTAGATCGGGTTGAGCAACCAATCCCAATTCAGGTTCAAAAACCACTACTAACTCCGAAAACACTAGTAGTGGAACTCCAGAAATGATCACTCAAAATACCACCACTGAAAATGCCAACACCCCTCTCCATACCACTGAAGGTGCCAAAAACAAAGAGCAGGCATCACCTACCATGGATGATTTGATGAAACGTCAGGATACCTTGGATGAAACTCAAGTATCTATGGCCACTACCCAGAAAGAAGTTCTTATTTTTCTTAACACTTTGACAGAGCAGTTATTGCCACAGCAACGTCATCGTCAAATGGAGCAAGCTAGGAATGCATCCAAAACTGCTGGTGGAGCCAGCATATCGAGAGCTAACACCTAGGAAAATGATGAGGTACATGTTATCACTGATCGTGTGCCAGAGAGAAGTCAACAACAACAAAACTTTGTCACTCGTGAATACCTGGAAAGGCTCTTGTGAAACCATGGAAAGGAAGATTCATCTTCATTCCATCAACATAAACCTCCTTACCCGACTGAAATTCATAGGATTGCACTACCAAACGGATATTCGTCTCCTCCATTCTCACTGTACGATGGCACCGTGAATATTCAGAATCATTAGGAGTTCTCCAAATATCTTACGGGAAGAGCTTACACCTGGTACATCAATCTCTTCCCCAACAACATCTCCAGTTGGCCTCAGATGGTTTATGCTTTTTACAAAAAATATTTCTCGTCTCTGAGGAAATCACTCTCTCGGATCTGGGAAGGATGTTTCAGAGGAACAACAAGCACCCCAATGAATACGTAAAGAGATTCAGAACACAAGCTCTCGACTTCGATGACCAGAATGTAAATGAACAACAATTGGTGGAGCTCTGCATTAATGGTATGATTCTTGTTTATCGTGCTTTATTAGAAAATTTAAGATTTCAAACATTCTCTGAGCTAGACGAAGCCACCAAAGTATCGACAACAACCGCCACATCCTTGTTGGAGAGAGCGAGGCCCGCCAGAGAAGAAATCTATGGAGACACTAGTGGAAGTAGACGCCTGGTTAACAAACAACATTCTACCCAACATTCCATATGTGTTGTTACTGATGAATGAGGAAAAAGGAAGGTAATTTTTTAATCAACGTCCCAGACTAAGCGTGCCGCTTCGACTCCAGCAACATCCCCATAATCAACTCAAGGACCAGGCTCGGTCGAGACTTCGCGTCAGTCACGACAAACCAAGACGGATATGACAATCCCAGATTTTCCCTTTCCCATGGAGGAGGTCCTCGAACTACTGGAATTATGGGTATAAAACGGATCTATGAAGTTACCACCTATTCCACATCCACCTACCAAAGAGGACATGTCCAATCTGAAATATTGTCACTTCCACAGATTCGTCAATCATCCCACCAGTGAGTGCAATGGTTTAAGGCGTATCTTCAAAGAAAAGATCGACTCAGGAGAACTATGCCTAGGGACTGAAGGCGTCCACAGATATCATCTCCCAGTCAGGATCTTCACCCTCTTTGAGGACTCAGTCAATAAAACTGTTCAATCCATGATGAAGCGCATATGTGAACTCCTTTACTAATCAAATGCGCAACGAAATACATTTTCACCGCCCTCAATCGTGTTGTATCGGGTAAGCGTTTACTCTTTACTGAAAGTGATACTGTATATCCTAAGTCCGCTTCATATGTGGCCATCCAACACAATGATAAGCCTAGATGGGGACTTCTCACCACTGCTTGCCTCAAGGATACCAAGTTCGAGCATATACTAATCGATGCAGACACCAACGTCAATATCATCACTATCAAGACTTTGAGGGATGCGGGGATTTCCAGGCACGAATCTACACACTCACCAACTGTAATCAAGAATTATAAAGGAAAATCCAGGAGTGCCCATGGCTACATCACTCTCGAAGTGAAAATAGGTGATACCCGAACACATGCCAAGTTTCACATTATCAAAGAGGACCCAGGTTATGACATGATTCTGGGACGCCCGTTGGTCTGTAACAACAAGATGAAAGCGAATCTATCTCCTTTACCGGCGCCCACATCTCCGAGACTTGCAAACAAGCCGGCAAATCCCAAAGATTCTTCATCACACGAGTTTTGTCGTATAATGAATCTGGATGTGAAGTAGTTACCAGAAGAGGACATGGCATCATATGTTCAAAGGTTTCGCACACAAGTAAGTCACATCCAACCAACTCATTTGCAACCAGCAACCCCATGTCCCACCAAAGCTTGGGGACTTGACCCGGATATCAACCCTACTCTGACTCGGCGATGTGAATGGGAAGCTGATCCTTTTAAAAAATTTATCAAATGGGTATGGACTGTCTCCACTAAAGATAAGGAAATTAGTAGCCCGGTTATTCAGAAGACATGTCTTGAAGTTAAGGGGCCTAAACCCAATGCCTTCCATGTCGGAGATATGGTGAAAAAGATAACAGCCTCTCATGAAGAAGAGTCATATCTCATCACCGAAATCTTAATTGGCGGTTACTACAAGCTTGTCAATACTGACAATCCAGAAGGAGTGGCCATACATGGAAAGTGGCTGACAACTCACAATGCTTAAAGCATTCTACCACCATCTTGCTTTATTTTCCTGTTTTATGTAATATTTATAATTCCTCCAAAATGATTGCAAAATCTTGCATTCATACTTAGGATTTCAATTCATCCAATCAAGCAAAGTATTGTTTCTTTTCAAAAAATATATATCCTTGCAAATTATTCAAAAATCTCTATCTACTCAAAAAAAATCCCAAAATAAAACCACAAAAAAGCCATATGTCTCAAAACCTATGAGAAATTATGAAAACCTAGAAAAAATCCTTGAAAAATGGCTCAGTACCTTCAGCAGATGCCTTCTCCATTTGCTCAGGCACATTCGTTGCAAGCTCCAACTCCCAAGAAAGTCTATCAACTTCACATTTAGCCCTAGCGACTGTCTCTAAGCTACAAGATACACCTTTCTCCTGCAAATACTTTTCGATAGCTTCTAAATGACGACGAAGCCAGGCAACATTAAGCTCAGCTTTTTCTGCCTCTTCCAAGGCATCCTTCCAGTCTTGAAGAATTATCTCAAAGATTTTTCTACGGGAATAAAAATCATCTCATTCACAGTTAGCAGCAGTGCAGACACATTCCTCTCCAGAATATGAGAGTTTTTCAGGATTACCAACAAAGAAATGGCCAAATTTCTTCCATATCTTGGTGTACAACTCAGCATGGTCGGACGGAACAGTAAATCCCCCAATGCACACGTGTTTGTCCTATCAAACTTGAAGTTGAAGCTAACTCCAGCGTTCAGATTCTCAACTGGAACAATCTCCATCACATCAACATTTTGTACAATGGCACCACTTGGAGTGCTTTCTCCAACAGTCGCGTTAGGAGGAACCTGCTCAGGGTTCTGGGTTAAAAAAGACACATCACAACCAATATAGTTCATGAATCATTATAAAGTAAACTTACTTGAAGATGCGACAAGCCATCAGAAGAAGAAGACATCTCATAATGCGAATCAACACAAAGTTCTTCGTCTTCAGCTTCAGAATCTTTAATTTCTTTAGTTTGGAACGATTCTTCAGGTCCATGGTCATATCGACCTTCTTCCTCTGTACTTCCAACTACAGCATTGCTTCCAGATACTAGAGTATCTGTACTTCTAGTCATATAAGAATAGAGATTACTCACAGAATCATAATTCATTAAGTACAGCCAGATGAAGATTCCTACAACTCAAGAATTTTCAGAAGAAACTTCACTTACAATATAAGGTGCTAAGGAGCCAATAACAGCTGGGACACCTAACTTGAAAGGTTGAACACTCGAGTCACCCTGACGAATTACACTCCCAAACTGCGCAAAGATATTTTTCAAGAGAAGATATATGTTTATTTCATACATAAAGGAAGAGTAAAAGGAGACACAAGGCGCTTACCTTATTCCAAGGACGGTCTCCACTTCCAGGCATTACTACCCGTAGTTTTTTTTTCCCAGACTGAGAAGTGACCCTCGCCACAATACCAGACGCAAAGTGCTTCGGGAACCACGACTGGAAGAAACGAATCAAACATCCAGTTGTTGAATAAAATAAAATGATTGAACAAATTATGATTTCAAATACATGTGTCAAGTTAACGATTGAATGGCGTCTCGAAGTAATTTTCAAATTTTTCCGATCTACTAACTCTTTCTTAGAAAGCTCACCACGTACCTCAGAAGGCTCACCAGACACGAATTCCTTAAGAAGGGTAAGTTGTGTGTTCCAAAAACTGGTGTATTCATTTGTAGTACATCCTTTTATATTAGCATGGAAGAAAGGAATACTTCGACCAGAAATGGTGTGGGCACCGTAAGATCGCTGAAGATTGTCTGTAGAAGGCGCCTTGGTCCGGAGCAAGGAATAGATTGATCAAATCCCATTTTTTGAGCTTCCTTATCAATATTATAACTCTGCATGATATACTTGTCAGAGCGAATAACAAGAATATATCCTGGAGTGCAACTATTCACAAAAATGCCCTCGTAAACTGTAGCAATATTACCCTCATCGCACGGGCCAGAGCGTAGAATAATAACAAAACTCCCAGCAAAAGAATCTGGTGGAATCACGTGTGGAAGCCTCGAACCCCAAGGTCTGAAATTCACCTTTTTATCATTATCCATTAAGCTAATAAGACTAACAGAAAAAAGGTTTCTTCTTACTCTAACAGAGTATTCTATCATACTCTATTTCTGTGTTTGAGAAAGATGGCTTGGTCTTTGGCGTATATTCAGGAAAATGTTCCCATAGCCAGGCTTGCATAAACATAACATGGATAAAAGATTCCACCTTGGCATAGACGTTGGAAATTTTCATATCACGGATAAAATAATCTAAATGAGAGTATAAAGAGGCTATAAACAAGTTACCAAGAGCAATGGTCTTTCCACCAGCGAGCACAACAACAAGCGGAACAAGTCCAAACTTCAATTGACCTCCATGATAATCTTCGAACGCATATATGGAAAGCCAAAGTATAAGGAACGACGCAATGCACAAAAGATTGTCAACAGAAAGGCCGTTAGCACTTGTACTTCCGTTCCACCAGTAATCAATCCAAGCTGAATAATTCTTGTTATTGTAATGGTCGTACTTCTGTAGAGCCGCTATTTTCTGAATAAGGATGACACCATTGTTCTTCTCCTCGTCAGACCATTCAAATGGGATACTACCAATAATGGGCAGTTGCATCAAAACTGCCATGTCCTCCAAAGTGATGGTTAATTCACCCCAAGCGCATACTGCTAAATGGACTGAACCACCAACGAGAAGAAAATGCAAGTAGACCCTCTATGTCCTTATTAAGCCTCAAAGTCTCAGACACTCGCACAACATGGAGTATCTTGGCATTTTCTAGAACCAACTTCACTTGAGGATTCTCCAACATAACTTTAGCCCATTCTGTCCATTCAGGCAAAGGGATGTGGAACGTCTTAAAATTAACAAATGAAGGCATGTGTTCTCTTCTCTACAAACAACACCTAACAACAGCTCGCGGATAAATACTCTGAAGCTGAGGACGACTATTGATGTTCTGAATAAAATTGCCAACATAACCAGGACCAGCATCCTTTGCGAAAACACCGTTAAAGAACTCATCATGAATACTGGGCACATCATCTAGAAAAATCACATCAGAATTTTCATTTCCACTATGACTAGAAGCAGTGGTAACATTATCCTCCAGATTTATAGACATCTACAATGGGTTCGCATAATATTGATGTGATTTGGGATTACCCAATAAAATAACCGCAATCGCACGGCGTCTAACTAGTAGACAACGGCAAGTACGGGTCGAACCCACAGAGAGCGGGGAAATACTGCAATTAATATCTCTAATAAACTAACCAAGAAGAATATTTTTATGATTTTTAGAATTACAAATAAATTAATAAACTAACTAAACTAATAAAATGTGACCGAGTAGAGAGAGTCGGTAACCAGGGTTTTTCAGTATCCACCACTATTTAATTCATATACATTTAGAGTCGCAAATATCGCTGGGACGCCCTAAACATGATGCATCAAAAAGCCCTAGTCTCAAGCATACACCATAAAATTGCGCTAGCGAGAAAATTGTACGAAACTAATTAAAGATCTACAAATAATATTTGGCTATTCTAAGTATACCCCATCAAAAGATTTAACCTAAGCATGGAATATCAAATAAGTAGACAAATATATTTTTAGAATAACAATGTATACCAGAAACATGGAACATCAAAACCATAGGCCAAGCATGCACCATAAACGACAATACAATTGTTTAAAGTCATGAATTTAATCTATTTAAATCATAATGGTCTGTATCAAATATTTAATTCAATTGATCTAAAACTGTAAGTGGTTTCAACATTAAACCCTAGCTACAAATTAATTAGAACATGGAGATGGGTTTCTTAAAACCCATAAAATAATTAAGAAAAGTATAGAGGAATTAAACAGTCACCGTCGTCACCCGGTAAATAATCTTCTCCGTTCTTCTTCCACTTCCGTACACAGAAAACTCTACCGGAGAAAAGTCTCCCAAATCCGACTCCCAGCAGACTCTAAAAGAAAACTCAACAAGAGAAAATATCCCCCTCCACTCCCCCCTGTCCGCGGCTGCTTTTCTTGTTTTTGTTTTATACTAGGGTTTTGTCACCAAACCCCACTCTTATTCTCGCAGCCCTCATAGCTATCTCTTTGTACTGTCCAGCCCAAAAATCATCTTTGTCTTTTCTTTTTTTTATTGCAACAAGAGACTCACCTCCTGCTCGTCTTGTCTCCACCACCTAATACGCATGCCTACTTCTCTTCCATGTTCTTTTGTTAGACTTTCACTTCCTCCCACTTTAGCTACTCTTGTCTTTTCTCATAAAAGTCAGCCAACGCCTACTCATGCCTTCACCTATCACCTCATACTAGACACTACACTGTCCGCCAACTAGCCTTCTCTTATGACTGTCTAGTTGCACCAAAAGCAGACGCCAATAATGAGTCCATTTAACCAATTTAATTGTAATATCGGGATTTATGCGAACCATCTAATAAAACAATAAAAATATATTATTAATATAAATTCGAGCGCTAATAAATATAGATTAAGTGGTAAAAATATATGAATTACGTGCTTATCAAATATTCACGTCAACAGCTGAGCAATCATGTGCAAGGTATGGTTCTATTTTATGCAAATACGTGCTTATATATATATATAAAAATTATTATCAACATCCATGAAATCTTCTACAAACTCTAGCGTACCTGGTTAAAGCTCAACAACGCTGCAGTGAAGCCAATGAGGAATTATTACAATTAAAGACAACAATTGTGGAAGTGAAGCTCACCTGCAAGAGGAAATCATTACCAAGTCAATAAGATGCTCGTGCAATTAAACAAGCAAAGGTAACTGATCTAATGAGTTAATATTCACATATAAAAAAAACATTTTTGCGTGAAAAAGCATTCACGTTAAAAAAAAATATATGTGTGTTGAACGTGGGTAAAAAACAAGGATTACCGGAATTTTGATCGGAATTTGGCCAACGGCGACGGAATGACGGGATGGCTGGATCTGCTCGTCGAAGAGAGGGAGTGGGAGGCGCTGGAGATAATGGGGAGAAAAGAACAAAAAAAAATATAAAGGTTACTCCCTTTATAGTGATTGGTTTCCAAATTTAGGTCAAACAAGGATTTCCTAATTAAAACCATGCCCTCGTGCTACACACGGGTCAATTTTGGTCTCTCCATCATACAAATCAGCCATGCCTCACTAATTTACGCTCCCTAGACGATGTTCTACCATCCTACAAGCATTACTACATCAACTATTACTCATTTAATTATTCACTATCCTTGGAGCGTCATCAAAATCAGAATGTCTGGTAATGTACGACGAACTCAAAACTTGTTGATTTATTTTGCTTATAACAATAAAATAATATGTATGTATATATATGTAAATTACCATCTAGTACTTACCACGAAATGCATTATCGTTCCGTGCTAAGCAGGGGACTTAATGTTGATGGTGAGTTTTTGACAAAGGAAAAAATTGTAATATTTCTCTTGTAATATTTCTTTTCGCCAAACTGCAGAAGAAGAAAATAAATACATAATTTTCCGACAAGCATCAGAATTATGAACATTACCTCTATCCCACATTCTGCAAGAAAATCGAGAAGGGATAATCAGCACCTGGAAAAATTAGCATTGTAGCTCATTTTGCATATATACGCATCACAGAAATTTCAGAGACGTAATCAATTAAATCCTTGTTATTTCATATGTATCTATGCGAACTATTTGTATAAGACAGAACATGCTGATTATACGAAATTACGAACATTCAGAATAGAGGCTAAGCCATATCTGAATAAAAACGCTAATTAGATGCATACCATCTAATTGCATAGTCGCACTAATCATAATTTCAAGTTGAAAACTTCCACGGCTGAATCTCTTGAAAATGTTCTGTATGCACTACATAAAAAATAAGCATAAAATGCTAAAAGAATCTCGTACAATTGAGAAACTCTAAACAAGCCATAAATATTTCCACGACATTAATAAATATCAAAGATATTGGTGCATAGCCAATAATCATGGTACTAGCAAGTGCTAGCCTGGGCGAACCCTAGTCACACTCTCAATACCAATAAGTGGCACACACATGTGCCAAAAAGCCAAAAAAAAGCCAAAAAAGTCAAAAAAGTCAAAAAAAGTCAAAAAGCTAACAAAGCGCGCGTCAAACAGGCCATAGCGCTATTAGTGATGGGCTAACTCCAGCGCTAACGAGTTAGCGCTAGCCAACGACGCTAGTGCTGCACTAGTCCCAACACTAACTTGTTATCTCTGGCCTTCTCCCTAGCGCTATTGCTTGCATTTTTCTTCTTTTACGGTGCTAACTTTGCAAGGCTTTTGTAGTAAAATCATGGTTAGTGCTAGCATTATCCTGAGTCCACGAATCCTCTAATTCCTACGAGAAATAAAATCATAACACATGGGGAGATTAATCATGGGTTTTGGTCTGGCGGTTACAACAACGTGGGCGTAGCAACTCCCCATGAACTAGAAGTTACAAAGTAGTGGTAAGACTGAAGCAATTAATGGATAAGTGGAGTCATGGTTTCCCAAAGATTCCAAGGCGGTTAAGCCATTAACCCCATGATTCTCACTTCTCCGTTTCTTCATTACTCCCACAACTTTACAATGAAAGTACGTGTGTTCCCAACTATTATAAATAGGCTCCATAGCCCATTTCAGAAGAACAAGAAGCTTACAATTCTCATAAGCTCTATGATTTCTCTAAATAGTTTTGCAACTCTACACATCATTCAACACATAAAATTCCTTCAACTTTCTTTGCTTTCCTCCCCTAAGATCAACCCAATTTCTCTCATCGTGACCGAAGCAGAGCGGAACGGCTACTATAGTGATTTAGACTTGCTCTGTACAATTTTGGTTTCTGAATCTAAATAAAGTACTTCTACAGTACATTATTTTTCCTAAAATCAATTTTTAGGTACTAACAATAACCAAATCATCAAGAGAACTTCTTGACCTTGTACATTCAGACGTAGATGACTTACATAGTCAAGTTTCACATGGAGGAAACAAATAATTTGTAACATTCATCGATGATTATTTGAAATATGCTTATGTATACTTAATGAAAAGTAAAGATGAAGCAGTAAGAAAGTTTTAAATATTCAAGGCAGAAGGTGAAAATCAATTAAACCATAAAATTAAAGTTCTACGTTCCGATAGAGGGGGTGTGAATATAAAAATACAGAATTAGAGAAATTTTGTGAATCAAATGAAATAATCCATAAATATATACCACCCTATTCACTAGAATATAATGGTGTTTCAGAAACAAAAAAATAGAACTTTAGTAAATATGGTTAATTGTATGTTGATAAGTTCCGAACTGCCCGATTGTTGGTGAGGAGAGGCACTTCTTAGTGCATGAGTGCATGTTATATCCTTAATAGGGTCGCTATTAAAAGGATTGACAAAACTCCATACGAACTGTGGTTCAATGGAGCACCTAATCTTAAACGTTTGAAGGTGTGGGGATGTCTTACTTATGTAAGAAAACCAAACCCATAAATGAATAAATTAAAAAAATGAGACCTATAAGTGTGTGTTTATTGGTTATGCTAAGAATAGTACTGCTTATAGATTTCTGAAATTAGATTCATATGATATCATTGAATCAATAGATGTTGAATTCTTTGAGCATATGAACAAATCTTCTCATGAAGAGAATGTTTATGCTCCTGATACTTATAAAATAACACATGAAGAATCAAATAAACGAGATTTGACTATAGAACCTCATAAAAGTAAAAGGCAAAAAGTTGAGAAAACTTTTGGTTCTGATTTTGTGAAATATTTGGTTGAAGGTAATATGAATGATATTATGTACAAAGCAAGTATAAATCTTTGTGATGATGGTGATCCTTTAACTTATTATAAGGATGCTATAACTTCACGTGATGCTAATTTTTTGGAAAGAAGCCATCAACGATGAAATGAGATCAATTATGTGTAATCAAACTTGGATATTGATTGATTTACCTTCGGGTTTTAAACCAATAGGCAACAAATGGATTTTCACAAGGAAATTAAATGTTGATGGTTCTATAAACAAATACAAAGCAAGGTTGGTAGAAAAATGATATACACAACGTCATGGTATCGATTATATATTTTGATACATATGATCTTGTAGTAAGAATTTCTTTTATACGTGTGTTATTGTCTCTTGCTTCAATTAACAATTTAGTTGTTTCTTTTTCTTCTTCTTTTTTCTTCTTTCTTATTTCTTCTTTCTTCCGCCTCCTCCCCACCACCATCACCACCAGCAGCAACAGTAGTTCCGCCGCCACTAAACCAGTGAGAAAAAATAGATCGGCAACAACATCACCTCCGTATCCTCCACCAACACCTCATTATCTTTCTATTTTACTTTTATGTTTACCAACAGTAGCTCCGCTACTCATATCTGCCACTAACAGCACATGCGTCTCCTTCACCAATACCACCAGCATCTCCTTCTTTTTCTATGTCCATATTTTACATCAATACCTCATCCTCCTTATCTTTTCTTCCCCACCACTACATGTTCAGATCCGCCACCAACAACACCTCATCATCCTCCTTCTATCCTCTACAAACGTCACCAACACCTCCAGATCATCATCGTTGAAAATCATCATCAAAAAATAATGATACATCATCGTTGTCGAAATTAGGGTTTTGTGTCGGTGAAATGTCAGAAAAATGATGAAACCAAATTTGGTTTCAAATTTTTGTACAAAAACTGAACAACGTTGAAACCAATTTTTGTGTTAGTAAAATGTTAGAAAAATGATGAAACCAAATTTGGTTTCATCAAATTTTACAAAATCTAAAACAACGCTGAAACCAATTTTTGTGTTGGTAAATTGTCAGAAAAATGATGAAACCAAATTCAGTTTCATCAAATTTTACAAAAACTAAACAACATTGAAACCAATTTTTGTGTTGGTGAAATGTCATAAAAAGGATGAAACCAAATTTGGTTTCATTAAATTTTACAAAAACTGAACAACGTTGAAACCAATTTTTGTGTTGGTGAAATGTCAGAAAAATGATGAAACCAAATCTGGTTTCATCAAATTTTACAAAAAATAAACAACGTTGAAACTAAATTTTGTGTTGATGAAAACAGTAAGTTTTGTTGAAACCAAATTTGGTTTCATCTGATTTTTGTTTACTTTTTATCGTGAAACCAAAGTTTAATGGTGAAACAATACGTTTATGTTGAAACAAAATTTGGTTTCATCTAAATTTTTCCTAGTTTATTCAATTTGGTGCATTTGGTTTCTTCGTTGAGGTTGTGTTGGTGAAATGAAAATTTTATGTTGAAACCAAATTTGGTTTCATCATTTTTCTGCCTAATTTTTATCGTTGAAACCAATGTTGTTGGTGATATTGGTGGTGGTGTTCTTGGTTGGTGGTAGTGATGGTTGGTGATGGTGAGTGGTGCTGGGTATTGGTGGTGGCGATGGTATTGGTGGTGGTGGTCGTTGGTAGTTGTGGTGGTTGGTAGCAGTGCTGGTTAGAGGTGCCCGTTGGTGGTGGTGCTGGTGGTAGTTGGTGTTGGTTCTAGTTGCTAGTGGTGGTGGTTGGTGGTGGTACTCGTTGGTGGTGGTGGTTGGTGGTGCTGCTAGTTTGTGGTTGTTGGTTGTGTTGCTGCTGGTGGTGGTGGCGTTGGCTGGTGGTGCTGCTAGTTGGTGGTTGTGTTGTTGCTGGTGATGGTGGCGCTGGCTGGTGGTGGGGTGGAGTTGTTGATTGGTAGTGGTGAAATCAGAGAGAAAGAGTGAAAAATAGAGAAAACATTTATTTAAATCTAGATATGGAATTTGCTTTTCACCTGGGGTGGGGTGGATTTTTTAGGTTTGTTGGGCGTAATATAACTCATAAGGGTATTTTAGACAGATTAAATTAAATAGGGTTTTTATGGATAATATGTTTTGTTGGAATTTTTGTATATAGATGGTGACAACTTTGGGATTATAACCCATAAATTATAAAAGAAAAATAAAAAGAAATGATTTTACTCGGCCTAGGAGGAGCCAATCGGCTCAAATTGAACCAACCGATCCATATTAAACAGATCGGTTTAACATAAAACATCATTGACAAACTTCTACAAATATCTTTTTACCAAGTTATTTTTTAGATTTATCTATCTCACTGTATGATGATAATTGATAAATTAACCATCCTCCTGAAATTGCTCTTACATTATAATTATAACCACGACAATATAAGTATCAGAACATCATAATTATAACCACAACAATATAAGTATAAGAACATAATTCAATCAACAAGAATAAACCCATAAAAGTAGAGCTTTAGTACTATTTAATTAAAATTTCAGTTTTAACTAGATTCTCAAAGCAATTTATTACTGTTTAATTAAAATTTCAGTTTTAACTAGATTCTCAAAGCAATAACATAGAGTAACTTAATAAAACCTCGCAGTAGGAGCAATGGTTTTACGTATAGATTGTAAGATGAAAACAAAAATTAAAATAAAATAAAATAATAATGATTGGTGGTTTTTTTTTATAATTTTTCAAGTTTTTTACTTTTTTGCTGTCATCCTTCTTTGCTCCCATCAACAATTTTTTTTTTAATGTACCTTAACTTTCGATAAAACTTTATATATATATTTTTAAAACGATCTCATGGCGTTTACATTGGCCTTTTTCATAGAGGGACTTCCCATGTGAAGACGAAATAGAGATATTTCAAGTAAATTTCAAAAACCCCTTATCCATGGTATTTTTATAATGGCTAAACTACCCCTGATTAGTTAATATTAGTAAAGCTAATTAGCTAATAGATTAGGCTAATCATAAGTAATCTAAAATAATCTTAAACTTAATCAAATCAAATCAAAAAAAAATTCTTTTTGGTTTGGTGGGAAAAATATTAGAAGAGAATTTATTAGGGTTTTTTTAAAAACCCTAGATTTTGATTCACTCAACCAAAGTAGTGAGGTATACCTCTAACTTAAACTCTTGGTCTTTTTATGGCTCAAATTTGATGAAATTACGTTTGAAATGATGATTATTTTGTGATTCAGAGAATTTTACGGTTGGGTTTTCATGTCGAACCCAACCGTAAACGCCATTTACGTTAGGTGTTCTTCCCAACCCAACCGTAACCGTAATTTCATGGATGAACACCAAATCGTAACAGTTTTACGGTTGGATTTTAGCATCGGACCCAACCGTAACTAATCTTCAAAAAAAAAATCCCATCCAGGATTATTTACGGTTGGGATTTGACAATCCAACCCAACCGTGAATACCAATTTTAGTTTTACTTCGAGACAATTTCAGTCAATATTTACGGTTGGGTTTGGGCTTCCCAACCCAACCGTAAAACATCCTTTGGAGCATTGACTTTACGGTCAAATTTGAGTTTAAAAATCAAAATTTTAAACTTATTCAATCATTTTAACTAGATTAAAGGTAAATTAGGTCATTCAAACAAACAAAAACCGAAAACAACACAAGTACTAGAATCCAATTTTGAATGATCCATGAATATTTACGGTTGGGTTTTGGCTGAAAACCCAACCGTAAGTCTGCCATGAAAAAAATGTCAGTTTTACGGTTGGTTTTTGACCAATTTAAGATAAAAACTTTCCCATACATTCTAACTAAATTGATATATGAATATTGTCGCAAGAAGTTATAATCCACCCACAAAAAAAACCTAAGTTCAAAAAAACTAAAAACATCTGAATAAACGAAACAAAACACATTATAGAAATTTAAAATGATCAATCTCATTGATCTCATTAAATTCTTCCACTCCTTGTTACTCTCGACTTGGTCCTAGATGGAATATCAACCAAATTGAAGGAATTTTTCAGGACCGTTCCGAGGGGTTGAAGTGTGATCAATTGAATCATGAGGAGGGGTATCGCCTTGCACATCATCGGCTTCATCATGTATGTGTTCATCACTAGGTTGCGGCTCTCTTCGGCTAGTAGTCACACCTCGTATTGCCTCTAATCTTCTTTAAGCTTCGCACTGGATTGATTCATGAAGCTTCCTCATTTTGGCATGTAGGATCCTTTGTTCCTTGATTGTCATCCCATCACCTCTACTTATGGATGGATTCATCGACTCTGCCAATGCAAGTACTTTGTTTTGCAATTCACATATGAAAATAAATGTTGGTTGAGTCTTTAGTAATAAATCTTAAAAACATTAATAACATAAGTAAATTACGTACCATGAGACCATGAGCTTTGAAATATGCATTTTCCCAAAAGTAAATGAGACCATCTCAGGTGTTGTTTCCTTGACTCCTTTGAAGTTAGATAATTTACAAAAGTTCAAAACAAGCAATCAATCAAGATCTTTAAATTCGGAACTCTTTACGGCTGGGTTACACATATCGAACCCAACCGTAAATAATCAACAACAAGAAATAAACCTAAACATAAGACTTTACGGTTGGGAATTGAAAATCCACCCACCCGTAAATAATCATCAACAAAAAAATTGAACTAACCAGAATAATTTACGGTTGGCAATTAGAATTGAACCCAACCGTAAAATTCAAATTTTTCTTTGAGTGTAATTTTTTTTTACGGTTGGGTTCAGAATTTCATCTTCATCTCCTACCTTTTTATTTACGGTTGGGTTTTTTTAATAACCCAACCGTAAAATGTAGAAAAAACCAGTTACGGTTGGGTTTTCCAATCGAACCCAACCGTAATTTTTTTTGTAACCCAATTTTTTTAACAAAACCATCAATCAAACAAGAAAATCAATCACTTTTGGGTTCTAAAAATAACATGGGTTTTGTTGAATACCTTGTATACACCATTCTTTGTGGTTGGGGAGTTTGATTTCCTTCACCACCGATTTGTTCTTCAATTTCTTCATTAGGTTGTTTAGTTTGATTTTGATTGTCATCACTACTACCTTCTACACCTTTATTAGGATTCTTCATCACGAACTTTAGAGTTTAATCAACGACGAAATTTTTGAATCGCTAATTAATTGATTCGATGGAGATATTCGGTTCAAATGGAGAAGGAGTAGATATGGTGGGAGAGGGAAAGGTTTTGAATTAAATTGAAAATTTTGTAAAATTTTGTTTTGTTTAGGTTTTAATTGATTGAAGGGTAAATTAGACTTTTTCATAGATAGAAGGGTAATATGGAAATTTAACATAGCCCCTAGGATGTCACTTAATGGATTATTTGGTCACCCTGAATCCATGGGAAGCCCCTCTATGAAGAAGGCAGCCCATATGTAAGCTTACAAAAAGTATGCACATGCTATGAAGTGGTTATACATATAGATTTTCTTCAGAAGGATTAATACATTGTAGATTTTCTTCCTTCGGGTGGGAGAAATTAGTATCAATATACTCAATTATATTTGTACAAGTATTATAATATTGAGATTTGAGAGTATAGATCATAATTGTGAGCTGTCCACAACTAATAATAACTGGGGTCTTGGGGAATAAGGTTGAAAAAGGTTTGTAAATCAGTGAAAACGAGTTAGACCCCTCACCGATTCATTCAATTTTATCTTGTAACCCTAAATTCAAAACCATTCTCTCAAAAAATCAATCATGAAAATCATCTTATCTTCTAGCTAATCTCTTCACACCAGCTCCAACAAGATGTAGCCCCATTAGATTCAGTTTGAGTGTAATCTAATGTCACAATTTAATGTTAAAGTTCTGTGTATTTTATTCGGGGGAGATTTTCTTCTCTTTAGATTAAAGGGTTTCTGCTATAACCTTGTTTAAATCTATTTCATTAAAGATTTGCTCAATTCAATAGTTTTTGGTGTGGTTCTGATTGGGTTCTGCCATGGTCTTTTCACCAAGTTTCTTCTTCGCCTCCATCGGGTTTTACAACAATGATAATATCCAGTTTTCTCCTCTTGCAACAGCCGTTTCAGTTGAATTTCTTCACGGTAACATTGTTTCTGCATACTATGATCTCAACACCTCTTCAGAAACTCTATTTTATTTTACTTGGAGACGCAGTTTCATTAGGTGGCACCTTCTCATTCTTACAACCAAACAGCTGCTTCCGATTCTTCACAAAAATTTCAATTTCTTATTATCAATCCTTTTTTAAAACCTACAAATGCAACTCAATGTTTTATGCTGAGCAATATAATTCGATCCACCTTCTTTTATTGTTTGCAATCATATTTTTTTCTTGCCTTGCTCTGGGTATTCTCCTTCTTCTATAAAGGATTTCAAAACCTTGTATACTACTTACCCCTTTTCTTCTGCAAAAATTTTCGAACTCTTAGTTTCCTTACTGGTTTTTAATGTGTTTTGAGTTTTACTTTGTTTTCTCTCATCTGGTTTAGTGTTGTATCAATATGTCTAGTCTTTGGACTAATGATGTTGGTTTTGTTAATCAGTTTATTCATCACAGAACCCCTATTTGGCAATGGATTTATAAAATGGTTGGTGGCTTTTTAACTAGGCTAGACAAAAACTCTTGGATTGTCAAAAAAACTTTAATTTTTAGATGGAATATCTCTAGAGGGATTTCTGTTAGCAGGTTTGGTGAGCATCACTATCTTATTAAGTTTGAATTTGAAGAAGAAATGATGCGTGTCTTTAGGCAAGAAACTAAAATAGTATTTTGTGATATTTTTCTTATCCATATTTAGAACACTTGCTCCTGATGTGGATTTTATTTAATACCGTAAGAGCACGACTGTCGATGAGACAATATGTAAGTACGGTTCCTTCCATAGGGATTTAAAAATTACAATCTCTAGTTTTTAATTAATTGATGTGCTAATGACAAAGAAAAATGTGAAATAAAAATTATGAAGTAAATCTAATAAAATATATAAAAAAATAGGGTTTCGGATTCCACCAAATTAAATATGCAAATTACTCATTCATCTCTAAAAAAAATTATTCATATTACCACTCAAGACAGTTTCAAATTTGATCTCATGTCTCGGAATATACTACGGTTAATAATAACTACAACCTTTGTTGTATCAAAATGATATAATCTCCTTCGTTTATAAAAAATCAATAGGCGAAGACTATTCATAACCAATAAAGAATGAAACTTTTTAAAAGTGAAATTAATAAACAATTAAATCAAAAGAATATTTCATTAAAGATTACATGGATCTTTTACATAATAATTGGTTTTATCTTCGAACCCCAATAAAGAGGTTAGCAACCCATTACAAAATAGAAAAGGATTAAAAAATAAAAATAAAAATTATAATTTGTGTCGGCTCCCCCTTGACACAAATTTGTTAAATTAATAAAAATTTTATCTTTCCTTTCAATGGACTCGGAGAGATCAAGATGTCGACATCTAATGATTTCGTTTTTCCATTTTAAATACAGATGTTAAACAATTAAGTTCGGCAGCTAATATAACAGGCCCTAGCTTAACCAGCCGGCATGTTTTGACGTTCATTTTATTTGGGCCCGTTCATCTCATTATATATCATGTAAATTAATTAAATGTTGACCAATCGACTAGCTTTGACTTCATGTACCACCAACTTCGGTGTCTTGAGGTAGCCGAGCAAGCAATTGGACTAGTTTCCAATTTTCGTCCATTTTACAAGTAAACTATCGTATTTAGGCCATCGAACTTTATTTTCTAAAAAACTACAAAATTTAAAAAAATCATCAAATTTATATATAAAAGAGAACTAATAAATTTAAATTTAAATATAAAAAATATACTCATCAGCTCCTAACAATGTTTATAGTTTGAACTGGATTGATTTCAATTTTTTAGAACTACCCAGAATCTTTTGCAATTTCTGTTATAGGCTACGCCACCTAACTGAACACTGTTAGAATTAAAAATGTGTTACTTAAAATTAATTTTGTTACTTAATATATCTTAAAGGGACCTAGGGTCACTAGTCCAAACTTGGGGTGGAAACATCAAGCCATCCATTTTCACTTCTTAGTGAATGAGAAACCTTTGGTTTGTCCCATATTGGGCAAACCAAGGAGGAAGGAAGTTTATCCTTATTACCACAAACGTTATATATAAGGAAAAAGAACTAGTGGATTGGATATGGACTTAGGAAATGGACTAGTGGGAAAATACACACATGTGCGGTGCTTCGCACCGAAGCACCGCGGGCCGCGGGTTTACGGAGCTTGCGTGTGCCTTGGCAAGAGCCTTTTCCTTGCGTGTGCCTGCAAGTGCATACGTGTACCCATCAAAGATCCAACGGTTTTATATTTTAATTCTATACATTAAATATTTGACCGTTTTGTATTTATAAAATTAAATCAGGTTTAATAAACAAAATATTTTAATTAAATATCTCGAATTAAATATGTTGAATGAAATGAATTTTGACCGTTTGAAAAATCAACAGTCTTCTTCTTCTTTAAAAGAAAAACAAAAATCAGATTTTCAATTACCCCAGTCGCAGCCATTGACCTGACGACTTTTCCCCTCTTCCTGCTTTGTACGCGCACTAGTTTATTTTTTATCTTCTTCTACTGTTAAGTTCACAACGGGCCAACGAGTTTTGCTAACTGGGTTGGTATCAGGTGGTTTTATCCTGGATTCGATTTGTCATCTCTAAAGGTATAGCAACACTTTTCTAAAGGTGTACCTGACAAATATCGAGTTAAGGGCAGTCTGTTGAACAGGCGACTCCATCTCTCTGTGCTTGTGTGATTGTCTGAAGTGTGCTATCTGTTCTAACCCTTAACTATTTTCAAGCTTTTGTTTGGTTTGTTCACTGTTACAGGAATATTCTCCAACATTCTTAACTCGATATCTTGTTTAATTTCAAAATTTTACTTCTGTAACAATGGTGAAGACTGATGTTGACAGACCTCAGAAATTTTCTGGAAAGGACTTCAAGAGATGGCAGTCAAAAATGTTGTTTTTCCTGAGTTTCCACATGCTAGATGATATGGTTCTGAAGCCGTTTGATGAGTCTCTGAATGAACCTGAAAAATTACAGGACTTAGAAAGTTGGAAGAGAAGTAATTATATGGCCAAAAAGCATATCTTAAACTGCCTAGAAGATGCTTTATATGATTTTTATAATGCTAAGGATAATTTTAATGCTTACAATTTATGGACTGCACTACAAGATAAATATGAAGCAGAAATAACAGGAAGTAAAAAATTCTTGGTTGCACGTTTTCTGGAATATAAAATGATGAATGATAAATCAGTGGTTGATTAGTTTTTGGAGCTACAAAAAATTATTAATGAAATAATTGCTGAAGGAATGGTTATTGACGAAACATTTCAAGTTTCTGCTGTTATTGAAAAATTGCCAAATTCCTGGGCTGAATACAAAAGAAGACTAAGGCATGAAACTGGTGAAATTTCCATGGTAGAATTGTGCAAGAAAATACAAGTTGAAGGATTGTTGTGTTCAAAGGACAAGAATATTTCTTCTGCAAGAGACATGTCAAACAAAGCTCACGTTATCGAACACAAATTTGCTAATCTAAGTCTGGACCACAACAAGCGCAAGCCTGGCCCGCAAAGAAAAGGTACCTTTCAAAAACCAAAATCTTCTATTGGTAAAATTAAGGGAGCATGTTATGTTTGTGGTGTGTCTGGTCATATGGCAATTCATTGTAGAAAACACAAAGATGCGAATTTTAAGAAAACAAATGTAAATTTAGTTGAAAGTAGTAAAAATGAGTTTTTTGGCACGGTGTCTGAGGTTAACTTAGTTACCAATGTGAGAGACTGGTGGGTAGACTCTGGAGATACCAAACATGTATGGCTGAAGTAAAGACATGTTCACCTCCTATCAGACGGTAGGAGAAGGAGAAAAACTCTATATGGGTAATTCATCTGCAGCACAAGTTGCAGGAAAAGGAAAAATTTCGCTGAAGCTCTCTTCTGGTAAAATCCTGACATTAAATGAAGTTTTACACGTACCAGACATCTGCAAGAATCTCGTTTCAAGTGGTGTGTTAGATGATAAGGGCTTTAAGATTGTATTTGAGTCTGGGAAAGTGATTATCACTAAGGGAAAGGATTTTGTGGGAAAGGGCTATAAGGCTGAAGGCCTATGCAAATTGTCTGTAACCTCTGTTGAAGTTAATAAAATTGATTCTTCTTATGTTGTTGTCTCATTGAATATCTGGCATGGTAGACTTGGTCATGTAAATTATAAATCAATGAACAAATTGGCAAACTATGGTTGCATTCCAAAATTAAATTTGGAATATGAACATAAATGTGAAGTTTGTGTAGAATCAAAATATGCAAAGAAGCCCTTTAAGAAAAATGTCCACAGAAATTCTAATCCCTTAGAGTTAATTCACTCAGACTTAGTTGATATGAAATCAATCCAAACCAGAGGTGGTAAAAAATGGTTTGTCACTTTCATAGATGACCGTACTAGATACTATCATATTTACTTGCTTAAAGGAAAAGATGATGCTTTAGAAGCATTTAAATTATATAAATTAGAAGTAGAAAACCAATTGAACACCACAATTAAAACCATTAAATCTGACCGTGGAGGTGAATATGTAATCCCTATAGGAGACTTTTGTGCACAACATGGCATTATTCATGAGGTAACTCCTCCTTATTCACCACAATCTAATGGAGTGGCTGAACGGAAAAACCGAACCCTTAAGGAGATGATGAATGTCATGTTAATCAGTTCAGGACTACCGGCGAACTTGTGGGGGGAGGCCGTCCTATCAGCTTGCTACATCCTGAACAGAGTGCCCCTTAAAGGATCAGTCAAATCACCGTATGAATTATGGAAAGGCAAACAACCCTCTTATGGATACTTCAAAGTGTAGGGGTATTTAGCCAAGGTCTTTATTCCTCCACCTAAGAGGACTAAAATAGGACCTAAAACAGTTGATTGTGTCTTCATATGATATCCTGAACACACCACTGCTTATAGGTTTATGGTCGTGAATTCTGAAAACTCAGAAATTGGTGTGAACACCATTATGGAATCTACGGATGCTAAATTTTTTGAAAATGTGTTTCCGTTGAAATCTGAATCTCGCATGATATGTGATGATCCCCTAGATGTCCTTTCTTCTAGCCATGTGTTACCGATAGAAGAAGATGAACCTGTTTATGAACCTAGAAGGGGAAAAAGACTTAGAATAGAAAAATCTTTTGGGCCAGACTTCATAACCTGTTTAGTTGAAACTGATCCACAAACCTATAAAGAAGCCATGACTTCGTCTGAAGCTCCATGGTGGAAAGAATCCACTATTAGTGAGATGGATTCTATTGTTCAGAATGAAATCTGGGAGATAATATATTTACCTCTAGGGTGCAAACCCATAGGCTGTAAATGGATCTTCAAGAGAAAACGTAAGGTAGATGGAACTGTGGAAAAGTATAAAGCTAGACTAGTATCTAAGGGATATAAACAAATAGAAGGTGTAGATTTCTTTGACACTTATTCACCTGTCACTAGAATTACTTCCATTAGGATGCTAATTGCAATCGCTGCAATTCATAACCTAGAAATACATCAAATGGATGTAAAAACTGCGTTCCTAAATGGTGAATTAGATGAAGAAATTTATATGGACCAACCCGAAGGCTTTCTAGTGAAGGGTTATGAAAACAAAGTGTGTAGACTTAAAAAGTATTTATATGGCTTGAAACAAGCACCGAAACAATGGCATGAAAAATTTGATCATGTAATTTTCTCTAGTGGATTTAAAATAAATGAAGCTGACAAATGTGTGTACAATAAATCTATAAATGATGCCTGTGTGATTGTATGCTTGTATGTTGATGATATGCTTATACTAGGTACAACCTTAGAAATCATTAATTCCACTAAGAACATGTTGATTGAGAACTTTGACATGAAAGACTTAGGTCCTGCTGATGTAATCCTAGGGATGAAAATTAGAAAGGAGTCTAATGGATTCAATCTTAGTCAATCTCATTATGTTGAATCAGTTCTTAAGAAATTTAACCAGTTTGATAGTAAACCAGCAAGTACTCTATTTGACCCTTCTTGCAAACTCAAGAAAACAAAGGCAATGGAGTCTCGCAACTTGAATATTCACGTGTCATAGGAAGTATGATGTATTTAATGAAATGCACAAGACCAGACATTGCCTATGTTGTGAGTAGACTAAGTAGGTATACCTGTAATCCGGGACATGAGCATTGGGATGCACTTTTCAGAGTGTTGAGGTATCTTAAATACACTTTAAACTACCGTTTGAGTTATGAAAGACACCCCGGTGTCCTTGAAGGATACTGTGATGCAAACTGGATAGCAGACTCAGAGGATTCTAAGTCTACGAGTGGATACGTATTCACTCTAGGATGTGGATCAGTGTCTTGGAAGAGTTCCAAACAAACCTGTATCGCTCGATCCACTATAGAATCCGAGTTTATTGCGTTAGATAAAGCAGAGAGGAAGCCGCTTGGCTAAGATGCTTTTTAGAAGACATTCCTCTCTGGCATAGGCCTGTACCAGCTATATCTATACATTGTGATAATCAAGCTGCAATAGTTAATGCTAAAAACAGCAACTATAACGGAAAATCTATTCATATTATGAGAAGACAAAATTCTCTAAAACAACTAATCTCAACTGGCGTTATTTCTGTTGACTTTGTGAGGTCCAAGGAGAATATCGCGGACCCTTTGACGAAAGGCTTGTCCAAGGAGATATTTACTAATGCATCGAGGGGGTTGGGACTTAAGCTCATAAATTAAAACTTGTCATGAAGGATACTCAACCTTGCTGACTGGAGATCCCAATATCAAGGTTTTTAATAAGACAACTAATTTGTGGCGGGTAGAAATTAAACACTATCAGGGAATTATTTTCTCAGTCCCTTCCCTATGGTGTAGAAGTGATAGTGTGACTGCATGTGAGGATGACTTATAGTAAAGTCTTAATGAGTTTTATAGTTTCAATTTAAGATTGAAATGAGGTGTAGCAGTTAACACTCTTGATAGAACTCACCTATTTGAATGAGGAAGTGGGTCGCTTCCTATGAGAATTGAGATGATTCTCTAGAGCATTCTGAGAAACGGAATATGTCCAGGGCCAAAATGGACACAACGGCGTGAACTTAACAGCACTCTTGAGAGATATCTTGCGTAAGGAGCTATTGATGAATTACACCAAACTATGGAAGTTCAAGACATCGCGTTCACTGTCCATCAAGTAGTTCCGGTACTTCTCACTAAGCAGAGGTTCAATTCCTTATGGACACCTATTGCTTAAGAGGTATTTCTCGTTTTCCGGTTTTCTGATTTATCGTTTTCTTCATTCATGTGGGGGATTTTTAGAATTAAAAATGGATTTGTTACTTAAAATTAATTTTGTTACTTAATATATCTTAAAGGGACCTAGGGTCACTAGTCCAAACTTGGGGTGGAAACATCAAGCCATCCATTTTCACTTCTTAGTGAATGAGAAACCTTTGGTTTGTCCCATATTGGGCAAACCAAGGAGGAAGGAAGTTTATCCTTATTACCACAAACGTTCTATATAAGGAAAAAGAACTAGTGGATTGGATATGGACTTAGGAAATGGACTAGTGGGCAAATGCACACATGTGCGGTGCTTCACACCGAAGCACCGCGGGTTTGCGGAGCTTGCGTGTGCCTTGGCGTGAGCCTTGGCGCGACCTTGGCGCGAGCCTTGGCGTGTGCCTTGCGTGTGCCTGCGAGTGCATACGTGTACCCATCAAAGATCCAACGGTTTTATATTTTAATTCTATACATTAAATATTTGACCGTTTTGTATTTATAAATTTAAATCAGGTTTAATAAACAAAATCTTTTAATTAAATATCTCGAATTAAATATGTTGAATTAAATGAATTTTGACCGTTTGAAAAATCAACAGTCTTCTTCTTCTTTAAAAGGAAAACAAAAATCAGATTTTTAATTACCCCAGTCGCAGCCACTGACCTGACGACTTTTCCCCTCTTCCTGCTTTGTATGCGCACTAGTTTATTTTTTATCTTCTTCTACTGTTAAGTTCACAACGGGCCAACGAGTTTTGCTAACTGGGTTGGTATCAGGTGGTTTTATCCTGGATTCGATTTGTCATCTCTAAAGATATAGCAACACTTTTCTAAAGGTGTACCTGACAAATATCGAGTTAACGGCAGTCTGTTGAACATGCGACTTCATCTCTCTGTGCTTGTGTGATTGTCTGAAGTGTGTAATCTGTTCTAACCCTTAACTATTTTCAAGCTTCTGTTTGGTTTGTTCACTGTTACAGGAATATTCTCCAACAAACACTGCATTGAAAATATCATTATCAATCAACCAAGATTGCCAGCTCCAACCCCACATCAAAGTCCTAACAACCACCTTACTCTATAAGAGTTTCTAAATATTGATAGAGTGGATTCAGAAAGTGATCGGAGTCTAGACACAATTTATTCACCAAGATATTCCAACCAAGATGAATCCTCAATTTCATACTCAGATGGAGACTTCTCTAATGAAAATATGATCCACTCTAATGGAGAAGTGAACTTTATGGTTGAGTCAGAAACTGGGAGTAATTTATGAGGATGACATGGATGGTAATCATGCTGAGGGGTATCTTTTGGACCATAACAACGGTTTTTCTTCTCTTCAGTTTGCACCTGCCACAGCCAATTTTATTGTTTCTGAAGACCAGTTAATGAGTTTATCAACATCTAGTCCTCTAGCTAGTTCTGCAGAATTGAGGCATGAGCTTGGGTCCAAAAGAGTTAATCCTCACCAACAATATTATCTGCATACTCCTGGTTCAGAATCTTCTAGCAGTAGATATCAGAGGGAGTCATCACGTGAAGACTATGAGCAATGGACTATACAATACAAGTCTCCCAAAAGATCGAGAATTGATGATGATAATGATAATGAAGATTCTATTAATTCACCAGTTAGCACCAAAAAAGCAACAACATCTGACCTTATTGAAGCAGTAGCTAAACCTCTATCCTTACTTCAAGTTGCATCACCATCAGCAAGAGCATCTACATCAGCTTCAAATCCAGCTTCTCCACAGCAATAGCAGGCCTACTTCCAATTAGAACTTATCCACATGAGCACTGATATCAACCCTCCCCCCCTCCTTTTTTTCTGCTAAATCAGAATCGCAGAACTTATCTTGGACTTTTAACCATGTTAACACACCCAAACTCTGAACTAATTGGAACTCATCAGTTGGGGCCGGTGGTACCTCCACCTACTTTGTTTTTTGTATTCTCAATTGTCTTTAAAACTAGTTCACTTCATATCAAAATGTTTGTTCTCTGTTCTTGTTTGCTTGTATGATTAGTTTGTTTTTAACCTTTGCACTAACTTCTTAGGAATATCTGAACTTCTATGTCTCTGTTTTAGTTCCTTTGTTAGTTATAATCTGTAAGCTTCTATCATACTATATGTCTTTAAGAGTAAATTTAGTTTATTTCTTATTTAGGCTTTTGTATTAGAATTGCTCAGAAGTGTTGCTCATTCCTTTTGTTTGCTACTTGGTTTTATTAGTCACACTACTTAACGTGTGCTTTATATGTTTGAATCCTCTTACAACCTTGTAATATCTACCCCTCTACTTTAGTTAAAACTATATTTTAGGTAATCTTAATCTGTTCCTGGTACCTGGTTTTGATTAAGATTTCCTTTTGCTTCTATCTGTTGCAATATTTTGCATAATCCTTTTTAGCCTGAATTAGTATACTGCCTTGTTCATTTATACTCTGAATTGCTATTGTTCACTGCCTTCTGCCTGAATATGCTCTCATTTTATTACTAAATTGCAGTTACTCTCTAGATTAATCTTAGATATTCTGTTAGAATATACTTGTGTTGTTCCTGATCCTTTTGTTGATTATGTAATAGGCTTACTTATATGAAATTTAATATAAATTTTTGTATTATTAATCCTATTTTGCATATTTAGCTGCATCTATCTTTTAAGTAGTCTTTTAGCTTGTGGTTATTTGCTTTCTGGTTGCTTGAAATCTTTGTTTTAGCCTATATCTTTTTCTTAGTCCTTTTGAATCCACTGAATTTGAATACTTCTATATCCTAATTTTCTCTACCTCTGTCTTCTGTCTAAGTATTTTAGTATTATAAACCTAGATAATCACTCTGTTAATTGACTGCCAAATCAGGATTAGTCTCTGTTACAATTACATTTTGGCCTGATTTATCTATTATATAACTTATGCTTAGGCTTATGTTTTGTGTTCTGTAACTTTTGCCAGGCTTGCTCTATTTAGCTCTAAGTTTTAACCTCTTGCTTCATCTATCTAGCTGAATTCCCTGTTTTGCTGGATGCATTTTGTCTACTTCTCTAGCTTCACTAGCACCTTGTTAGCATTTCATAAGTCTTGAGCTATCTCTGTATTTCTGATCCCTGCACCTACTCTAATCATTTCTGTGTTCTAATTTCTCATTCACTCACTTATACTGCCTTTGTCCTTCTTATCAACTGGAGAAGTCGGAGTTCTCGCACTGATAACTTTCCTTCAAGCCATTACCTGAGTCTGCCACCCATATCAACTTCGCACATTGACCAATAATTTATCCCACTTTAATATATTGTCTTTTATATTCTTCTCCAGCGTACTTCTCTACTTCATTTGTTCAAGATTTTCCAGTTCCAGTTGGGCCTTACAAGCTGCGCTCCAATATATTTCCCTACTTCTTTTTTATCAGCAGCTTATTCATCTTCCTTCTTACAAGCTCTTCAGTTGGGCCCAATCAAAACCTTAACTATATTATTCAACTGCTAAGGTTTTCGGTACATAATTTGCAAGCTACTTTTTTCTAGGATCCTAAAATAAATATCCTAGCGTAGAATTGTCAAGGAATCAATCAACTGACAACTATTCAACACTTACACGGCCTGAATTCGACGTATAAACCTTCAATCTTATTTCTCTCGGAAACCTTAGCCAATAAGTATTATATGAATTCTCTTAAGCACTCTCTTTAATTCCAACAACATTTCACAGTCCCCAAAATTGGTAAACGAGGTGGATTGTGCTTATTATGGAAAAATAACTTAAATGTGAGAATTTTGCTGCATTCTCAAAGTTTCATACATGCACTAGTTACCCCGCCTCCACCTGCACAACCATGGTTGTGCACCGGCATTTATGGCCCACTTCACCAAGAAGCGCAAAGAAACCTCTGGGAAGACTTTCCAACTGTCTTCCCCAATATCAACACAAATACTCCATGGATATTGCTAGGTGATTTCAATGGTATAATGGAACAATCTGAGAAAAAGAAGGAAGGCTGGCAACATATGCGCAGACTCATCATTTTCTCATAATGATAAATCAGATGAGATTCATTGATATGGGTTTCCGAGGAGATCCATTTACTTGGACAAATAATCAGCTTGGGTAGGACAATATTCTAGAACGCATTGATAGAGTGTTAGCCACTCAACATTGGTGAACAACTAACCCCCATGCAGGAGTTACCAACCTCCCAAGGATAACTTCTGACCACGCCCCAATCTTAATATAGACGAAATTGCTTGATTGGAGAGGTACGAAAAACTATAAATTTGAACACCTTTGGATCACCCATCTGCAACTCAAGCAAGTGGTAGAAACTGCATGGATCCAGCAGATCGACACAGAGCCTATTCTGGACCTACAAATGAAGATCATCATAACATGTCAAACGCTAACCGATTGGAATAAGGAAAATTTGGCCATCTCCCTATCAAGATCATGAACTCAACGACACAAATAAAGAAAGCGCAACACCAATGTACAATTCAACAAGGAAGTGAACAAGATTTCTAGATAACTCGTTAGAAAGATCTTTGGGCTCAATATTTGACCTTACTTGTCATGCAACCTACTGGTATCAAAGATCCCGAATTCATTGGATGCAATCAGGTGATAGCAACACATATTTCTTCCACACCAAGGAAACCATTCATCGGGGACACAATAATATACAACAACTACAAGATGATCAAAACATTTGGGTAACCAATGAAGATGAAATTACACAACTCATTCTGAATCATTATACTGAACAATATACAACAACCACCACAATGATAATGATGATCTTTTTAGAACAATCACCCCGATATTAACTCCTAGGCAATGCGCTCTCCTAACTGCTGAAGTAACTCCAACGGAAATCAAAACTACTCTCTTTTCCATAGATTCTGAACGATCTCCGGGTCCAGACGGATACACCAGTAAGTTCTTTAAAATATTCTGGGAAACCACTCATACTCAGTTAATAACTATGGTTCGCAGCTATTTTAATTCCCGAAATATTCACCCGCTCATGAATCATACAAACCTCACACTCATTCCACAAGTAGAACATCCTTCAAAACCATTATAATTAAGACCTATAGGTCTTTGCAACTTTACCTATAAAATAATTGCAAAAATTCTAGTCAATTGTATTATACCTCTCCTCCTTTTCCTGATAAGCCCTTACCAGAGTGCGAACTTTCCCCAAAGATCGATTCATGATAACATAACAATTGCGGGGGAACTATTCCACTATATCAAAACTTCAACCCTAACCAAAGGTCTGAAAATAGCTCTAAATATAGACATCCAAAAGGCTTATGACAATTTGGATTGGGGATTCATCAAAACAACCTTCACAAAACTAGGTTTTCCACCAATTTTTGTAGACTATATTATGCTTTGTGTCACAACAGTCACATATTCAGTTAATATCAATGGCACTCCGCACGGATAAATTACACCATCAAGGGGCATAAGACAAGGAGATCCACTATCTTCTTATATTTTCATTATCTGTGCGGAAATACTATCCACAAACTTGGGAAACCTGGAAAACCAAAACCTTATCGGAGGACTCCGTATATTCTAAAAAGCAGCACCTGTCTTGCACCTAATATATGCGGATGACCTCCTAATCACATTCAAAACGTCTACAGAAAGCAGCAATCGCCTCAATAATTTACTCCAAATCCATAATTATACATCATCCAAGACTGGATCAACATGAAGTGGATAATATATATATCAATTGTTTGGAGGGCCTACCACTTCAAACCCCCTATATATCTAGGGGTCCAATTCAAACATGAAAGATCTTCCCGTCATATTTTTTAACCTTTGCTTCAAAGGCTAGCAAGGAAAGCAAAATAATGGATGACAAAATGCATTAAGACTGCTGGAAGGTCAGTACTCATCAAAAAATTTCTTTCACCCACCTCTAACCATCTTATGAAAACCCAAATTCTCCCCACCCATGTGTATAAATAAATAGACCGTATCACTAGGAACTTCTTCTGGGGACATAATTCTTCAATCAAAAAACTTCATCCTATAGGTTAGGATAAAATATCCCAATCTATTTCAGCAGGTGGGGTTGGTATTAGATTGAGTAGTGAACATAATAAAACACTGCTTATGAAAAGAGTATGGGATTTACATGACTAGGGCTGCACATCGGGTCGGGTGGGTCAGGTTTGGCCCCACCCACACCCGACCCGCCAGTTGGCGGCTGACTGAATTATTCACCCGCACCCAACCCGCCGTAGAACGGGTCGGGTCAGGTGCGGGTCAGCCTAGGCGATTCAACCCAGCGAGCCAGCGAGTCGACTCAGCCGGATCAGCCGATTCAACTCATTGGGAAAACTACTGGATGTGTTCAAATTGAGTGATTCGTAAGTTCTGTTGCTTCCAGATTGTTCCAAATACTAATAGATATCTCACACAAGTCATAAACAGCAAAATATCCCGTGAAATCAACTCGGAAATCATGTATTTGGCCGGAATCATGATTCGATTAGGATTGAGATTTGTGGGCTGTTTTAGAGAGTTCTATTAGGTTTAGAACTCTCTCTATGGTTTCTACAACCTATATAAACCAAGAGAAGCCAAGAAAATCGACGACAAAAACCTAGAGAAGAATTCCGAAAATTTCTGGTAAAGCTCCGTCAACGTCCGGTCACTGCTACTGCACCGGCCGGCTGTTC
>JAJJMC010015296.1:6881146-6983930 GCA_023531435.1 Papaver californicum | reverse complement strand
GATTATGCTTGGTTAATTAATTTTGATAGTCCATGCTTGTGATTTACGTCTGTTTGTTAGCATAACAAAACCAATTTTGGCAATTACTTGCGCTTCAATTAATTTAAAAAGAATTATGATTAATCACATAGGTTGTTAGAATTACTTGATTCCTGATTCCTGGTCCTTTTAAAATTATTCAAAAATCATCTTTAGGTTATTTAGTCTTTTTCATACTCCTGAAATTTTCTAGAGTTAATTTAAATCATTATTTTCTAAGATCATTACCTTTACAAGTTCGAGAAACGATCACCTTATTTACCACTATAAAAATTACATCATATCTCAAACAACAACAAATTTTCCAAAGCCCTCTTATCATTTCATCTCCTTCCGGTGCAAAATGGAGACAATTATCCTCGCTCATACCCACCATCCAAAATCTTAGTTTCCACTGTGTAGGAAATGGACTAACGACCCCCATTCAGGCTAATTGAATTCTACATTTTCCCAACTTAGACCCTATACAATATCACCCTATCCAAATAGTAGCGGATATCATTGATCATATAACCCACAACTAGATACACAATAAACTCGACACCCTCCGCCACTTGCAAAATAAAAAATTATTAACACCCACCTTCCCCAAGATAGCACTCAGGATAAGATCATTTGGCCACATTCAAAAACCAGAAGATACACCACCGCTTTCGGATACAATTGTCTAACCCATGAGGTAAACCAACAAACCAACCAGAACCCCCTTCCAGTATCCAAATTCCTGTGGACTTTACCTTGTCCAGAAAAGATACAACTTTTCTTGTGGAAAGCAATCAATGAAGGCTTACCCACCTTCTCCAACCTTTGTACTGAGTGCAACATTGAACCAAAGACGTCCGAACACCTGCTCCCATGATGTCCAATAGCTAGTATAGCCTGGAACACCCTCCTAGCTCGCCTCTCAAACAATCATCCAGATAACAATATCCTTCCGATCTATATAACCCCCCAAACAACCATCACCCAACTTTTAAAACAACCACCCCCCCACCAACCATAACCGCGTTCTATTTTTTCCTCTAGTCTCTCTGTCTGACTAGAAATGAACGTATATTCCGCCATTCCCAAGAAACAACGGATGGTATTGTTCTGCGAGCTTTCAACCTGCTGCAAGAGTTCTCATGTTCAATGATAGATCGTCCGCCGGTTATTCTTGGCGACTCTTCAACTACGAACCCATCTAACACCGTCAGGAGAACATCAACAATATGGTGGGATGGACCAGCCCTACATTGGAATGGATTAAGATCAATACAGATGGTGCTGCTAGAAGACACCCAAGTTTAGCGGGTGCAGGATTCATTTACATAAACTCAGAGACAAGAACACTTTTATCACTAGCACAACCGCTCAGAATCATAACTGCCTTATCAGCTGAAACCTGGGCCATGCTACTGGCCTCCAGAGCTGCAACAGAGAGACAGTGGACGAAGGTCATCATTGAATCGGACTCGGAAAACCTCATGAGGTTTGTTACATCTCCCGTGGAACCGCCTTGGTATATCTTTGGCATGATCAAGGAGATAAAGCTTAGAATGCGCCAATTACCTCATTGTGTTATACAACATAATTATAGAAAAGGAAACCAAACAGCTGATGGACTTGCTAACCAAGCAAATGATGGAATTCATTCGGGGAATTTGTCAACAAAAATATGGGATAATGCAATCCCTTTTTTTATTAACCAAATTGTGCTAAATGACTCTATGGGTACTACTTACCCACGTGTAATCTCTCTACAAGATTAATAAATTTGTACAGTTATGCTTCAAAAAAGAAAAAAAATTACGAGTTCCCAGCTTCAATACCTTTGAGCAAGAGACAGAGGATGGCAAAGCCTTATGTATGTAACAATTGTGATCCATCAAGTTGGTGGGATCATTTTTTATTCCGTTTGTTAAGATAAAGGGCTATGAGAGAAAAACCCTATTTTAATATGAGTCAAGGTATTACACTATGTTGTATGGACACGGATACAAGACACAATTACGACACGATACAGTTATGGAAACACGTTAAATATCCAAAAAGCGGGTTATGGGGACACGTTATATATGTACTATATACACCATTAAAATGAGATTTTACGACACTCTACTCAACAAAATGATTGTTCTTAAAAACTTGACTACTAATTAAATAAAATTAATAGTATGAAATAATGGTCAAAGTCTTTCAAGAATAATGTTTGGACTTGGATAAAAAAAGAATAAATTAGTACCACATATAGTTTACTTTGATATTCCAAACCAATATGAACCATTTATGGTGTGTTCGAAAGTGTCACACCAGTATCCACGAAGTATCCAATATCGACTTTTACAAGACTGTAGATGATGAATTTTTAACGAAGGATAAAATAGTAAAATCATATCTACCCAGCTCTAGAATGAAAGTATATGTTACTGACTTAGTATCAAAGGTGTAAAATTCATATTTTACATTCGGTAGGAGAATTGAAATATCAAATGAACATATTTTACATTCCGCAGGAAAATTGAAATATCAAGTAAGTATATTTTATATTCCGCAAGAGAATTTAAATCGAATGCTTATTATGGTAAGCTCCTAGATGTATTGCACACTAGTATAGAGCAACATTGTCCTCGTAATATCACTGGTGTTGATAGTGGTTCATCCCCAGATGATTTTTGACTATTCAGAATAAACATCCAGAACACTCTTTTGTTCCTGAGTGGATGTCAATGCTCCTAGATAGATTGTTTACTAGTATAGAGCGCCTTAATTCCTCTTTATATTCCGTGGTTGAATATTTAGAGTGAATTTATATCGATATTCAAACTACAATTGAATAATATTGATTTATCATGACGCATAACAAGCTGCAGACAGATACACTAAGTCGAAACACCATGTATTCGTAAGTCACCGTCATGCAAAATGCAAAAAACCAAAGCTTTAATAATGATTAGTCAAGCTTGAATAACACATTTCCAATTTTGGTAGCACTAAAAGTCCCAATATTAGTTGAAATACTACGAAACCCTAATATTGGTTTCTGACACATCATTCTAATCACCTTGCAAAAACGTAACAATGGTTGTGGAATGGGAAAAATTCTCTAAACAACATATGTTCCCCTATTTGTCTACTACTACATACTAAAAGGACACCTTATTCCAAATATAAGTCTATGAGATATGGTCTAAAACCTAGATGAATTACAAGCTAAAAACTGTCAGAATTTTATCTGAAGGGTTATTGTTTGCTCCGTTTGATTACCGGAACAAGCTCAAAACCTAAATCCTTTCGCTTAGGATGTAGCCAGCGATCTTTCGTTTCCTAATTGGGGTTGATCCTCAAAAACGGACATTGTATGAATAATCTACATCGTTTTTACTTAAGGATGTCATGTCTGAAAATTTTCATAAAAAAAAAAACTAACACCCATGGGTGTAAATAGCAATAATAGCTTCGAAGAGCATAGCTCAAAAAGTATAATTTTAAAGAGCATAGAAGAAAAAGAAATATAATAATAAAAAAATTAGGGAAATTGTGGGACCGGCACCAGCCGGCTTCCCTTGGCCGGTCCCACTCCTATATTTTCTCTAAAAACTTTATTATATTACTTTAGGGTTTCCTCTTTCAATTAAAACTCTTATACTCTTTTTACCAAAGTCCAAACTCTCTTGCTTCAAAGACCATAGCTCTTCAGAGCTATATAGGATGGTCCCGTTACCATTTAATTAAAAAAATATTATTTTAATATTCCTTAGATTTTGGGTTTCACCAGTTAGACTTTACACCAAATCCTCTCTTTTAAATATTATCGAAATATTGTCAGAGAGACGACATGGTACGCGAAGCACAGTCCTACTGACTACCAAATTCATGCTTAATCCATAATTGGACCTATACTTAACCAGTCCCACCACTTTGGTCGGTCCTCCCTCTATGGGATTCTCCCTCTTCTCTGGTTGGTCTCTCCACTAGTCATTCATCTACCATTGGTCTGTCTGCCATTGGTTCATCTGGTATTGTTCGTTTGTCACTGGTTTATCTGTCGTTGACTCATCTTCCATATTAAGGTTTAATTCAACTGGTCCCGCTACCAATATTTAAAATAACTTAAATTTTGTCTTCTTGACGAAACCAAATATCTTACGATTGTTAGCACTCACCCGACTTAGTGCTCGCACGACCTAGCTCTTACGCGACTTGAGGCTCGAACAACAAGCATCATTCGAATATCATTGCTCCTCAGCGGACATGATAATACGACACAACTACCAGTGTCAACATCAATTAGACTCTCTACGTCCATGATCCATCAAGCATCACTGCTTGTTTCAGCATTCAACTTATGATTCGTCTATCAATGAATCAACATACTAGACTCATCAATATGCTAAGACTATCAGTCTAGCTAGGTCAACGACTGACCGATTAATACACGTCTACAAAGTAGACTCAACCATGCTCGAGACATCAATCATGTCACATGGGGGGGTATTCACTAGGGTTTAGGTCTGGAGGCCTACAACACGTGTGGTGCTACAATACACCCACCATGAGAAAGTATAAAGTCGTGTCGGCTTTTAAAGGAGTGAGGGGAATAGTGGTCGCACAACTGTCATGTCCCACCAACACGATGGAGTTGGTTATCAACACACGATCTCCACTTCTCTACTCTCCCACTCTTACGCAACTGTCACCACTTATGAGATCAATGTGTTAACTTCTTCTCCTATAAATAGGTTCTTTAACCTATCGACAAAGGACAAGAATTTTATCTCACAAGAGCTTGAATGATCACAGAGCTATCATCTCAGAGATTCTCAGAAAACTCAGACTTCTGATTTTCGTCCTCACAACAGTTCAACATATCTTACCATCACTGGAATTCAATTCCATTGATCTCAATAACTTATCTGTTTCCCTCCTTACAAATCAACCCTTCTCGTTCCTTTGTGGCAGAAACGAAATTGGAACAATAATTTCTTGATTTAGCTAATTTTGTACAGATTGATCTCTCGAATCTTAAAAGCACATATACAGTACAAATGTTTGATGTTTAAGCGATTTTATCTTTAATTGATTGTCCTTCAAGCGACTTGCTTCAACTGGCATAACGTGATCCCTCATTTGCTCCGATTAGGATTAGTCTCTTTACCATTTATAATTTTACCCTTAAATCGTTTTTACCCACAAACATTTTGGCGACCACGGTGGGAGATCAATCTCTCTGTTTCAAAGACAATTTCTCAATTTTCAATTTTCCTCAATTTCAAGATGGTTGATCTTATGTCGGGTTCAGTAACCACTCATAATGTGAATTCTGCCAATATCAGCAGTGGTGGTATTCTGGGTAACAATCCTCTGGTTACCAACGCTGAAAATGTTACTCCACCTCCATCTGAGCAACACACTGAAGAAGCAAGGGATGAACAAACTCCTAATACCATCGTCGATTTAATGCAGACACAGTAAACCCTTGCCAGGACTCAAACGTAGATGGTTACAACTCAGAAGGAGGTACTCACTTTCATCAAGACCTTTTTAGAGAAATTATCACCAGAAGAAAAAATTAGAAATACTTATGAAGCAACCGCTGATGTCAACACTTCGAGGGGTCATGTTCAAGACGACGAAAAATTCGCATTCTCGTTGATCGTCAACAATCCAACTTCGTCACTCGCGAAGATTTGGAACGACTTCTCCAAAGTAGCAGAAAAGAGAATCCGTATACTATTCATCAACATCAACCCTTTATCCCTCTGAAATACAGAGGATTCCTCTTCTCATGGAATATTTATCCCTTTCATTCTCACTTTATGATGGAACTGGGAATGCTCGTGAACACATTTCACGATTCTTGGAGTCACTAGGGGAACATGAATACAATCATATACTCCACCTCGGAGAGTTTTCCAAATCTCTCACTGGAAGAGCATATACTTGGTACAACAACATTGCATCAGGGAGCATTGCAAGTTGTCGTGGAATGGTTAACGGCTTTTACAAGAAATATTTTTTTGTGTCATAACAAATCACTCGATCTGACCTAGGAAGGATGTCCCAGAGGACCAACGAGCATCCAAATGACTATGTTAAAAAGTTCAGGGTCCAAACCTTGGATTGCCATGATCCAAACGTCGTTGAACAACAACTTGTGGGATTATGCATCAACGGGATGATTCCTTTCTACAGAGCATTGTTGGGAAACCTACGTTTCAAAACCTTTTCAGAGCTCCATGAAGCTTCCAAACGCTCTTCTACTATAGCGAGCCAAATCCATCGAAGTCGAAGAGTCACGTAAGATTCGTAGCAACCAGTGTCTCGTCAACAAGAAAATACAATCTTCGACCATCTACAAGCGTTGTTACTGAAGGGAGCAAAGGGAAAGCCACCCCTACAGAAGCACAACATCCCGAACGTGCAACACCTACCCCATTTCCAGTACGCACTCACGCGTAGAATGCAAACAAATTGGTCAAAGAGCCAGCAGATTCGTCAAAGAGACAGCAAATCAAATTACAGAAGTGAACGGATCAAATGCCACTTCATCATTACCAACACCTTTGTTCCTTGAGAAGACGAGTATCCTGATGACTACATACACCGATTCAGGACCCACTCGATCATAATGTAACTGAACTACAATCAATAAATTTTCACTATTCTCGTGACAAGACCCTTGCAGATGCAACGTCATCCATTCATGGGTTGTCACGAAGCCTTTCAACATATATCTTCCTGCCAAATGAATGAACACCTCCGGGATGCACTTGGGGACTTGATCTTATTGGGAAGATCAATTCAAATCCATTTCAATCAATGTAACCCACATGACAAGTCGTTGAAACCTGATATGACGTCATCAATGGACCCTCTCTACATCACAACCTCCGCAAGAATGATAAACTTCCTCTCCTCACCCATCACATCCTGGGTGGAGACTTTATCGTTGCTGCTAGTATCTGCCGCAATAACATCTATCCCCTGTCGAAGCTATTTCACATCAAAGTCATAGCATGTAATGACTCCAGGGGATCACTGAATGAGGATCAGAGATAAGACTGACACCATCCATGGTCTTAGCATCTACAATGGTCTCTAGAGCAACACCATCCATGGTCTTAGCATCTACAATGGTCTCTGGAGCATTACCGCCCATGGTCTTATCATCAATAATGATTTCTGGAGCAACACTAGTTGTGGTCTCAGTATTAACAATGTTCTCAAGAGCAACGTCCTCATGACCAGCTTCATCAATCATCCGTTCTCTATCACCTCAACTTGGAAAATGTTACTTGATGGATATTCTCTAAGCACAAAGGGTTCGTATCAAGACAGACATGGAAATATATTAATATAAACCCATCCTAAAGCTTCCATAATGGACGGGCACAAGTCAAAATCTTCTACAAGATGTTCTCATGACCTCTACAGATGAGATACAACACACTTCAGGAAATTGATTTAGAAAAACCTGCCAACGGGTGAGGAATGGGACAATGCTTCCTTAACGAAAGATGTTCGTCTATGTCTCTGCTACAACATACCAAAAGGGTGCATCAATCAGACATACGAGCGGAGAGATATTGCTTTTACACTCAAGTCCATGGAAGCTGAAAATTTGCACGAGGTTATAAGTTGTAAATGTGAATGCATGGTTGAATGACCTAGACAACTCCAAATCAAGTGATTATTTTTGCGTATGATAACTTAGTATCTTAGCTTCAAAAGTTAAGGTCAATCACCAAATTCCGACATCATATGAATTTTCTACAACTTCCAGAGTGAACGACATGCAAACACAAATTTCTAGACGGGATTCATAACCTTCACAATCGATCGACGTCCACCTAGGTCTTTCCACCAAGTCCTTCAACTTGGAATCTCTACCTAGGTCCACCTAGGTCTTTCGACCAAGTCCTTTACCTTTCTTTCCAGAAAGTGGAAAGGAGAAAAAGAAAGAACGAAAAAGGAGTTGATAATACTGGGGGACTGACGTCCACTGACCATGACGATCTGTTTCACAGTCAAGATCACGTGACCGTCAGTGGTACCATCTATGCTAAAAATCCATCATGAAGTACATGTTATAACTAGGGTGCACCGACATGGTCTTTGTATCATTTACTGTTGATAGCAACCTCAATCATGGTCCCATGACCAATAAAGTTTCAGAAGTGATGTTTCTACAACTCACAAAAAAATATGGTACTGCAAGCACCAGATTTATGCGTCAAACAAGAGATTCAGAGTGCAAGTGAGCCAATAACATCAAAGTCCTTCATCAAGCATTCAAGATACAAGCAGATGGTCCAAAGACCTAAAAAAACGTTTTTGCATTAAGCTTGTCAGATATAATTCTGCATTTGCCTGTACAAAGTCGTGATATGGGAGCAACCGGTGATGAATATAGGTATGAGTTATATACCAAACTCTTCATATTGATGTCCTCTACAACATATATAAATATCACACCAATCGGATAAACGAGCTAAGAGATATGACCGAAACGGTAAACTATCTAACAGCTGAAAAGTTCTTGAACTTTTCCTGACTTTTTACTCTTTCTTCTTTTTGAGGCCTTTAATGAACTCAAAACTCAAATCCCTACACTTAAAGAGATATCTCATCTCCTGAGCATGAAAAGGTTGGGGTATATCATCGAAAACGGACTTCGTATGAAGATTTTACAACGTTTTTAACAAAGACATAATCTCTGAATTTTCTGATGACAAATTGTGTCGAAATTCCTCATTCATCCACATGGATTCTCGTTCATTCAACCATCAATCGACAAATTCATACTACTATGAAGATGATATAAGATGAATGTTTACTTGGGTCGTTATCCAAATCATTTGGAGGATTAGAATCGCCATCATTATCATCGAATTCATCATTCCCTTCTTTCAATTTGGGATCATGTCGACTTCCTCCTTCATCCTCCGAGGATGATTGATGCCATCATCTCTTTGATTCTCAAGTGAAGTTTTCTCCTAGAAGCAGCAACAACAACAAACTAATAGGAATTGGATGCCCGGTTGTGGTGAATCGAAGACCCTCAATGCTTGACGAACCAAAACCCTGGAGTTAAGGATTTTATCTTTGGAGCAACAGGCTCGAGGGTGTTATACGAGACAATCACATAAATTTGGTCTCTCCATCATGCAAATCATTCCTGTTTCACTAATTTATGCTCTCTAGACGATGCTCTATCATTCTACGAACACTACTACATCAAATATTACTTCTTCACGATTGATTCGACGTCATTGGAGCGTCATCAAATCAGAATTCCTGGTAATATCCAACGACTAATCTCATTGATTTTATCTTGCTTATGTTAGTAAAAATCACCATTCAATGCTTACGGTGGTACATTAATGTACCTCACTAAGCAGGGGACTTAATGTAGATGGTGGATTTTTAACGAAGGATAAAATAGTAAAATCATCTCTACCCAGCAGCAGAATCAAAGTAATAACATTGTATATGCTACTGACTTAGTATCAATGGTGTAAAATTCATATTTTACATTCCGCAAGAGAATTGAAATATCAAATAAACATATTTTATATTCCGCAAGAGAATTAAAATATCAAATAAGTATGTTTTATATTCCGCAAGAGAACTGAAATCGAATGCTTATTATGGGCAGCTCCTAGATGTATTGCACACTAGTATAGAGCAACATTGTCCTCGTAATATCACTGGTGTTGATAGTGGTTCATCCCCAGATGATTTTTGACTATTCAGAATAAACATCCAGAACACTCTTTTGTTCCTGAGTAGATGTCAATCCTCCTAGATAGATTGTCTACTAGTATAGAGCGCCTTAATTCCTTTTTATATTCCCTGGTTGAACATTTAGAGTGACTTAACATCGATATTCAAACTACAATTGAATAATATTGATTTATCATGACGCATAACAAGATGCGGACGGATGCATAAGTCGAAACACCATGTATTTGTAAGTCATCGTCACACCAAATGCAAAAAACCAAAGCTTTAATAATGATTAGTCAAGCTTTAATAACACATTTCCAATTTTGGTAGCATTAAAAGTCCCAATATTAGTTGAAATACAACGAAACCCTAATATTGGTTTCTGACACATCATTCTAATCACCTTGCAAAAACGTGACAATGGGTGTGGAATAGGCAAAATGCTCTAAAAAACATATGTTCCCCTATTTGTTTACTACAACATACTAAAAGGGCACCTTATTCCGAATAACAGTCTAGGAGATATGGCCTAAAACCTAGATGAACTACAAGATGAAAACTGTCATAATTTCATCTGGAGGGTTACTGTTTGCTCCGTTTGATTACCGGAACAAGCTCAAAACCTAAATCCTTTCGCGTGGGATGTAGCCAGCGATTTTTTATTTCCTAATTGGGGCTGATCCTCAAAAACGGACATTGTATGAAGAATCTACAACGTTTTTACTAAAGGACGTCATGTCTGAAAATTTTCATAAAAAAAAACTAACACCCATGGGTGCAATAATAGCTTCGAAAAGCATAGATTTAAAGAGCATAGAAGAGAAAGGAATAAAATAATAAAAAAATAGGGAAATTGTGGAACCGGCACCAACCGACCGGCCTCCCTTGGCCGGTCCCACTCCTATATTTTCTCCAAAAACTTTATTATATTATTTTAGGGTTTCCTCTTTCAATTAAAACTCTTATACTCTTTTTACCAAAGTTTGCTTCAAAGACCATAGCTCTTCAGAGCTATATAGGATGGTCCCGTTACCATTTAATTAAAAAAATATTATTTTAATATTCCTTAGATTTTGGGTTTCACCAGTTAGACTTTACACCAAATCCTCTCTTTTAAATATTATCGAAATATTGTCAGAGAGACGACATGGTACGCGAAGCACAGTCCTACTGACTACCAAATTCATGCTTAATCCATAATTGGACCTATACTTAACCAGTCCCACCACTTTGGTCGGTCCTCCCTCTATGGGATTCTCCCTCTTCTCTGGTTGGTCTCTCCACTAGTCATTCATCTACCATTGGTCTGTCTGCCATTGGTTCATCTGGTATTGTTCGTCTGTCACTGGTTTATCTGTCGTTGACTCATCTTCCATATTAAGGTTTAATTCAACTGGTCCCGCTACCAATATCAATTAGGATCTCTACGTCTATGATCCATCAAGCATCACTGCTTGTTTCAGCATTCAACTTATGTTTCGTCTATCAATGAATCAACATGCTAGACTCATCAATATGCTAAGACTAGCAGTCTAGCTAGGTCAACAACTGACCGATTAATACACGTATACAAATTAGACTCAACCATTCTAGAGACATAATTCATGTCACATGGAGGGATATTCACTAGGGTTTTGGTCTGACGGCCTACAACACGTGTGGTGCTACAATACACCCACCATGAGAAAGTATAAAGTCGTGTCGGCTGTTAAAGGAGTGAGGGGAATAGTGGTCGCACAACTGTCATGTACCACTAACACGATGGAGTTGGTTATCAACACACGATCTCCACTTCTCTACTCTCCCACTCCTCTGCAACTGTCACCACTTATGAGATCAATGTGTTAACTTCTTCTGCTATAAATAGGTTCTTTAACCTATCGACAAAGGACAAGAATTTATTTCACATGAGTTTGAATGACCACAGAGCTATCATCTCAGAGATTCCCAGAAAACTGAGACTTCTGATTTTCGTCCTCACAACATCTCAACACATCTTACCATCACTGGTATTCAATTCCATTGATCTCAATACCTCCTTTGTTTTCCTCCCTACAAATCAACCTTTCTCCTTCCTTTATGGCAGAAACGAAATTGGAACGGTCATTTCTTGATTTAGGCTAATTTCGTACAGATTGATCTCTCGAATCTTAAAAGTTCTTATACAGTACAAATGTTTGATGTTTAAGCGATTTGGTATTTAATTGACTGTCCTTCAAGCGACTTGATTCAACCGGAATAGCTTGATCCCTCATTTGCTCCGACTAGCATTAGTCTTCTTTACCATTTACGTTTTTACCCTTAGATCGTTTTTACCCACAAATAAGGACACATGATGTGGTGTGTCTGGAAGTGTTAGGAACGTGTCATGTTTGATCATGTGTCCGACACAGTTACGACATCTTTCTAGGTGTGTCCATGCAACCTAGGTGTTAAGTTTGCCAAATTTGATGCTGTCATGGGAGTAGAAGAGGGTTCAAAACCTGCATACCTAATCGAACTTTCTTTCGGATGAAAGAGTGTTCGATAGTCTTCATTATCCGCCAGACGAAATGCTACATACATGTTGGCGGAAGATGTCCACTGTCTGGTATTAAAATCCAACCAAACGGCATACTAAGTGTCGTTTCGTAGTTTTTTACCTGCTGGGGGCAATCGATCTGTGCCGCCTAGGGTGATTTAAAAAAAAAATTATCGTTTTGCAACGAATATATTTTGATTTTGGCGGCTATATAACAACCAAATCACCCCCAATTTTCTTTCTTCTTTACTCTTCTACTACATCCATGTCTACTTTAATATTGAAACAATCTAGAGAGAAATAAGTTAATTTTAACATGGAGAAAGATGCAGTACTTTGTGAAGAAAATTTCATAATTACGAGATATGGTAATGTAAGTAGGTACGAGTCAATGAAAAAACCTTAATGTAAGAGGTAAACCTCCTTACCCCTGTACCTATACCCAGAGGTTTTTGGTGATCTTATTGTCGTATACCAGTATACCACGGTGGGATCTTCGTCTGGGTATAGTAGTAACAATGATGGTCGTTAACCATACGTCAAATTTACGGTACTCTGGCATATCCCTTTTGATGTTGCCGAATCTAGACGCAAAATCTCTCCATTTGCGGCGTTTATGAATCTTGGTACGCTCATCAAAGAATTCTTTAACTTTCTCCCAAAATATAGAATAAAATTCATTCGGACATTCATGGAAGGCGGAAATAAACGTATTGACGAGATCCATACCATATTTCGGTTCCCATATCATTTTCAGAGCTCTATTTAGATAGAGGATCGAGTAGGATTTAATAAAATATGCAACTTTGGGACAAATTTTGTTTTAAAAGGAGGTTGTCCTTATTTAAATAAAGATCAAACAACTAGTTTTTTTAGAACAAGTTCATACGATCGACTTGTTTTTCTAGAATAAGTTCATACAATCGACGGTTGAGAATGTCCACATTGGCCGATTCCATCTAAAAAGCAACATATTCATTGGAATGATGCAATTAGTTTATAAAAATGTTCACATCAACCGATTATAACCTAAAAACCGTTCAAGGAAATTGACATTTCCTTTAACAAGAATCCGTCGATACTAACGTCTATATCAACCAATTATGTAACCTAACAAACTTCTAGAGCGTATCCCGATAATCGACTAATACGTATAAAAATATTGACATATTATAAACTTATAATTTTTGGCAAAATGGATACGTTACAATCGGTCGATATGTATATTCATATAAACCGATTGTAGGTTAAAAAAGGAAAAAAAAAATACATTTTGGGACCTATAAGTCGATTGCTACCAATATCTTTTTACAAGAGTTTGACACTAACAAAGTTTTAAAACTAAGAATCCATTAATTCATAGTTAAAGATATAAGTTTTAATTCGACAGCAATAAAATTAAAGACATAAGTTTCAAACTGAAAAATGAATCCATACATAATCATGTCAACTCGGCATCGTTTAGCAGGTCGGTCTCGAGCGCCATAAACCAACTATATGTTGATTTCACTTCTTCAATCCATCTCTTTTCAGATTTCTTTTTGAATACTTAAAGGTCCATATATAAGAAAACCTTAACAAAGGAGATAATGAACTATCTTTACAGTAATAATGGACTCTTCGACACATCACACTCGCTAACAAGAGATCAATAAGTGATGCATATAGACTAAGTAATTGTAGTTCTACTCAACGAGCAGGACTTTCTACAACACAATTTTGACTTAAATTTTATACTGTTTATTGAGCATTTGAACTTTCATTGGAAAAATTAGTATTCAAATCATTTTTCAGAGTAAAAGTACTTAGAAAGTTGTTTTACTGATAAAGCGAAATATTCCATTGATAAAAACAAAGAGGCAGAAAAAACACATACCACCCAAGAAAAAAACAGGGAAAGAGGAGAATAAAAAGTTATAAAAAAGAGATACCAAATGACAGTCGTTGTCGTAACTTCCAAGGTTACTTTGCCTTCTTCACTCAAAGATATCCGGATGTTACAAGCTTACTATACTAGATAGTAGATGAGCGCATTATACGTACTCGGTTTATACCGGATTAGTCATAACCTATTAATACTTGTAGATTATTAAATATTAAATTGTTATATTCCCACGACAATCAGACATAAAATTAATGATAGTAACTCTAATTCTCACGAATTGAGCCCTCCGATTCGACTGAACACAGCCCGAAGAACAAATGTTCTCTTGGATTGATTAATATTTGATAGATAAAACATCTGAATCTCTTATACATTTACAGCAACTAAACCTTATCTCGAGATAACTCTTTCTCAACTTAAAACTTGGCTACAACCTAGTGACTCAACTGATTACACCAACTACCACTATTCAGATAATGGCTTATTCTAATAACAAGGGGAACCTAACTGACAAGGGAACCCAGGTACATGACATTACCGTCCCCTTTAAAACAATACTTGTCCTCGAGTATAGAAATTTGGAAAGTGGGCTGAAACATTTGCAGCACCCTCCCAAGTTGCATTTTCAGGTGTCGCATTAGTCCATTGAATAAGCCATTGCTCCAATGTCCTTCCAGATCTGGTGATGCTTCTAGTGTCAAGACAGACTACAGGGATAATTATTATCTGGCTTTCATCATCTATCACAGGCAACTGTGAAGAAGGTGCGCGAACCTGGCCAATCTTCTTCTTCATCTGGGATACATGGGAAACAGGGTGTACAATGGAACTGTAGGGTAGCTGGAGTTTGTAAGCCACTCCACCCACCTGTGAATGATCTTAAAAGGTTCATAGTACTTTGCAGAGAGCTTCAGATTCTTTCTTAAGGCAATTGAAGATTGTTTGAAGGGTTGGAGCTTTAAGTACACATGATCACCCACCTCAAAGATTCTGTCAACACCAATTACTTATGTTCCAGCTGTTGAAGAATATCTCCAGCAGATAGATGCAACTCGGGGTCATAGCCATATAAGGCCTTGAAGGGACTCATCTTGAGACTGGTGTGGAAATTGGTGTTGTACCACTATTCTGCTAATAGCAACCATTTTAACAAGTTTTTTGGTTTGTGACCAGTCATGCATTCTGAGATAGTTTTCTAGGCAAGCATTGACCGTTTCAGTCTGACCATCTGTTTGAGGATGGTAAGTTGTGCTAAAGTTTAAGTTAGTGCTCAATGCCTTGAAGAGATCTTGCCAAAACAAGCTGGTGAAGACTTTATCTCTATATGACACAATAGAAGCAGGAAGGCCATGTAGTTCGAATACTTGATTAATAAATTCTCTGGCCATATTAGTAACAGTATATGGGTGAACAAGAGCAATGAAGTAAGCATATTTAGTGAGAATGTCAATCACTACCAAGATCACATTTTTTTATGTCACTTGCAAGTAATCCTTCATGAAATCCATGGGTATATGTTTCCAAGCTTGCTCTGTAATTGGAAGAGGTTGTAGCAGACCAGCAGGATTAGTGTGCTCTCCCTTGTTTTTCTGACATACATCACAAAAGAAAGAATATCCTTCTTCATACATGGTCAAAAGAAATAAGTTTTGGCTCTAACATAAGTTCCCTGAATGCCAGAGTGTCCTCCCACAACAGAAGAATTGACAAATACCATTATTGTTTTCCTTGTATCAAAACCAAAGTCAGGTTTTCCAACAATAATAGCCACTTGTAGGCCAATATAATCATCACCATATGGTTTCTCATTTTTCCACATTCTAATCCAGTCTTTCTCACATTCACATAAATCACCATCCATATCTAATAACACAAAATATGATGATTTCTCCATACCAACTGAGACCATCCTACTCTTTATCCTTGTATGAAATTACAACCACTAGTACCAGCTGTAACATCACATAAATACATGTTTTTTATATTCACCAGTATTTAAGACACTCACAACAAAATCCCTACTTCCATCCATTTTTCTCCTGAAATTTGCATTGTTCAAATCAAAATCTTATACAAAATTAATGAATAAGTAAATCCCCAATTTTAGTTTCAATTATACACAATAACTAAACCTAATTTTTGAAAATCCCCAAAATCAATCCTAATTTCAACTTCAATTTCAATTTCAATTTTAATTTCAGAAAAATTCCTTGTTTCAATTTCAATTTCAGAAAATCCCTAATTAATGGCATTCAATAAACCCTAATTTCAATTTCAGTAAAACCTAATTTTTAAAAACCTTAAATTTCTAACAATCAAAACAACTTAAATATCATATCTTTTATAGATTATCAACTCTAAATTAGACAAGGAACAACTTAAATAACCTAATTTAGAAAACCCCCAAATTTTGAATGAACCCTAATTTTCAAAATCAAATCCAAATTTTCAGAGAATTTCAAATAAGTAAATCAATCATGTGATTTAAATGAAATAAAAAGTGGGTTCGATTTACTTACCTAATCGGCACCAAAAACACCTTCGTCTTCAACTGTGTATATATGTCTTGTTCTCGATAAATTTGTCTTCTCTACTGAATCTGTGTTCTTCTTTAAACTCGTGTTCGTCAAAACAAGGTACTCGTGAACACGATCTTATTCGTCTTCTCCATCATTCTTTCACTCCATTTCTTTCTTTTTTTTCCTCTCGGTTTTTTCTGGTCTGTTTTCTTCTCTTCTGAATATTGATCGAGAAGAAATTCGATCTCTTTACCCTACAACACGTTCAACTTAGTGTGAAAATAAACACGTGGCTAATCATTGGGCCAACATGCTTAATCATTTAGACCGTCGATCTGGTAACACGTGGCAACATCTGAAGCATCTGGGGTATTTGGGTCTTCATCCCACACGTGAGATTCTACATGCGTAGACTTAACTGTATTTTTAACGGATTGTGGCATATTTCTAACTTTTGAAAACTTGGAGCAGATTTCTAATGTTGACGTTTGTTTTGAGGTATTTTTCAATTTTACCCAAAAATCTTTACAATTTTTCTATAGAAAATACTTAACAAATCATTTTTATTCTTTCTTATGAGTCAACTACCATTCTAAATCAATATTTCTGCTTTATCTATGAGATCGTTGAATTGTGCCGTAAATTTATCACATAATATCAGGAGAGATATTATTTCAACATACAACCTATTAACAAAGATGAAGGAGATGAGAGGCACAACTGCTGGATAATGCACAACTGCTTAATGATTCAGAAACAAGACTTCCAAAGATCCACAAATGGTTTCTCACAACTAATTAATCACAATAGGTGATGCAAATCATAAATTAGTGCTCCATATAGTTTAAACAAACATATTCATGAGTAAACCGATAAATGACAAATTAGAATTTTCTATGTATAAACAGGTGATTGAAGTTTACATGATCATAACAACATCAAAATAAGTTTAAAAACTATGCAAAAGTGGTAAATCAATGAGAGAAAAGAATCCTCATTAGGTCAACTCAGTATTGCCCGATTTGCAAAGCTCCCCTGGCGTGTATAACCGTTCCGAGGGAGGAATTCACACCCCACACTGCGAGTTGAAAACGTGTACTGGTTGGTGTAACTACCATAGAAGACAAAGATCTTAATACGAGAAATGTAATGATTGATGAGTTTTTCCTTGTAGATTAATGTTGATTCAAGTGGTTTGAGGGTTTTGATGGAAAAAAAAAAAAACAATGTAAGAAAACTCTTTAAATTAGTATAAAAAATTAAGCATGCTTTAATTTTTATATGTCTTTTCTACTAGCATTTACCGGTATTGAGTTGTATCCGTATATATCGGCATGTACATACCGATACTGCACACGTAAGTAATATTTGGGAAAACAAATAAATTGAGGAATTTGGATCAATGTCAAAAGATACAAATACAATAAAACATATATAAACCTATATTGACAGATACAATAACTCGTTTCTTGATAAGGCCAAGCACTATGGTGAGATCTTTTCGCTTATAGCCAAAAAAAAGAAAGAGCTAAAAGCTGCATTATGGTAAAAATCCATCACTTGGCTTATTGATACGGATATTGAGTATCCGTCCAAATAGTGTTAGACGGATACCTGGTATCCGTTCAAGCCTTTTTTATTAATTTTTTAAATATTTTTTGTAGATTAAAAACTAATAAAGAGAAATATATTAGAGAAATAATATGATTTTTTTTTGAATAAATAAAATAGTTAAAAGAGAAATATATTGAAGAAATATTAGGAAAAAATAAATTAAAGTAAATAAAATAGTTAATGGAGAAAATATTATGAGTTAATGTTAGGTAAAAAACCGACTAATTAAGATAGAAAATTGAAGAAATAATATGAATTTTTTTTAGTAAACAAAACAGTTAAAAAAGAAATATATTGGAGAAATATTAGGCAAAAAATAAATTAGAATAAATAAAATAGTTAAAAGAGAAATAGTATAAGTTAATATAGGCAGGGCCGGAGCCAGAAATCTTCCTATGAGGAAGCAATATCTTGCTAGGGGTATCAACTAAGCAAAAATGGTCTTGTAAGCCCAACTTCTAAAAAAATTAGGCTAAATTAGGCTTAGGAGCCAGCTGGATAGGTGTAGCAACTACACACTCATGTTATACACTAGCTCCGCCCCTGAATATAGGTAAAAAATCGACTAATTAAGATAGAAAATTGGAGAAATAATAGGATTTTTTTTAAGTAAATAAAATACTTAAAAGAGAAATATACTAGAAAAATAATAGGTAAAAATTAGAGTAAATAAAATAATTAAAAGATATTATAAAATTAAATCAAAAGATGAACTATTGCACAAAAGAAATATAGAGAGAAGAAGAGAGAATTTCTCATTACTAGATATTAGTATCCATTACAAAGGAATGAGCCTCAATTTATAGGCTAATACAAGAGAAGATGATAAAGATAGCATTAACATTAGGAAGTAATGGAATGCATTCTCATAACTAAGGTATTAAACCTAAATTATTATACTAAATGTGGGGGTTACCAAAAAGTAAAAGATATGAAGAGGTGGAAGGGGAGATGATAAGGTGGTGGTGTAAGAGGGGTGTAAGAGTGGTGGAATCCACTAAAGAATTAATTTACAACACTCCCCCTTGGATGAAACCACTCTATTATGATATTGCCTCGTTAAAACCTTGCCAGGAAAAACCAAAAGTGATAAAACCTAGACGAAGGAAAAAGAGTACAAATCATATCATGGTGTTGGACGCGTCAAATATTGCCTCATTAAAACCCTGCTAGGAAAACCCATTGGGACAAAACCAAGCGAAGAAAAAAGAGTATAACACGCATAAATTTCCTTCACACAATACTGATGTTCTCCCTCATGATGATGTGCACCCAAAGAAGTATAGAAAGACTGATTACGTAATGTTGATCTTCAAGTAGAATCACTGACCGTCTTTGTTCAAAACAAGATATAAGTTTGTCTTCAATAATGTCTTCGAATATCTCTTTAAGCAAATTTCTTCAAGTTCGTTGCCTCATCAAAACCTTGTCGGGAAAACCCAGAAGGAAAAAACCTTGACTAAGGAAAAAGAGTACAACTGTAGATAGATTAAGAAAAGGAGTTGGACATAAATATATTGCCTCGTTAAAACCTTGAGAAGGAAAACCCAGTTGGACAAAAACCTTGACTAAGGAAAAAAAGTACAACTCGTAAAGTCCAATATATCATCCAGCAGAAAGAAGATATCTCAGTTGATTTACCACAAGTAGCTAATCAGCAACCATCTTCAGCTCAATTTTTTTTTGTTGGTAATGGAGACCTTTATGTTGCCATAACTTAATTTCAAATCTCAAGTTGAATTGTCTTTGTCAAATTCCCAATGGTTGATTTGTAGGATCTGATATATCTTTTATTCTTCGTAAATTCCTTTCAAACAATAATAGATGATCATCGTTGTTGCTGCAAAAAGGATGTTGTATCGTCTAACAATTTGGCAAATGGAAACTGATTATCTGTAGTTCATTACTTACGAGACTTTGGATAAACCGTCAAAGCAAAGTTCAAATGTTAGAGGTACTACAAAAACCAATATACATAATGCCTTCATATTAGTGCTAATTAAGTTTGAAAAACAAATTCACTACCGAACAATTTCAAGTATAACATATAAAGTTATACATAAAATCAAGCACAAAAACAACTTGTAATTAGTACGTAATACGAACCAGAGAGAGTGTTACATACCCGTTACCGAGATGAAATTAGATTGATATTACACAAGTTTCATTAGGAGGTTACGTACTTATCCATGTAAACATGTCAAAACTTTCTAAAGTTGACAAAATCATGGACCATTATAATGCTTAATAAGTTTGATACATGATTCCAAGATCTTTTATCTTGAATTCTTTCAATAAGAAAGTATAACCTGTGATAATATTTTTGAAGTTTACACGAACGTTATCTTCGATAACAAACAATTATGTCAGACTATGACATGTAAAACTGGCAAATAATAGTTTCCCTTAAAAAATTCATCTATCAACGGGGGTACACAATACTTACCAAAGTATTGGGTATTTTCAAATCATTTAAGAGTAGATGATGTAATTTCACAGATCTCAAGTGTCTGTAGAAACTAGATGCCACGAGTGGCGCTGTGCAATTAGCGTCCTTGTTCCTCTCGTCTCACTTTCATGCAAACTAATTAAGCATCAAACTTGTAACCTTCCGGGTTCACAATTTTTATTTATGTCCAAAAATATTTATTAGTGAGAGGACAACCAAATATGGATGCCTTTCACCCATATTAGTCAACCATACATATTGTCGATACTTCACGGCAGTTTCTCTGCGAAAAAGGATTTTGTCTATAATACGTGTATGGTTGTCGCTACTCTGAATACATGTTCGACAATAACTACGATTATGTACGCGTATAAAAATCATTCTTTAATATCGACACCACTTGTCCACTTAGGAATGAATTCCTCTTTAGGAGATAAATATGGATCGGTAATTAAAGATCGTAGTTAAATAGTCTCATTGAGAACATTATCAATAGCCTCCCCAGGAGCATTATTTTGATCCAGCGTGATTGGCTTCCTCTATCAAGGAATATATATTATTTTATTTTATTTTCATCAACAATTCAGATGAGTTGTAGATGACTCAGTTATTGTTAACTCATGGCATGCCCTGCAGGGACATAAACTAATGCCAAAATACGTGCAACAACAAATGAGTTTTAATTATTCTTCTTGTAAGAATAAAATGCTTCAAGCATATCATAATGAATGAATAGCTTCTCCACCTTATACCGAATTGGTGCAAGAATTATGATGAGACCAATTCATGACGTTCTTATAGCGACTGCTTTCCTCCCTCTAACGGCGGGAAGTCTCATCACATCTAGTATTATTCATGCAAAATATATTATGGGTGAGTGACCTTGGATCTAAGTAGGTCATCCGAAAAACTTTTTTTTTTTCTTCGGATTGTTCATCATAATATTACAATTAATAATTTTAAATCACCCATGCTTATATATGTAATTAAAATTTGACAGCGTATACTTTATCAGTGTGCACCCTGATTAGCATTTATTATAAACAATAGTCATATGCTCTTGTATTGGTACGTCTACCAAAATTTGAGCGGGAAATTCCGCTTGATTGGTACTAATCAATCAATATGTCGGAAACGTTTAATGCTGTAAAAATTATGCTCTTGTAGCAAAGAATATGACATATATTTTGAGTTTTGATAATAAAACCATTAACAAAAGTATAGATTGACGAGAGAAAAATAATAAAACCATTAACAAAAGTATTTAGTAACTATGGGCTACTTCGGGAACCCAGAATTTTATGGATACCTGAAATCCAAAAAAATTCATAGACCACTTCTGGAGTCTATATTTATGGATTACTGCGGGAACCCACAATAATTTGGATTGCTACAAAAATTTATAATTTGCATGTTAGACTACTTCTGGAGTTAATAACATCCCATGGATTGCTTCTGGAATCCTTTTTTTTTTTTTCAAGACCAATAATTAAAATAAACAAAAATCAAAATAAATAAAGAACATACACAGATACAGTACCAACATAATTTAAATATCAATTTCGTCATTTCCGGGTTTGACGAAATAATCATTGCCAGTGTACACGTGGACACATTATTTGTAAAATAAAATTGTCTTAACATCAGGGTCATGTTACTTCAGGAACCGCGGATAGAGACATGATGTCACTTTGTTACCGGTCACTTCAGGGACCGACCGATTAACCGAGTGAACTTCTTTTGTCCATATTGTGTCACACTGAGTTCCAACTTCAGGTGGAACAGTTTTTTTTTTTTTTTTTTTTTTTTTTTTTTTTTTTTTTTTTTTTTTTTGTTCCAGGAGATTATTATTGAGGAGGAAAAGTTAAAGTTGTGCTATCCTTCAAGGATACAACCTTTCCTCTTTGTAATGATGCGATCTGCAATTATTGGTACCTTAAAGCGATATAAAATAAAATAAAATAAATAGATAATAATCCATCGACAAAATAAAAACTCATATATATGATATAATTCACAAATGTGCAATTTTAACTAATACATGGTATACATATGTATACGCATGAATCGATTATTTGTCTAAACAAATAGTAGCTGTGAATATATTACTATATTCAACTAAATCTTCATCTTATGAAAACCAAAAGTTTGTCAACTCATGAATATAAAGTAAAAGATTTTGATTTTAGTTTTTCTTAAAAACAAGAAAAAAGATATAGTATTTTACCTTATTGTGTAAGATTCATCACAATAGAAATTTGATCATCATCGTGGTCAATTGACGACCCTTGAAAAAAAAAGGCAATTTCGATCTTATTAGATTATTTGAAAAAAAAAAAATTAGCTCATTAACAGAGCGTGCTGATAACGTATTATAAACTAAATCAAAAGATGAACTATTGCACAAAAGAAATATAGAGAGAAGAAGAGAGAATTTCTCATTACTAGATATTAGTATCCATTACAAAGGAATGAGCCTCAATTTATAGACTAATACAAAAGAGGATGATAAAGATAGCATTAACATTAGGAAGTAATAGAATGCATTCTCATAACTAAGGTATTAAACTTAAGTTATTACACTAAATGTGGGGGTTACCAAGAAATAAAAGATGTGAAGAGGTGGAAGGGGAGATGATAAGGTGGTGGTGTAAGAGGGGTGTAAGAGTGGTGGAATCCACCAAAGAATTAATTTACAACAAAAGATAAATATTATGAATTAATATAAGTAAAAAACCAAATTTGGTTTTATTACTGAGATGAATATTCAATATCCATCAAAAATATGACGGATAATCAATATCCATAAAGTGCTTTTCTTTGACGGATTTTGAGTATCCATCTTTATAGCTTGGCTATAACTGAGATCAGATGTGATCCCAATTATAACCAAGCCAAAATAGACCAAATTATAGCCAAATGATATTCCATAGTATTTACCTTTGATTAGATTAAAATTATAGCCAAACCATAGACCTCACCATAGCGCTTGACCTAATGTCTCAGACTCCTAGGGACATGGTCCAACAAGTGAAAAACCGGTGAAGCCGTTGGGGTAAAATTATCCTACCCCAAAATTTTGAATATCGCGTGTAAAACTAAACCTTCCCCTCTTCTCGGTAATTCTGAAAAATCTTAGCCTTTCATTACATTTACAACAATCAACCGTGGGCGCTGTCTATCCGTATGAAAACCTCTTTTTTTTTTTTTCATGAATGGAGAATAAACTTCTGAAATTACAATTAGTTTCGATCCGTATGAAACAAAGTGCACCAATCATATTCTACCAAACGCCCATATATAAATAACCTAACTCTCTCCGTCCAATTTCAGTTTCGTTCAAGTTTCCGATCAAATGGCGCCGAAAGCAGAGAAGAAACCCGCGGAGAAAAAACCAGCAGAAAAGAAACCCACTGAAGAAAAGAAAGCTGAAAAAGCACCAGCAGAAAAGAAACCCAGAGCTGAGAAGAAATTACCAAGCAAAGATGCTTCATCAACAGATAAGAAGAAGAAGAAATCAAAGAAATCAGTTGAGAGTTACAAGATCTACATCTTCAAGGTTTTAAAACAAGTTCATCCTGATATTGGTATTTCAAGCAAAGCTATGGGAATCATGAACAGTTTCATTAATGATATCTTTGAGAAACTTGCTGGTGAATCGTCGAGATTAGCAAGGTACAATAAGAAACCAACTATTACCTCCCGTGAAATTCAGACTGCTGTTCGTCTTGTTCTTCCTGGTGAATTAGCTAAACATGCTGTTTCTGAGGGTACTAAAGCTGTTAGTAAGTTTACTAGTTCTTAATCGCTATTTCCGTTTTCTTAGATTTGAGAAAAATGGCGGTTCTTTTGATTTAGTGGTTTCAGTTTGGGGATTAGGGTTTCATATGTGTAAGTAGTAGTCTTTTCAATGTTCCAAAGAATGTAATCAATTTCAAATCCAGTATCTTGTTAGTGAAATCAGATGTTTCAATTTTCGGAATTGAATGAAACCCATTTTTGAAGTGTTAATCTAACTGATCATGAATTACATATACTGCATTTTACTTCTGTTTCATTGTTTCATTTAGACAGACACAAATAAAGAAAAACAAAGTGTATTACAGACTTCATCTGGTTGGATCTTCTGCTAATAGGATTATTGTCCATGCTAGGATGTGATCTTTAAACACATACAAAGAAATGAAGAATACAACTTTCCATTCCATCTCCTTGCGTTTCCAAATTAGGATGCCATCTAAAAATCAATGTGAAACAGTACATGTGTTAATAAATGTACATGTACATTGTCATTATTGAGCTGCATCTTTGAGTATTTTCAACCATTTTAGCCCAAGATTGGATCCTGCTTTCGCTGTGATTTCAAGTTGTTCTTTTGCCAACTCCATAGGGTCCTCGTCGGGAATGGTCATGTTCTTCTTCACTATTTTGTTGGAGGAGGGATTACTTCTTGCATTGAACTTTGTTATAGCTTCTGGAACTTTAGCACCTAACAACACAACAATTATGAAGTACAGCGTAATCTTAGTGGCAGAATTAGGATAGTTGGGAATACACCGTATAAATGACACCTGACCTGGTTCTAACAAGATAAATGAGAAATATATTTTCTGAGGGTAGGAGAACCCAATTTTGCTGACTGACTTATAAAGTTAGCAACCCATATACGAATTTGGGATGCTCCTACTGAACAAAGAGGTGAAAGAATTTCAAAATCAAAAATCTTTCTCCCCTTGAGTCAGAAGTGCTCAATATGTGACTGGATCAAGTTTGACCAGGGGAAGTTTACCTTTTAAGAGAAGTGATCCATATTCTATGGCTGCATCAGCTTGCCCCTGCAATATTTAATGGTAACATGTAGTGAAAGTCATTTGTTCAAGTCGGGTTCACCCGTAATATAAACAATCTTCTACAAACATTTTTTTTTCCGGTTAAAGGAATTGAGGAAAGACAATGGGCAAGAATATCTATCGCGAATCTCTTGAATAAGCAATTCTCTAGAATCACTGATCAATAAGCTTTCCCTGCTAACCCTGTACAACTCTAGTTAACGAACAACCCATGGTTACTTCGAATATAAACAAAAAAAAATCATACATTGATACACACTGATCAGTTCCCCCAAATTCTACTCTAACTATCATTAATTTGCACTTCATAGGGATGCTAAATCCGTAAAATGTTCAAAAAAACCCATGGAAAATCAGAGATGAAATAGAGAGGTTTTTCATTCATGTTATAACAATGCAAAAACAAGGCCTTATTATTACCTTTACTGAAGCTTTATGGAAACACCACAAGGCTGATGTAATATTTTGCTTCACAGTCCCCAGTCAAATATACTGCACCTAGAAGATACAGAGCACCTGGATGCAACTAGAACACAGCCATCTACGGTAAGTACGTGATTAGGACAAGCTATCAGGGTTTCACGATATGAAAGCTCAACATCATCCCGAAAGAAGTTTTATCAATGATTTGCGAATTGAGGAAAAATGCATACCTGTTCAACGGCTTTCTCCAAATACTAAAAAGCTTGTTGTTCTGATTGGACAGAAGGATTCTATCATACCCAGACCAAAAGAAAAAGGAAGGAATTAACAAACAAATGTAAAGGATACCTTGAAACTTCTTAGTATGCAAAAAGCCTTTAACACTATATACGTTAGACTGCCAGTTTTGGTACATACTCAATATCTATGTGATTCGTTCGCATATTTGGAGCCACAACCTGGAGAATATTACAAATCTACCTCTAAACCACATTGCGAACCATAGAATCCAACTCTTGGATTTGGGTTCTTGACTATAATATTTATCAACAAAATTACAAAGGAAAACTCCACATGAATGGCAACGTGACAGAAAAATAAGACTGCACACTGTGGAATTCAAACACCATGATATAAAGAAGATGAGATAATCATGCGGCATGATGACACAGCTCATATAAAGTACAAACCAAATCGCAGTATTCTAAACCAACTTGAAAACTACAGATAGCTTTCAACAAAAACAATGCAAGTGCAACTATGCTTCATGAATTACCAAGACAAGATATATTGATTCATCCAAAATTGAGATTAGTTTGCGAAGTAGCCAGGAATCAACTGATATCCCTCCCAACAACAGAGATGTCAGAATTAATGCCTTTTGTCTAATGGGTTTTCTAGAAAGTTGAGTTAATCAGCATATAAAGGTTATGTCTTTATATTTCTCACCTGAGTGAACATCATTACCTTGATACTACAGTGTGCTTGGTGGGAAATCTGCATAGTTCCAATGAAAAAAACAACCTTAACATGTATATAAGTTATGCTAACATTGGATGGTAATTTGCACTCCCTCACAATGAAGAGCCAAAAGGGCAGCAAATATTAGCAGTTATAGACGTGATGACATCTCTTTTTGTCCTATATTTTGAAGGTGCAACTAAGACTACAATTAACTATACCCATGCTCCTTAACGAACTACATGGCCTTTTCTCTAATTCGCACAAGAGCAGCAAATTTACACGATAAAGTTGCTAGGAAATGACAATCGATGAAAAGGAAATCAAAACTTGGAATAGCCATTGCATCAAAGCAACAGTAGAGCCTAACCTCAATTCTCAAACGGCAACCCAACCCATATTGTGCACCTGCATCACCCATGTCTGCAGCTTTTGCTAGTAGAGCAGCTCCACTGTTAAAAGTGAGTAATCCAAAAAGACAAAAGAAAGAAATTCATATCTCATTCACTTGATTTATTTTTTTCAATGATATGCAGTAGAGAGGAAAAAAACCTTACATTTACTCACATGGGTTTACATGACCCAGGTACTTGGTATTTATACGCAGCCTAGCCAACCAGTACCCTTGCATAGGTGTCTGAGTTATTCACTTCCGAACCCAAATTAAAAATTTTCTTTTGCAGTATGATATTTACAAGTCTGTAATACGACCTCTCAATGTGTGGAATAGGATATCATGGATTGCCATAAGAATTAGCTTGTGCAGTTTGGGAGATATGGAAGGAAAGATGCAAGTGTGTGTTTGACAAGTTCAAACCAAACACCATATCTACAACTACAATTTTGTCATTCAGTCCAACAGATACATTTCTCAGAGGAAAAAAAGAACAAAACTTTTTCTTTTTCTAAAATGAAAAAAAAAACAAAATGTCTACAGTGATGATGCCGAAAATTCTCTTTACATTAAAAAAAAAAAAGAAGTCTCCCTTGGATGGACATGTCATTAAAGAAAATTTTCTCTTTACATTAGGAAAAAAATTCTCCCTTAAATCGACCAATTAGATCGACTTTAAAGTCAAAGGTCAAGTCAACAACACTGGATCAAAGTCAATGGCAGGTTGAAATTTATTTTAAAACCAACGGATGCAAGAACAAAAAAAAAACAACTAAGATTCATCTAAAGATTGAGATCAAATGCAGACTTCCATTGTTATATCTTGTGATTAGTAATTACTGATTGATTACAGTTATATCTTGCTTTTAAGATTGAGATCTAATGCAGACTTCCATAGTTTACCAATAGCAACCAAATCACCATTTTCTTTCTTTTTAATCACCACCATCACTGAAAAAAGATTCCCCTTATTTCCAAATACTTAAGCTCAATCTCTACTTCTTCCTATCCATCATCCATTTCAAACTCAAAATTCAGTTCCAAGAACACTGGAGTAAGAGTAATTAGAAGACACATACATACATACCTGAATTTTTGCAGTGGAGAAGTAAGAAACATTGAAATCAACAGTAGCATTGAGGTTTCCAAAGGAAGTATATACAGCACAAGCACCAACCAAGTCAATAAGGGTTGCAATTGCTCCTACATGCCAATTTCCATCTCTATCCTACATAAGTATCAAAAACCAAAGCAATCATCAGAGTCATTTTTAACCAAGAACAAAAAGAACAAAATTGAGATGCTTATTTACAGATAAGTTTTGGGGCACTATGAAATTGCAATGAATAAAGCCTTTCTGGACACAAATAGAGTGGAGATTTTGAATGGCTTGAGTTTCGATCTCGCTAGTTTTATACTCCTTGGGGAGACTTCTTAACAAGTACATGGCAGATTGACCCTTAGCTAGAGTTTCTAACAAGTGCTTTGCATACTCGATTGGTACTGTATTAGCATCATCATCATCATCTTCTTTTTTAATCATTCTACTTGAACTGAAATGTGGAAACAAGAAACAAAATAGTGCATAGGGAAGTCTCCATATAGATATAGATGATGACTATGAGTCTATAACCACTGAATCTCTGGTCAAATGCATTATTGTCAGGGTTTGGTAAACTAACATCCTTTTTTTTTCCTGGGTCAATTCGTCTGGATTTAACTGAATTTAACTAAAATCACCTCAATGTATTTGTTTGGCTTGGTCCCATAAATCTGAGGACAAGACATTTTTTCTATGATTCAGACGGATCCGAGTTAGATAGCGAATTAGATCTGACTCAAACTAAAAGATAAACGGTCTAACTTTTAACTCGTGTCAAGTCAGGTTCATATACCGAATCAGCAAAAAAACAAACATGTTGTAAGCTTAGAGTAATTGCAAAAAACAAACATGTTGTAAGCTTATAGTAATTGTAGACTGTAGTTAGTAGGGCAACAACTTCGCAACCATATTACTAGCCAGCACGGTAAGCTTGCAGCAATTAAAACTTGTCTCATCTTTTCCATTTTTGATCATTTCTTTTTTAATTGTATATAATTAAGGAGCAAATGACCTTATCTCATCAACTTTACCTTATATCTCAAATGCTAAGAAAAATATATCACACTATTGCTGGACGATATAAAAACTTTATTTGGGGACAACTCAATTCAAGAATTCAAGCAGTTAAAAACAATTGTCTTCTCGGATGCTTCAAGAAAGATGGGGGCTGTGAGGATTAGTTCCACTACCTAGAACTTAATCATGTTAAGACAGAAGTAAACTTCTTAGCAAACTGCTTTGCCAAAATAGCCATTATAGACGATACAAACACGAATTCTCTCAGAACTTATGGTTTCTTTTGGTTACAGATTTAGACGATTTCTTTTATTTTATGTCATTTTTCATGTTAGCCAGCCTTGGTCCATTTCCAGGCTGAGTTAATCTGTACACAACTTCGGATTGGACTAAACAAAATATTAGAAAAATCAATAAATTCCAGTGGAGGTAATGAGATATCTTACTAAAACTGAATGGAAGTAGATCCGTTTATTATTGGTGAAATTAGACGCAAAGAAACCTAATCTTATTCCCCAAACTGATAAACAGGGGATTTGGATTTAGTAAATGTAGACTATGTAGTTACTAGGGTAGCAAGCAACCTTCAAACCGGAGGTTTCATTTCCTGAGTCCTAATAGCTGCTGCGTTATTTTTACTTCATATTTCAGCAATCGAGCTTGTTTTTCAGCTCCTTCTTGTTCACCTGAAATGAAATAGGAAACAACACCTTAATTGCTCGATATTAACGTGCCATAACAGGACGACACTAAAGTTTAATTGAAGGGAAAAATTTCACCTTTCCCATGGCATTACGAGGAAGTGAATCCCACAATATCAACCTCGTTGGTATCTGAAAATGAAATAACTTGATTAGCTACAGATAACGCGTCAAGACAACTCTATTTTAGGGTACTGAGTTTTAGAATAAGAAACACAAACCTTGTATGGAGCAAGTTTATCCTTAGCCCACATCTGTAGTTCTTCTAAGCAGACAGCTGGTTTGAACTCTTCCATTCCTCTTTGCTTTGCATCTGCCTCGGGTACAATAATCGCAGTGACAGCTTCTCCATAGTCTTTATCTGGTAAACCTAGTACACAACACTCTGACACGACGGGATGCTGTTGTGTGTAGTAAAGAAAACAATGACTTCCAATAAGAACCATATTGCAATTCTTACCAGCAGAAGAAGTAAAAAGAAAAAGAATGAAAACTTACCTCTAAAATTACTGCTTCAATTTCTAATGCAGATAACTTATACCCACCGACCTTCATAATATCCGCATTTGTACCTGCCAATGCAGCAAAGAGCTAATGAAATTCTTAGTGATCAAAGGACTAGCCTAATAAATCTCAAAGATGAACACGTAATCCTATATCAGCAAAAAAAAAGTACAATTTATGTTTCAGAAAAGGCAAGTAGTAGCTGATGCACTAAAGGTGACAAGGGTCTGAACTGATAGTTGCATAATATCCACATCTGAAGCCATCCAGAAGATCGATTTCCACAATTAAGGTGTTATAAACGAGAATGGGGTTATACTTACTTGGTTGGAAGAGATTTAGCAAACACAGGAACCTTTAATGAACACAGAACTCTTGGTTCTTCTCACATCATTATCACTTCTTGGTTCAGCTCAGAATCTCAAACCCAACACTTGGAACTCCCTAATATTTTCAAGGTGGCATGACTCTACTGTTATCTACAATCTCTCTCACTTACCCTTTTTGCCAGTTTCTATGAGTTCTTGGTCTGATTCAACCAGCTCTAAAGGCAAAGAAAGGGCTCAAGAACACATCTCGTTACCGCCGCCTCAAATCGAAAGAAGTAGAAAATGCTGCACATGGGAATTGATATGGGTTTATAAACACTAAAACTCTCAACAGGGTTTTAAAGAATGAACACTTAGACTTAGGATAAAAGAAAAAGTTTTCTATCTCTCAAAACTTTGGTCATACACAGATGACAGACTCACTCACTTGATTCTCTTGATTACTCACTTAGTCACTTAGACCCTCTTCTCGTTACTCACTTACACAAGACTTCCTTGTTTCTCTCAATTACAACTTCTTTAGCTATCTTAACTGCCCTATAGAGAGTTCTAACCGATCAGAGAACTCTGGATACTAACATATATTTTAGATTACGGTACGGACACTATATCTAGGCATAGTACAGCCGACTATAAAATCTCTAGATTTCTTATCTAGCTAGACTAACCTAGAGTTCTCTAAATAAATCTACAACTGACAAGATAAAACTAGATATGTCTAGATAATTCCAGACTTGTATGAGCATAAATCAAGTTTAGTTTTCAACATTCTCCCTTAAACTTGATTTGCCGATAACTCCAAATATTTCACAGGTGGAGAGGTAACAATCAGTTGCTTCTTTGAACCCCAGGTGAAGCCCGTATCTCCGAGGAAAAATTACGCATCCAGTAGTACTTTTCCTTTCATCTAAATCTCCGGCCCAATCGCTATCACCATATAGTAAAATTGACCGAAATCAAACGTAACTTCTGTATAGAAAACGTATATCGGAGAATAAAGGTACAACTGAAATACACGAAGCCCCAAGACCAAGTTGCGGATATCTTCACAAAACCACGGAAACACGAGGTCTTTATCAAGTTGCGTTAAATACTTGGAGTTATCGGCAAATCAAGTTTAAGGGAAGACGTTGAAAACTAAACTTGATTTATGTTCATGTTAGTCTGGTATTATCTAGAGAACTACGAGAAACATAGCTTTATCAAGTGAGTAACTTGAAAGAGAAAAACAAGTCTTGTTAAGTGAGTAGTTGAGTGTGAGAAACAAGTGAGTTTTGTACGAGCAAAAATCTGTGAGAAATAGAGTAAAACGTGGTGAGAGTTGTATACAACCAAAGTTGTGTAATAAATCTTCAATTCCCCAAACCTGTTTTAAACCATTAAGCCTTTTAACCCAAAACTCATTTACAACAATGAGAGCTTCACTACCACTGACCATCTCAAATTCAAGATTGTCTTTATCTAACCAGACTAAACTAGAGTATTCTATTCGACTTCTAGCTGAATTTAGATATTTCTTTCTCTTTTATTTCTACCAATTGTATGTTATAATAGGCACTAGACACCATAATTACACATTACAGTTGTAACTTGAGCTGATTAGCACAAACCAAGTTTATTTTACAACATAAGGAACATAGAGATGATGGCTATAACTTGTAAGAATCAGATAATAACCACAATATGGTAAACATGGGCAGGAGTTATATAGAGATGAAGGTATCTTACGTCCCAAAATTACGTAGTATCCATCCTCGTCAACTTTAACTGTGTCCCCAGTCAGAAAGAACCCACCATCAATAAAGGATTCCTTTGTCACCTACAAAGATTAAGTATGATCATGTCAGACTTAAGAAGAAAAATATCTTGGCTTAGGAAACATATCTTAGAAGCAATTAGTACCTCTGGTCGCTTCCAGTATTCCTTAAACTGTGAAGGACTTCTAATACAAAGCTCACCTACTCCGCTTGTATCACTTCCAGTGCCATCATCTAAAAGAATTTTAGCCTGTAAAATTCCGCAACTGATAGTTACATTTTAGCCACATAATTGTTTCACATTCTTGTACGTTTCTTGGAATCTTACAGACCTCCACACCAGGTAGTGGCTTTCCAACAGTTCCTCCCTTTCTCAAACCTTTCAAGGGGTTTGAAAGTGCCATAACAAACTGAAAATCATGTCAATGATAGCAATTAGAAGAAATATATCACATAAATGAGGAACAAAATAGCCAACGACTTAATCACAAACCTCAGTCATGCCGTAACGTTCTAAAAGCCGATGGCCGGTTATGCTTTCCCACTGCTTCATAATGGGATAAGGAAGTGCAGAGGAACCACACATCTGTCAAAGAAATTGTAAAAGTCAGTGACAAAGCATGTAATAATTCACTTTTGTAACAGGAAAGTATACAAATCAGAGAATATGAAGAGGTTCAATTCAAGTAGCTAAAGGTTCAGTATGATAAAACATGTAACAGAATAAGTTTCAGTAACGATTGAGAAATTAAGTTCCAGTCAAAGGATTGTTTGCTGTCTCTATTCCGACATTGCCTTTTCTAGATACTGACAAACACTTTCTTCTTGAGCAGGAAATTTAATTGAAACCTATCTGTTAATATTATTTCCCTTCAATGAACAAATCCCAGCTAGTGTAAATACTTTTCAATTAGCACTCTACGGTAAGGTTTTAACAAGATTTAATGTACAAGTGAGTAAAGATAAAACTTATATTGGATTATCTTTTCCAAACATGGTCTTCTTATTACTTCTAAAGCTAGTTATGGCTTCTTCTTTTTTCCTTTTAATGGTGCAATATGTATATTCCCTGACAACATAATATATCCATGGTTAACCTATAGCAACCAAAACTGAATCATGGATTGACCAACCATAGGAACATAGTGTAGACAAGACAAAAAGGAAATGGAATTAATTACCATAAGACGCAACTGGCACGCAGCTGAGGCTGAAGTAGCTTGTAATTCTGGATCCATCCCTCCGTAGCCTTGTAAAAATCTAGTGTACATTGTTGGAACCTAAGTATTACAAACACTCTCCACATTATACTTTAATGGGAACAAATTGCCCACAAATTTATAGTTGGAAATTTGTAGCCTCATTATGTGCTTCTTGAAAACAAGTATTGCATAGTATAACTAGTGGTTGCCAACAATGGTCAGAACTTGATTAATTGCTCTTGAAGAAGCCTTTATAAATAAAGATTAAAAGGGACAATTCGGTTTGTATACACAAAGACAATGGCCCAAAATATGCGACTACAAGTACGACAAGGAAATTTAGAAGGGGGAATGGTTCATGTAATGTAAAGACCTGACCAATAAAGTAAACATATGGGATTAAAAAGAAAAATAATTTTAGCTATAAGAATCTGACTTACTCCTGTAAACACAGTAATAGCGTCATCCAACTTAGTTCCATCTTTTGGATATGATTCGCGCCATCTCTGCCAGATTCCACTCACACTAAATTTTGGCATGAACTCAACCTTCAATGAGACAAGGTGACAAACAAATAGATTATATCACAACCTGAAAGATTTTCCAAAAATGTTCTGTAATTGTTGGAAAGAGCTTTTGTAGCAGAAAACCAATCAACTACTGTCTGTGAAAACTAAGGACAAGGCAAATAAGAGGACATTACCACTGCACCGGCATAAAGAGGAGCAAATAAGGCATTGAAAAGCCCATGAACATGTAAAAGTACAAGTTAAGGCACACAGAGCGAAGAACTTCGATAAAGGATATATAGCATCAACGTAAAGAGCCCAGGAAAACCCTTGCTTATAGTTCAAAAAATAACAGCCCATAAATTTTTTAAAAGAAATACTACCTCCGTTTCAGCAAAAGTGATAAGCCCATAAATTTTTTAAAAGAAATACTACCTCCGTTTCAGCAAAAGTGTTACTATCACTTTTGCTGAAACGGAGGGAGTATATATTTAAAACTGAACCTACAAATCCACAATGAACAGAACTTCACTGCAATAGTATGTAGACATATGCTACCCAAAGGATATGGTGTAGGGGTAGGCAATTTAACATTCGATCCGCAGATGAATACTCCCAGGCCTTTATCAACATTTGGACCTGCCATTAAGGCAAATATAAAGTAAAAAATGTTTATCACCAAAGCACAAGCCCACAAGAGATCAAGTAGAATAAATGCCATTTTTACTTCACAAGTAGGGAACCCATATTGTAATACAGTGTTGCTTGTTGTATTAAGCAAGTACCTGTGCCAAAATTCCCTTGTGTGTGTGAACCACCCCTTTTGGTTTGCCTGTCGTGCCACTGGTATATAAAATCAATGCAATGTCATCTCCTGCAGCATCAAAACCATGTTCAACTAAGTTTTCTTTTTCATTTAATTGAATTTTGACAATTCTTTTGTTATTACAAGTACAAATGATGTGGATATAGAGATCACCTTGAGCCTCTTTCGAGGTTTTAATTTCATCCACTTGTAAATTTTGTGAATGTTCATCTGTACTTCCCGTTGATATAAAACTGGGAACTGAAGGAATGACGGAAAAATGAGCAGAACATTTGACAGCAATACTCTCCATAAGAACTTGATGATCTTTTGTGCTTAAGATCATGGATACATCCTATAAAGAAGTTGCAAGGTTCAACATAAATGATCTCGTGCAAAAAAAGGTATTACAGCATGAAGAAAGGGTATGCAGATGTGTTGAATATCTTAAAGACAAACAGAGTAGTGGAACACTAGAAGTCAACAAATATAAATCAGGGCGGCAATCTCCAAATATCACTAGTGCAAGCCAAAAAGTAGGAAGAAAAAGGAAGGAAATGCAACAAACCGCATCATTCATAACATAAGAAAGCTCAGCTTCTGGATAGCTGAGTGCAAGTGGAACTGCACATCCACCAGCAAGCCAAGTCCCAAGCAACCCAGCAACAAATTCAGCTGATGGCTTAGCCACAATTCCTACCCGAGCTCCACCAAGATTTCCCGCGTCTTTCATTGCTTGAGGCGCCTGTACAAGAATTTACATAAAAGGAAACAAAATTGGAAAAATAAGCCCTCCAAATTTCAAATGTAGCATCAAAAGATGCAGGTGATCCACCATCAACAAGTCACGGTGAAAACATTTTACTTGCAGTAAATATAAAATTGCTAAAAAAAATGGTTTACACACCTTGCAAATTCATTCATGTAAAGTTACAATAACAAACAACAAAAAAAATAAAAAATAAAATAATTGTTTGACTTACATTTCTCAAAATGTCATTGCATATCTTCACAGCAGTACTCACGAGTTGAAAATTACTATAGTTATTTCCTTCAGCTCTTATCGCAATTTTATCAGCTGTAGCAGATCCCTTCCTAATAGCTGCTTTTGCCACCTCCATGAATGTACTAGATGATGATGATGCTGTTGAAATGAGACAACCACAATCCAAATTCAGTATCAATGCAAGAAGATAACAATTTGCTAACTAGAAAATTCACAATTCACAATTCCTTGCGGTTAATTTCTCATCACAATCAAAACCACAAAATTAACAAAATTCAACCAAAAAAAAACACAAATTCAGCTGAAAATAAGGAGCCCCCACAATTAAAAATCCAAACTTTCATTCAAATTCAACAATTTCAAGCACAAATTTTGATCAAATTGAAAAAAAAAGGAAAAAGAAAAAGAAAAGTTACAGTGAATGTACATGAATACGAACGTGAAGAACGAGTGATGAAAATACTAGGAATTCTTCTTCTTCTTCGATGGTGATGGTCAATGAATTGAAACCCTAGCTTTGGTATATCAGGCAGTAAAAATGAAGATTCTTTAATCGTACATAGATAACGAAGAAGATGATGATAATGAAAGATGGTATTTTTAGTATAAAAAAGAGGTATTTTCAAGAAGAAGTAGTTGGAAGCTTTAAATGAATTCATCAGGAAAAGTCAGTCTTTCTCACTAACTATTTACTACTAAAATTAGTCACCGTTGCCCGTTGGTTTCACATCTTTGCTTTTCTTCTGATTTGTTTAGTCATTTTTAATTTGATTAGGACATTTCTGCTCTTCGTTGTAGGGTTTTGGTAGGGTTTTTCAGAAGGTGGTAGTGGTAGTGGTAGTGGTAGTGCTGGTAGTGGTAAGTATAAACGTATCTGTTAGAAATTTTGATGTTAGCGCGAATCTGTGAAGTGTAGGCGTGTAGCACACTAGCACTGCAAATTTTGGTACATCATATGCAATTTTTGCCGTCGTATAATGCGTGATTAATCTGCTGACCGCACAAGCTTGAGGCCCAAAAGCTTGGGCTTGTTAATTGATATTCTGAGGATGAAGTGACTGACGCCTCCCAGGGACTTCCAACCACCGTATAAAAAGAAGTCCTACATGTAGGGCAGGGCTGAGCAGTGGATGGATTCTGGCGGATTAATCTATTTGACATGGCGGATTTTAGATGTCCATCCACGTCCAATTCCTTACTCGGTAAATTTGCCACTATCTGATGGACTAGTGGACAAACTGAATGTGGATGGATTGATGAATTCTAAAAATCGACTAAGAGTTATAATGCATATATATTTTCTTATCTGAACGAGGTTTTGTAGGTGAGGCAACTTGTTGAGGGTGGTTTTTTAGCCACAAGAGAACACCATAAAATTTTCTTTGGTCCCGTGTTAGAAATACAGTTTTTTAGGGTAAAAACAAATATATTGCAAAATACTTTCCGTAGGTTCGAGAGATCAAAATCGAACAAAACGAGCCGAAACCAAGAAATGGCCGTTCACATCCTGTTTCGGTCACAAAGGTGGAGATGATGGGTTGATCTTAGGGGAGGGCAGCAAAGAAGGTTGAGAAATCAGTGATTATTTTAGTGATGGTGTGTAGTTGAAGACTGAATGTAAGACTGTAACTAGATTATCTCTGCGATAGATCTCTTGTTATGTTCTTAAATCCTTCATTCATCTTTTGAATAGATGAAGCCATATATTTTACAATATTATCTTGAACACAATGATTTCTCGTAAGTTGTGGAAGTTACGAAGAGATGGAGACATGATGATTGTGGAGATTATAGTGGAGTCATGTCCTGTAGGTCAGGAGGACTATATGACCACTACTCCTCATCCTCTCAACTACTCTTAACCGTCCCACTACTTGTTACCTTCTTGTTGTGGATGTGTTGTCACATCGCACGTTGTCGTAGACCGCCAGACCAATACCCCAATAAGAATCCTCCCATGTAATGTATTTTATATCTTGTAGAAAATAATGGAGTCATGGAATGCCATCATTTTAATAAAGTAAAGTCAGTAAATTGCTAAATTAGTGAGGCAAGTTGTTCAGTTCACTAAGTTGTTTAAGTAGACTAGCCAATGTCGAGTCTAGTAAAAATAGTAAGTTTAATAATCATGTACTAGCTTAAAAGTAACATGGCATAAATTTGGAAGTGTTCGAAGTCAAGATTACACAAGAGTTTTTAATGACCGGGCATGGCAGAATTACTTGAGAACATGCTTAGGATACGTGTGGCACTAGCAATAGGCTAGCGCCAAAAGAGTTTGGAGTTTAGGCCAATTCTACACTGTCATGTACAACGTTGTGATCTGGGAGCAATTGGTAGTGAATCAAGGGATGATTTACATATCGCACTCTTCGTATGGATGTTCTCTACTACATACTAAAAAATCACATCAATCGGACAAAAGGTCTAAGAGATATGATAAAAACATTCAACTAAGTCGTAATTGAAAATTTCCTGAATTTTTCCCGACTTTTGTCTATTTCGTCTTGAGGCCCTGAACGAACTCAAAATTCAAATTCTTCTGGGTAGGGAGATAACTGGTTTTCTGGGAACGAAAAAGTTGGGGTATATCATCAAAAACAGACTTCGTATGAAGATTTTACAACATTTTCAGTGAAAACCCTAAATCTGAATTTTCTAATGATGAAATTTCACAAGAATTCCCTTCTCCGTCCAAATCCAAGAAGAGGCTGATGCCCCCTACCTTGTCCGTCTTAGGAGAGATAGATCTTGTCCCGCTTAGTACATAGCTTGTCCATCTTAGTCTCAAGACTAAGCATGTGCGTCTGCGTCTCAAACAACCAAAGAATACTTTCAAACCCTAATTGGAAAATGAGACGTTTTACTCTTTCGCTCTCAACGTGTGATGTTTGGTCCAAAGAGTAAAAACATGGACGTCTTGTTTATTGTTCAATTTGGACTTTTACTCTTTTACCCTCAACGTGTGAGGCTTAGTACAAAGAATAAAAACGTGGACGTCTTTGCTCTTGTTCAAACTAGGTGTTTTGACTCTTTTACTCTGAACGTGTGCTTCTTAGGTAAATGAAGCAAGCTTGTGCGTCTTCACTCCAGAAGCAAACTTGTGCGTCAATTCCTTTATTGTTTGAACAATGAGTTTTACCCTTTTGCCCTCAACTTGTGTGCCTTAGTACAAAAAGAAAATGCATATGTCTTGCCTCTTCAAACAAATTTAGGCGGTTTATTTTTTTCCCCCGAACTTGTGTGTCTTAGCTAAATAGACGAACTTGCGTGTTTTAGTAATAATGGGATAACTCGTGCGTTTTTTTTCAATTGGAAAAACTCGTGTAGGTTAGCTAATCCTTTCAACTAGGGAGCCTTAACGTTAGCTTTTAATACTTGCTTATTAGGGTCTGCTGCATACATACAAATTTCAAAACCTTAATTTATTTATCAAAGGCCATGTTAGGTCTCATTCATATGTGTGGCCTCTCACACATGTATTTTCATGTGTGGCCTCTCACACATATATTTTCGTATGTGGCCTCACGTACATTTTTTCTCATGCTCGGCAACATACACTTATTTTTACAAAATAAGCATGTCAATGCAAAATTGACTAAGTTGGACATACTGCTCCTTATACACGAGTAAATACATATTTATTTTATTTTAGTTTCACTCGATTTAATATTATTATTAGTTCTCAATACTACAAAATTTACACGAGACATCAAATATCACAAATGAGGGATACTCATTAGGGTTTTGGTCTGGTGGTCTACGACATGTGGTGCAGCAGTGCACCCACTAAAGAGAAATTATGGAAATTTTGATCAGCAGTTGAGTAGAGGAGTGGTAAGTTGAGTAACTAACTATTCATCCTTAACCAAAGTGGAGAGAATTTGTCCACACATTCTCTACCTTTTCGACTTCGTTACTACTCAACCATCGATATTTTCTTCCAGAGAAGAGGTCAAGTGGTTACAATAGCTATGATATAAATATATATTCAATCTATTGAAAAAAAAACAAGTCTGAATTGAACAAGAACTCTAAGTCAAACTCTGAGAAAACTCTAATATCAACTCGATCGTTCAACCTTCGCATATAGAGCATTGTTCATAGTTATTCACATCCATTACGTCCTACATAATTTGATACTCTGACCTCAAACTTCTCTTGCTTCCCTCCCTAATACCAACCCTTCTCCTTATCATTTTGTGACTAAAGCAAGAGTGGAACGACCATTGTTTGGTTTAGGCCAGGATTGTATAGATTGATCTCTCGAATCTAAACAAAGTACTTCAACAATACAAATGTGTAAGGATTGATGAATTATCACATGTTTACCCCACTTTTCCTAAATTATTCCTCAATTCGTTTTTTCCCATACCAAAGTGGGAGATCAATCTCTCATTTGCAATTTCTCAATTTCTCAATTTTTCTCAGTTTCAGAAGCAGTTGATCTTAGGTCAGATTCAATAATTAATCCCAATGCCAATGTTATTAGTACAAGTACTGGTACTACTTGTACGTAATACTCCTTCGGTTACCAACACCGATGCTACCAACACTCCTTCTTCTAGTCAGACTATCGAGGAGAACACGGATACTCAGAATCCGCCTACCATAACTGATTTGATACAGACGCAAAAGACTATTGCCTAGACTTAGGGAATCGACTACAATTACACATTTTTTGATGGAGAGAGTCAGACTTGCTAGGAATTAAGAAGTAGCATGTGAGACTTGTGTTAATAGACGACTCACAAGAAAACAATACAACATACAACCATCTGTGGATATTGTGGCTGAAGGAGGCAAAAAGAAAGCTTTAGCACCAGAACAATAAAATCCAAGTGTATATCACTAATTCTAACTCCATCAATACAGGCGGTCCGACCATCTCGAAGGACCCATCAAATGCAAGTGGAATCAGCGATAACTCCAGCACCGCTCAACATCAACAACAACCAAGGGAAGAGCCGATCTCTCCTTACTTCCACCAATATAAAAAAAATAAATTTTTTTAGGAGAGATGCACTTGGGGACTGAAGGAGTACACAAAAAAACTCTCCCCATCAGAAGCTTCACTACCTCTACTGAACCTGTCAATCAAACTGCCTAAACTTACATGGAGTGAATGAGTGAGCTTATGTACTTCTCGAAGGAACAACCATCATCTCTGTCAAGATATTGAAAGATGCAAGAGTCACTCGACATGAAGCCATTTACTCTTCAATGATGATCGAAGACCGTGAAGGGAAATTAATAGAAGTAAAAGGCTATATCATCCTTGGGATAACATGGGGAAAGCTCTGACAGAAGACAAGTTCTATATCACCAAAGAAAATATGGGCTACGACATGGTGTTAGGACGCTCATGGCTCCACACTAACTAGGTTACAATTCCCACGATACTTGTAGTGATATCTCCACATCCATAAAGAGATATTAAGCAACCTGGGAGACTAGATGAACTTTCATTATACCTAGAAGAATATCATACTTTGATAGCTATGAAGTGGGAACCTTGAGAGGATATTGTCTCGTATGTCCAAAGATACCACATTCAAGTTAGTTTTACCTGACACATGTCTCTGCCTCTGAATAAGCCTCACTCCTCACATACTTGGGGACTCAGCATTTGACATCATATTCAAGATTTTGAATTGGAAAAGATATGTCATTACCATCTTCATTCATTGGAGCCATCGTTTCATCTTTTAGAGAAGATTCATTTGTTTGTTCTGCATCTACAGAGAACACAGGGTTGAAGATGAGCATCGTATTTACGACACAATGAACAACAAGGGATTGTCATCTACTGAAGCATCAACTTGCATGCTATACTTCCTTGTCGAAGAGTTCACAAGATCATATTTATTTCCTACTTGTGTTCAAAGGGTTGAACGTTCTTTTAACCCTTTCCCCTTTTATCTACATCTACATACCAGTATTATATTACATTAATACTATTCAAGAATACGTAGTACTGCCCAAGTACTACCCTTGTCGGCAATAAAGACATTACTAACCTATACGTCGTGAGAAGCCGATCAAATGGAAGAAGTTTATACTCCTATAATATTTGATGCGATAAAATCCAGGTCTATAAAATTCCTAGTGCAATGAGGCGCCAAACGATTCAACAGAGAGAAGTTGCACACCTACTTCAATTATTCGTCCTACTAGAAGACGACTACATCGAGCCATGTTTTCTTGCTCTCTTATTAGAGGATTGATGTACCAGTCTCCTCACCGTACAAAGTGGATAGGTCATTATATTGCACAACCACAACCTACATCCAGCTGTGAATCCTTGGGGTCTTCTTCTAAGACTGACTACCTATGAGGTGCAGAGCCAACCATGTACACTCCATCTCACACTGCTTGACAGCCTTGATGCCGGCGCCGACTTCGACTCTAATTTCCATCCAAGTTCTTGCTCCATCCACAACGCATCAACAACAACCAACCAATAATACAGGATTAATTTCTATATATATGATAACTCCATCAAATAATGTTATGTTTATTCTAGTGGTGGATTCCAAGTGAGCTACACTAGGGGACTGGCCATTTTCATGAGGTTTCTTCTTCCCCAACTTATTAGTAGATCCACCATCTCTAAATGACTGGTTATTCAAAGAACTAGATCGTTGATGGAAAATTCGAATAAAGTTCGTTCACTCTATGAAGGCTCAACGCATTCATCAATTTTAATCAGAATTAATTGGATCATTAAGTTCAACAACATACAAATTTCCAATTCAATTAGGCTATAACCTCAGCATTAAAAGATGAATACTTATGAGCGGAGGACTGTCTGACTCCTCTAATTGCTTCTCTGAGATTAACATATATTACTCTACCCCTATCAACGTTGGATTCTCACCTTGGCTCGATGCCTCAACACCTGCGTTGCCACTCTTGGGGGTACAATATACATAAATTCGATAATGAAGCACGCCTAAGATAGATTTTTCTCTATATCAAGAAAACTATTAGGGTTTATCACCATCCTCTACTGACTCTGTCTTCCACTTTGCTGCTATCAGCTACAACTCGAGTCATCATCTCCCATTCACTAGTGTTCCATCTCTTGTCTACAACTACCTGCTACTGCTTGCAACTCCTTACAACAACAACTCCATGACAAAGTCAGTCTTCATCGAATTCGAGTTCTTGGACGTCTCCAAGTGGTATACGTGAGCTATTGCATACTTAGTCTCATAAATATGAAAAACGTACTTATGGGTGAGGAATGGGGAAATGCATCCTTCACGAAAGTTGTTGTATATGTCTCTGTTACAAAATATTGAAATGCCGCGTCAATGGGATACCCGATCTAAGAGATATGGCTCTTATACTATAGTCTATAGAATCTGAAAATTTACACGGGATTACTAATCATGGATGTTCAAGCATGATTTACCAACCTATCAAACCCCAAATTAATTGATTTCTGCTGCATATGATAGCTTATCCTATTGAATTCAAAAGTTGGGGTCGAACGCATCAATCCGAGTTTGTATGAGGATTCTATGACCTTTTTCGTAGAAACTATACATGTCTGAATTTTACGACGAGGAGTCTTCACAATAAGTTTCAGTTCATACAAGCTTGTATCTACCTCCTCAACTTATTCGAAGACTCGTATACATAAACATGAATTCATGAAGGATCCTAAAACCTAATACACTTTCTCCAAAAGATGCAATATCACATATCCATGGTCGTCACAGACATATGAACCAAATCAGTATCATCCCTTTTCTCTTATTGAAAAACACCTCCTGACTGTTCAACACCTGGGGCGTTGATCTCATTGGCAAGATCAATTCAACTTTAGCAACCTCATAATTAAGTAAGTAACACTCAACGCCAGGACTGAGGATAACAAGGCATGATCAACAAAGGCTCTTCACATAAAGGCCATCATACAACCAGAAAACTTGCTCATTCTGTTGATCACATATATAGTGGGGCTACACCACTGCTTATACCTTCTCAAAAAACACTAGAATTCCAATTGGAGACAAACAATGGAGTCAAATTTGTCCTCCGAACAACATAAGATGCTAGCAAAAGAAAGAACTAACTGATGAGGGAAGGACGCTCTCGTACAACCAAAGTTGCAAGGCCTGCAAAGCTAGGGTCTAAATACACTGCCAATGCAAATACAAGAGGAACAAGTTGATATGAAAAGCAAACCTCATCTTTAAAGTGATGTACTCACGTAAAATGAGGAAACGAAGCAAAGCTTGCTTATCTTACTATCAACAGCTGATGGATACTCCCAACGATTCTCTCACATATCCGTCCAGCCATGCCTCATCGTCTGTCTGTCCAGGAATATGGCCTCCTCTCCATGTTTATCCAGCCACGGCCTCCTATATTTCCTATCCAACCATGTGAGCTTGCATGGTGTACTTAAAAGCCTGAACTGCTGATGATGCATCCCAGATGATGATACTGCACCTCTATATATCATGTTGATCATTCTTGGCTTACAAACCTGTCAACATGACGATATTCGAAATTCAAACCAACTGCAATATCTCTGGTAATATCTGACAACTAAGCCTTGTTATTTGATTTTCATCTACAATCGTAAAATAATATGTTTCTGACCAGGGTTTCAGAAATACCAAACTTCAGAATTCTGCAAGGAATTTTAAGGCAGGTACTCATCCATGTCTCTCTCTCCATATATATATATATATATATATATATAATATATGTATTAAATCTACATTGATTGGACAACTCCTAGATGGGTTGCACACTAGTATAGAACATTATTGTCTTCAGAATATCACTTGTATTGGTTACAATTCTTTTCCAGATGTTCTCTGACTATACAGAATATACATCCAAAACATATTTTTGTTCCTAAATGGATACCCCAGCTCCTAGATTGATTGCCCACTAGTATATAACGACTTTGTCCTCAAAATCACATGGGTGCTTGGCGCGGCTCCTCCCAAATATTCTTGGACTATACAAAATATTCAAAACATACTCTTGTGTCATTCTCTTCATTGACCTTGTTCTTGAATAACAAAGATCATAGATAGATTGTCTACTAGTATAAAGCAACTCGAACCTAATTCCTAGATGGATCGCCCACTAGTATAGAACAACTCGAACTTGTTCCAGGTGCAATAATTCTGCAACTAAATCCCTTGAACACGTTCCATATATACATATCAATCTTAAGACTCATATTGAGTAATATTGATTCATTACTGTATTCACAGTATCTATATAGACCTTCAGTACTTGAAGTCTATTATCAATAATACAATACTGAACTCATCCGTGCCAAACTCTCAGCTGAGTTGCATGGACATACAATTGTTTTATATTCATTAAGGATCCCATTGAGCAATATTGAACTTGTCTCAAGTCGCAGAACTTCCATGGCTGAATTCCTTGAACTTGCTCTGTATATGTATCAATGCTCGGAATATACCCTTCTCAGTGTTCTGACGGCATTAACGCCTCAACACTCATCTAATTTTCCGACGGCAGCAATGCCTCAACAATTATCTCAGTGTTCTGACGGCAGCAATATCTCAACACACATCTCAGTGTTATGAGGCACCATTGCCTCAACACTCATCTCAGTATTCTGAGGCACCAATGCCTCAACAATTATCTTAGTGTTCTAACGGCAATAATGACTCAACATTCATCTCAGTATTCTGAGGCGCCACTGCCTCAACACTAATCTCAGTGTTCTGACGGTAGCAATGATTCAATACTCATCTCAGTGTTCTGAGGCACCAATTCCTCAACACTCATCTCAGTATTCTGAGGCACCACTTCGTCAACACTCATCTCAATGTTCTGTGGCACTACTACCTCAGACACTCATTTTAGTGTTCTGACAACAACATTGCCTCAACATTCTTTAAAACCAACTAATAGTCTAAAGACATTCCCGTTGATTGTTACGGTAGAAGAAGAATGTTCCCAATACCTAAGAGTATAATTGTAGAAAGATCAAAACTTTCCCAAGTAAAATAATAATAAATAAATATTATTCCAGCTGGACATGGTCAGAAGTGGATTTGGTTCTTCTGCCATGCTAGTCGTACCTATAAAGACTATGCTTGTCTGCGCTGTGCTTCCTCGCTTATCCATCCAGCTATACTTGTCCGACCAATTCCAAGTCTTGCTTTGCCATGTGTCTCTACTTGTCTATCCAAGAGGGTCGTCTAAATTGCTTATTCAAAAGTTCAAGCTGATTACTACTCCTCTGTAATATCTAACTATTGAACTATCAAGTTATATTTCATTTTATTTTCGTATGATAGGCCACCATCTAGTGCTTACCACGCAACATTACTCGTTCCACGCTAAGCAGGGGACTTAATATATATGGTAGGTTTTTGACAAGGAAAAAAAAATTAAATTACATCTCAAGGCTCGAGTCTGAGAAATACTAAACTTTAAAATTATTCAAAAGAATTCTTAAACAGGTGCTTATCCATGTCCCCTCTCAGGTGCTCATCCCTTTCCTTTCTCTATATGTATGACCAACTACATATTAACGATTAAATTTACTGAATAAATCAACATTCATAACTGTACGAAATCATCAGAATGACATTGGCGCTTACTATGCCATTCCGATATATTTTGTAATTTTAAAAGTGAACTAATGACATGAAGATTCATTATCTAACATCCAAGATGCAAGCAAATGGTCCAAGAGGCCTAAAAGGCGTTTTTACATTAAGCTCGTTAGGTGCAATTCTACACTTCCATGTACAAAGTTGTGATATGGGATCAATTGGTAATGAATCAAGGGATGAGTTATATATTAAAATCATCTTATGGATGTTCTCTACGACATACTAAAAAATTTCATCAATCGGACAAACGGTCTAAGAGATATGATAAAACATTCAACTAAGTCGTAGCTAAAAATTTCCTGAATTTTTCCTGACTTTTGTCTTTTTCGTCTTTTTGAGGCTCTGAACGAACTAAAAAATTGAATCCTTCCACTTTGAGAGATATCTGATTGTCTGGGCATGAAAAAGTTTAGTTAGATCATAAAAAACGGACTTCATATGAAGATTTTTTAGCGTTTTCAGTGAAAAACCTAAATCTGAATTTTCTAACGACGAAATTTCACAAGAATTCTCTTGTTCGTCCAAATCCAAGAGGCTGATGCCCCCTAACTTGTCAGTGTTAGGAGAGAGAAATCTTGTCAGGCTTAGTACAAAGCTTGTCCATCTTGTCTCAAGACTAAGCATGTGTGTCTGCGTCCCAAACAACCAAAGAATACTTTCAAATCCTAATTGGAAAATGAGACGTTTTACTCTTTCGCCCTCAACGTGTGAGGCGTGGTACAAAGAGTAAAAACATGGAGTCTTGCTTCTTGTCCAATTTGGAATTTTATTTTTTTACCCTCAGTGTGTGAGGCTTCGTACAAAGAGTAAAAATATGGACGTATTAGCTCTTGTTCAAACTAGGCATTTTGACTCTTTTACTGTGAACGTGTGTTTCTTAGTTTAAAGAGGCAAGCTTGTGCGTCTTCGCTCCAGAAGTAAACTCGTGCGTAATTGCCTCTCTTGTTTGAACAATGAGTTTTACCCTTTTCCCTTCCACTTGTGTGCCTTAGTGCAAAAAGAAAACATGTATGTCTTGCACTTCAACACAAGTTAGGCATTTTAATTTTTGCCCCGAACTTGTGTGTCTTAGCTAAATAGACGAACTTGTGCATCTTAGTTATAATGGGCTAGCTCATGTGTTTTGTTTCAATTGGCAAAACTCGTGTAGCTTAGCTAATCCTTTCAACTAGGGAGCCTTAACGTTAGCTTCTAATACTTTCTTATTAGGGTTTGCTACATACATACAAATTTCAAAACCCTAATTTATTTATCAAAGGCCATGCTAGGTCTCATTCATATGTGTGGCCTCTCACACATATATTTTTATGTGTGTCCTCTCACGCATATATGTGTATTTTTGTATGTGGCCTTATGTACATTTTTACTCATGCTCAGCAACATACACTTATTTTTACAAAATAAGCATGTCAGTGAAAAATTGACTATACTGCTCGTTATAAACAAATATATATATATATTATTTTAGTCTCAATCGACTTAGCATTATTAGTAGTGCTCAATACTACAAAATTTACATGAGACATCAAATGTCACAAATGTGGGGATACTCATTAGGGTTTTGGTATGGTGGTCTACGACATGTGGTGCAACAGTGCACCCACTAAAGAGAAATTCTGGAAAGTTCGATCAGCAGTTGAATAGAGGAGTGGTAAGTTCAGTAACTGACTATTCAGCCTTAATCGAAGTGGAGAACTTTTTCGACACCTTCTACACCTTCTCCATTTCGTCACTATTCAACCATCGACACTTTCTTCCAGAGAAGAGGTCAAGTGGTTACAATAGCTATGATATAAATAGTTTTCAATCTATTGAACAAAAAAGAAGTCTGAAATGAACAAGAACTCTAAGTCGAACTCTGAGAAAACTCTAATATCAACTCGATCGTTCAACTTTCTCATATAGAGCATTGTTCATAGCTATTCACATCTATTATATCCTACTGATTAGTGCTTAATTCATTCTAATGCTTGTGGATAGTTAGTATATCCATAATTGTTGAATAACTCGCTATACAAGTAGACAACGTGAGACCTTGCAGAGGGATTCTGTAGAGCAATCATGTGTAAAGACAACATTAGTAAGCAAAACCTTGCTCTAAGAGTTTTGATGCTAGGATCAACCTAAATTCACAAACCCTAAAGCATTCAACTGGGTTACACCTTGAGAGCTTATTCTTAGTGGCTCGGATGGATAGAATCTAGTAGTCGAGCACTTCCATATCCAGTGACACGTTTTTGGGATAACAGAGCTTATTGATATTCTACGGTTGGTGATGAATGATTATGACAAGAGATAAATAAGTATACTAATTTAGTCAACGTTTGGTAACGATGATGGACTCCCTAATCATCTCTTTATTTTTATTATCGTTTTATTATTTTTTTAGTTAATTAATCAACCAATCCCCTTAGTTATTTACTTTTATCCTTAGTTGTTAATCTGAATAACATATCAATTACACATCACTCTGTGGGAACGATCCTTACTATCACTGTATTACTAGTTAATTAGTGAGAAATATATTAAGTAATTTGTTACACTTACGACATGCATCACCTACGAAGCCTGATACTCTGACCTCAACCTTCTCTTACTTCCCTCCCTAATACTAACCATTCTCCTTCTCCTTTTGTGACTGAAGCAAGACTGGAACGACCATTGCTTGGTTCATTACAAGATTGTACTGCTTTAGGGTAAAAAATATTGTACTACAAAATGGTACTTTCAAATAGGTTTGAGATATCAAGCTCGAACAAGACGATCTTAAACCAAGAAATGGCAGTTCACGTCCTATTTTGATTACAAAGATGGAAAGGATTTGGGTAAATCTTAGGGGAGGGAAACAAAGAAGGTTGAGAAATATCAGTAGTGTGTGAAGAAGAATGAATTCTACGTAGTGGATCGTTAATTCTGTAGGTTTTGGTTTCTTCAAACTGATTGTGTTGTTGTCTTGTTCTGCCTTGTTTCGAATAGATGTGAATCATCAATTTATAATTTGAAGAAGACACGCTGATATTCTCGTAAGTCGTGGAAGTTAGGAAGAAGTGGAGAAATGATGATTGTGGAGATTGTACTGGGGCGATTCCCAAAAAGTAGGGAAGACCTGTCTTTACACTACTCCTCATCCTCTCAACTTCTCTGTAACCGCCTACTTCTTGTTACCTTCTTGTTCGTGGGGGTTGTGTCACCACCACGATGCCGTAGACCGCCAGACCAACACACCAATAAGAATCCCCCCATGTTATATTTGATATCTCGTGAAAATAGTGGAGTCATAAGCCTCTATGATTTCGATTAAGTCAAGTCAAGTCAATTCAAATGACCTGCTAAGTCAGTGAGGTAAGTTGTGCGACTCACTTGGTTGATAGCCAGACTGATTAGTGTCGAGTCTGAGAAGTTTAGTGGCCATGTACTTGTTTGAAAATAACATGACATATTAATGGCTAAGTATTAGTTTAGAAGCGACTTATCGTAAGTCTGAGAGGTTTTTGAGGCTAAATATTGTAGAGGGCTCCTCGAGCAAGGAGACTTGTTGGAATTCATATAAGACTTAATGTAGGACTTATATTGAGAAGAAATACATATTTTTGAGGAAAGTAGCTAGAAAAGCCAACGCTAGCTACTTAGCTCAAATACAAAAGTGCTAACTCTCTTAACGTAAAAGGTTAGTGTGCTAACGTCTCAGAAGTAAGATCAACATGCACAACTTTTGGTAAATATTAATTCTTGGGCTAGGAAGCCTGTGACACTCCAAACCTTACAATTGAGTTTAACCAAACCATTAACTAACATTTATACTTAGATTACCTAAAAATTTAATATTCAAGTGCTTTTTAACACTTTTAGGTTATCCCTTAATAAACTTTATTAACTAATAGAGAAATCTGCCTTAACTTAAACTCTTGGGTGCTATAATAGTGATACATGCATATTGAGCACATGTCAAACATATGAAAATGGGCATTGTTAGGGAATTGTCACCTAACAACTTAAAAGGGAAAGGCTCAATTTTCTTCTCTCCGGTTCTTCTTCTTCCATTTCCTTTCTTTTTTGTTCCAACATTAGAAACAAATAACAAAAATCAGTGTTTGAACTTAGAAATCAAAGTGTTTTGCATGTCTTGTGCTCAAGCATTGTTTAAAGCAAGAAGAGATGAACCTAAAAAAAGAATTAATGAGACTGAAAGCTTAGATTTTTGAGTAGGATTCAAAGTGATTCTGAGTCCTGGTTTGATTCGGAAGAATGGGGTTTGATCGATTCTCTTTGCATGTATAAAATGAGGCATGATACTAGTTGTTTTGATGCTATATCAGTGGATTACTTGTTGCTTTTAGTTGTGCTGGTGTCAATTCCAAATTCAAGCATAAACCACTCTCTGTAATCGGCTAATGATTTTATTACACAAATGAAGACATGATTTTGATCAATTTAGCTTTGGAAAGAGTTTCTGTCCCAGAACTAAAAGGTTTTCTCCTGCATGTGTAAATTGAAGCTTGAAAATGGTTAATTTCAGTTTTGAGAATTTTTAAGGTCTTGTATAACAACGGATGTTGACGTTTTTATGGGCTAGGGAGGTTCGAGTCCAAATCTTCCAACGATTCAAAGTCCACAGGGTTTTTATAGGATAAACTATTTTACTCACTGTACCACAGAGAAGAGTCTAAGAGAGATTGCTTGATTGTATTTTGTTTAAGTCTTATAATTTTAGCAAACTTGTTGGAATATGAAGTGCAAGGTTAATTAGTTAGAATTGGATTTCTAGTCATGTGGGTTACAATGAAGCATGATATAAATAAATTTCACAAAAATGAAATAGAATATGTAAGACTTCTTTTAGCAACTTATTTGTTTACAAATGGTTAATATCAATTGTTTGATAGCATAATTTTTCTAATGGTTTAATGTAAAGTGTTGAGTGTTTATGTTTTGGGAGTCTTGGTGTGACCAGGAAGTATGGGTTCGAAATTATGGATATTTGGCCTTGATTTTGACTGAAAATCAACAAGAAATAGCAATCTTGAAGCTACAATACAACCAAGAATATAGTGTTGTTGTTGTCGATCTAGTGTGTTGAATGGCTCTGATTTGTGGATGTTTTAGAATCTGTGTTATATTAGATATGTGGAATTGTTTTCCAACTTTAATTTGCAGGGAAGCAGATGTGTTAAAGGTGTTAGGATTCAACAGAAAAGTTACCTCTCTATCACCAGGTTCACGCACACCAACTGTTTGACAAAAGACCCAAGAGAAGAACATCATCAATTCTTCGTTGGATGTATTCCCCATCACTTGTTCAGTTGATTTCGTGCTATAAGGTGTGCTAAGCTTCGTTCCATCTTGATTTTAATTATTGAGAACTTCATGACATGAGTACTGCAATTGATTACATTAAGTGATATATCTTATTTAGAAAATTGTAAACCATGTAGAGATGTTAAAACTTGTCACTCTTTTAAGTTCAACATGCAGATAGAGTTGTTATTTAGATAAAGACGAAAACCTGAAAACTCACGGAAGTTCCTAAGGGCAACTGCAGTGGGCGTGGGGACCAAAGAGTAAAGATTAAATTTACTCTTCCCTCGCCCAATTTCAATCGCAACGGGCGATCGTATTTGATTTTGAGGCGACTATATGTACAGTACCAGAGGAGTTTTTCACTCAAAATCATATATAGTCGCACGGTCTCGTACAAGGACGTTAACCCAAAACGCTTCATTAAGAAAGCGTTTCAAAACACGGACGTTTGGTTAGAGAAGCGTTTGATGAGACGCTTGGGCAGAGAAGCGTATGATTTAACGCTTACTTAAGACAACGCTAGTGTGCCCAAACGCAAGCTAGAGGAGCGTCTCACCAAACGTCCACTTAGGAAAACGTTTCAATTCCAACGTCCAATTAGGAAGACGCTGCTCCAAATAGACGCCTAGTCACGAAACGCTGCTCCAAATAGACGCCCAGTTTCCAAACGCAGTATAAAACCAATGACTATTCGGTATTTGGATTTCGTGATGTTCAGGAAGAGAAGATGACAACATACTTTTTTAATCGGGTGTATATGAGTCAATTGAAAGCAAAAACACACTGATTGAGTAAGATTAATACGAGACTAGATGAATTAAGCCCAAAATCTTACAACAATCAACAAAAAAGGTGTGTTGTTATAGTTAGCAGATCTCTACATTTAATAAAATAAAGTTTTATAGTAACAGTCAAGTAAAAGTTAATGTTGCCTACCCTCTCTAAATCAGCACATTCTCTCTTGTCTACATCCATCCCATGCAACCTGCATTGTCAGCCTTGAACTCCTATCGTCTTACGCAAGCAGTTGAGCCAGTACTTTGGGAAAACCAAAAACAAATAGCAAAAGAACCAACCATGAAGAATTAGTAAGAGTGTTAGGCGCTCTCCCATGTAGGCGTCCGTGAAACATTTCTGTGGGTGGACGTTCTGTGGGCGGACGCTATTTTAGAAGGGCTTTTAATATTGAAGCGTTTATTAGGAAGAGCGTTTATCACTAAACGCCCACGCAGTAGAACGCACAATTTGTAGACGTTCATCCAATACAACGTTTGGTTTAATAGACGCTTATCAGTGTGGACGTTAAACATACCTCCACCCATAGAAGCGTACCAAAATGCAAACGCTCATGTACAGTTGCGTCTGGTTCCAGAATATGAAATGCTCCCATGAAGGGGCGTCCAACAAGATACGTATTCTTAGACAAACGTCCGTATCAACTCACGTTCTTATACAACAACGTTTTCAAACAAACGTTCTTCTCCTTGGACGTGCGATCAAATTTAATCCAGAACACGTTAGGGAGAATATAATTCAGAAATTGATATGAGAGAAATGAGGCATTATTGAGGTCGATATCCTGTTGTTGGTATTTTATAAACTGAAGTACTTAATGGAAGGAAATGAGTTTGGTGTGGTTCTCCATTTAACGATACTAGCTCCTCAGGAAGGGAGGCTAATTTAATCAATTTTTAGAACCCTTAGCTTAAATTGCGACTCTGTTTTCAGACATCTAGAACTCATGCACTGTTGGTGCCACAAAATAAATTCTAACCATTATAATTAAGTGAATTTTGTATATGTCATGCTTGGATATCTCAGTAAAACTTGGTTAAAAATTCAGGATAATCAGCTTAGGAAAAGTGGTTCAAACTGTTGTAGTACTGAGAAACGTTTGCACAAAACTTGTACATCGTGGTAGAGTTCTTGAGATGAAAATGAGGCACTTAGAATGCATGTATTTATATGATTTTTGGGTAAGATAAACCGATTTTGGTTATGATTCAGATATATAAATTTGAAAACAAATGGATCATGGGAAGTACCCCAAATAGAGGATTTTCTGCAGCTAAGCCTGTAGAATTCAGTCTCGTCTGAGCACATGAAATCAGAAATAAATCGATATCTAACCGTTACATTTCTTTCAAATTTCTATACAGTGTCCTTGTTATAGTTGCGAATGTATGGTTAAAATTTCATTACGATCCAATCTTTGTACATTGGGAGTTCAATAGGAACAGTAGATAGCGTAGATGTGTTCCTTCTTGAGAATGGTTTGGACCCAAGAGTATGTTTAGTATACAAGGTGTTGTTCCATTCTTTCAATTATCTCTTTGGTATTTATTGAATGCATAAGTTGGTTTATCTTTCTTGGATCAATAGGTCAAAAGGGTAAACCTGAATTAGTGTTGATTTCAGTAATTATACACTTCTTGATATGTTCTCACTAATATATTTGTATACTGTTCTTGATTTAACATCCATGAATGTCTTAGACTTGTGTAGTAGTTGGAATAAACTTACTATTATTTCACCACAAGAGCCTTTAGAGAACTGGAGTTCTTGTTTATTTCTATGTAACCAAGTTATATCTTTTGGAATTTCTCCTTCATACTTGCTACTAAATTTTAATTAAGATCTTGTTCCCTATTTTGGATATCTTTGTTAACTGCTCTGCTCTAAGTTCAGGATATTTATGCTCTAATGATGTATTACTTTTAATGTATTCTTGGTAATTACGATACTGTTGAGATGTGATACCGTTTAGGATAGTTATTGCTATGCAATTCATACTATCCGTTGTTAGATATAGTTACTGTTACGGAAAACGGTTCATACTATCTAAACAATTGTAGACGAACTACGATCGTTCTTGATCCCTTCGAGCAACATAGAGGGTACGTAGGCAGCCGCTATGCGGTTCAGCACAACTGCATGAGGTTGTTCATATCGTTTAAAAAGGGTTGGTTGCTGCTTGGAAGTTCATACCATCCATTCGGAGATGATTGTAACCTTGGCAGTAAGAGGTAGTTGCAATACTGGTTGTTCATACTACCTTAAGAGATGGTTACAACTTCTTCGAGGTTGTTCATATCATCTAATGAGAGATGAAGGGTGATTGTTGGATGTCAATTCATATCATCAAATGAGACTGGGAGATGGTTGTTTTCATTTAGAGGCAATTCATATCATCTGAGAAGAATGATTGCTGTTTATGATGACAATTCATACCATTGATCTTGAAATGATTACTAACTCTATTGAGTAGTTCATATCATTTGTAAAAGACGGTCTGTTGAGCTTGACTTAGTACTGTGAATTACCAGGCCCACTGGGGCTCCCACCTACGGGTAACTATCCGGAATACCAACGTTGGAACGGTGGTAGACAATGGGACTGATCATCTCCACCCGTCGCTGGAACGGTGTGTGTTGTCAGGCCTGCTAGCTCCCACTTACGAGTGGCAACCCTGAAGACTATTAGGTGTAACAGTGGCTGGTATCCGACTGCTCTGGCATGAGATATTACATCTTCCTAATGAAACGATGGGAATCATATGTAGGATTTGATGACCCTTGAATATAAAAGTTTTGTGTTTTATAAGAGATGATTATTACCAAATGTGGTAATTCATATCATCTGTTGGTATCGATAAATGTAAGAAATGATATCAAAAACAGTTTGACGGATTCGATGAACCAAGAAATTATATAAAGATTATGTTTGCCTTCTTATAAAGCAGTTTGGGAAAAATCGATGAACATTTGCTTGGTAAGATCGAATTGGTTCGAAAAATTTAAAATTCCGGTTTCTCGAGTGGCGTATCGGGAAGTTGGAGCTGGCCTAATGGACCGAAACCCGACCCATTGAAAGCAAAAATTTTCCGGTCTGTCACAAAGCCAGTACCAAGGAGGTTCGAAGTTAGCACTTCAATTGTATAGTTAGCAATGAGGTTTTAACATAAATATACTTAGGGCTAAGTCGCTAAGTATGGCTAAACACGCGCTATGCCTAGAGGGGCATTGAGTTTTGGTAGGAATGCAGTGGAGATAGGGAAGGGGCGTCAGCGCCAAGAGAAATGGCATCAGCCAAGGGCGTCACGGCCAAGAGCAAGGGCGTCACGGCAAAGAACAAGAGCGTAATCCAAGAGCATCAGCGCCAAGGGTCATGAAGCCAAGCACGTCACAACCAAGGGCGTCAACACCAAGCGCTAGCGCTTTTGTCGCTAGAATTTGGGTTAACACTTTGGTGCTAAGGTTCAGGTGCCAAGCTGACAATACATGGGCTAAGGCCTTATTAGACTAAAACGTACTAGCTAAGACCGTTTTTGGTTAGTTAGCACTTCTCAGGCGCTATGGTTTAGCGCCGGGAAAGTTAGCACTTTTAGTGCTATTGTGGCTAACTAGTGCCAATGCAATGTTTAAGCCGAATGGCTAGTGCTATCTTGGCGTTAATATGAGAAAATGCTAGGGATAGACTAACTGAGAGGTTTAATGCATCTTTTATGACATTGCTTCTCAATTGTGGCGCATCAGAGAAAGTTGTGCATTATTTGTGGCTTATATTTAAGCAAAGTGCTAGAGTAGCATATTTAGGCTCAGAAGAGCAATTTGAGGTACATTCGTTGTGAATGAAACGTTAAGCTACAATGTATTTCAGGGTTTAAGCATTAGCTATCCCCGAGTTTAAGGGATGTTGCTAGAACATCAATGCGCATTCGATGCAAGTTCAAAGAATTCAGCCGTGGAATTTATGCGACTTGAGACTAGTTTGATATGACATGAATATTACGAGCATTGAAGAGGATACAAGCCCAATTTAGAATATTTAGATAGAATCTATGTTCTTAATTCGCTTGCGGAATATAAATAGAAGTACAATATTCTATATTAAGCATATGTGCATAAATATGTATACATATGTTCTTAGTATTTAGTAGAGGAAATTTATAATTCTAACCCTTGTCAAAAACTTACCATCTATATTAAGTCCCCTGCTTAGTGAGGAACAGTAATATTGCACAGTAAGCACGAGATGGAGACAATATGCTTTCAATAATTATATATGCATAATTTAAATTTTAAGAGTTGAGGAAAATGTACTTAGCTTCTTGGATATTGAGATATGCATCCCTTACCGCGAAGTATGGTTGGGAATAGTAGGCTCCCCTGTTCATGTTGGAAATACCATCTTGTCGTGATCCATGAGAGGTGCGGATAATGATCTTCCTCCTTTAGGTCCTCTTGATAAGTGACGTTATTGATTGATTTTCTTTACATTTGGCCTCTGTACATGTTGTTGACTTGATGATATGCGTAGCTTGATCACGACATCATCATCCAACGGAACCTAGGAGTCATAACAGTCAGCTTTCGCGTCCTGTTGATCATGCTCAGATTCTTTTCCTTCGGAAGGAGTCTCAGTAGAATTTTTTATATATTTTTGAAATTTAAAAATTAGGGTTTTACTTCCCCTCTATATAAGTGAATGGATTGTTAGCATTTTCTTCCTGCCAATCTCGTTATCTTCACTGTTTGCAGTGTCTGGTATACTCTTATATCGGCATGTCTGATAACAGCGGATCAGATCAAAATCACCTTTTTGTTAAGCGCAGCTCCTGGATGCCTAGTCTGGTAAAGAGTTTTTCTTTTCTTGTGTGTTCTGACACTTATGAGCAACCGACTTATTGGATGATTCTTCAACTTTCTTGCAGGAACCCAAGGTTAAGAAGGTTTCATAGATGTTGAGGGATAAAACTATCAGAAATTGTAGTTCTTCTTCAAACGTCACGGATCCAACAAACCTACTAATATAAGTAAACTTTTCTTCTTCGATTCTAATCCGGGGAAGTACCTCAACACAAATGTTTTGATATGGTTTTGTTGACAGGAGATGGAGGTTTTGGACACGTACCGGGGAAAGAGAAAGTCCAGGGAGTCCCCTCCTACTAGGGAGGATAGGGGTGTTGACAATGAGGTTGAAACTCCTTCTGTCCCACCAATTGATCTATCGAGCAGTGATCTTGGTCTTACCATTAATGAATACCCAACCGCAGGCCTTCCTTTTGAGATGCAGATGAAGTCCCTGTCTCGCAAGCACCATTTTGTGGGAGGCTTTATAGTACCAAAATGATATGCTCCTCTTTATACAAAAATTTGGAGAAGATATAGCCATGTTGCTACTTCAGAATTGCTGAAAGGCTTTCCCCCCTTCCTGATGACAATGGTTGATGGTCTTCTTCCAATAATTGATGATATGAGTACTGTGTCACTCCGTGAAGTTACCAGTCAGGAAATACGGAAGTGGGATGTGATGATAACAAATTGTGAAGTCTTAAAATTCAATATAAGTTGGCTCCGCCAGCATCTTGATATTATTGAAACGGATCACGTTGCTATCATAGATAAAGTGATTCCTTCTTCAAAAGCTATGTTAGAGGAGGAAAAGATCTTATCAAGGGAGTCATCTAAAATTGAGAAGTCAATTCAGGATTTGAAAGTTAGGACTGAGAGGTTTTAGGAAAGGATGGAGATGTTGTATAAGCGGAATTACTCATTACTTGAAGGTTTATTCTAGGGAGTGGGTGAGGCTTGAATCAATAATAATCTTTTGAATTGATATAGTAGTTTTTTTTTTTTAATTTTTTTTTGAACATTCACTGAAAAGAAATGAAACTGAAATAAAAGAGTTGTGTTGATGGTGGATTTTTGACAAAGGAGAAAACTGTAATATTGCTTTTCGCCTATCTGCAAAAGCATGAAATAAATATATATAAATTCCTGACCCGATATCAGAATTATAAATACATATTTCTATCTTACATTGCGCAAGAGAATTGAAAATGCATACTCACTTCATGGCTAAATTAGAGTTGTAGCTCATTTTATATTTATAAACTTACAGAATTTCAGGGCTTTACCTAGATAAACCCTCGCTATTTCATGTGCATTCATATAAACCATCTGTGTTAATCAAACACTGATTATACAAAATTGAGGACATTCAGAACAAAGGCTACCCCACATATGGATAAAAACGCTAATTTAGATGCATACCATCTAATTGCAGAGTCACATCAAGCATAATCTCAAGATTGCAAACTTCCACGGCTGAATCTCTTGAATATGTTTTGTATGCACTGTATAAAAGTTAAGCACAATGCTAACATTAAAATCTCATGCGACTGACAAGATTTAAAACACACCATAACTATGGCCACAATATTAACAAGTGCCAAAGCTAGTGGTGTATAAACAATAACCATAGCACCAGCAAGTGCTAGCCTTAGCAAAAACTTATCCATACTCCCAACACAAGCAAGTAGCCAAAAGGCCAGAAAAGACAACAAAGTCAATATGCCAAAGAAGAAAAATCAGGCTAACTAGTTAGCTCTGCTGGCAGCACTCAAGCCCGGCCAGCACAGGCGCTAACTAGTTAGCGATGCTGGCAGCGCTCCAGCCCGGCCAGCACATGCACTAACTAGTTAGCGCTGCTGGTAGGGCTCCAGCTTTGCTAGCACATGCTCTAACTAGTTAGCGCTACTAGTATCCCAATATTAGCGCCAATGATAGCCTTCTTCTTATTGACTCTTCACACATCTTTTGGCTCTCCATTTTTGCACCTATGCAATTATTGCTCAATTGAGTCAAATTATTCACGTGTCTTGAGTCTTTGACTCCACCAACTTTACAAGAAATCAAAACACAACACATGGGGGGATAAAACATGGGGTTTTGGTCTGGCGGTTATAACAACATGGGTGTAACGACATCCCATGATAAGTAAGTTACAAAGTCGTGGAATTTATGCAACAATTAATAGATAGTGGAATAATAGTTTCTCAAAGATTTCAAGGTGATTAAGGCATTAACCCCACGGCATTCACTTCTCCACCTCTTCACTATCTCCACAACTTTACAAGGAAACGTGTGAGCTCTTTACCATTATAAATAGGCTACTCAGCCCATTTGGAAAAACAAGAACAAGCTTACGAATCTCTCAAGCTCTATTACTTTTCTCAGTAGTTCCACAAATCTACACACAACACAATACATTCGTTTCCTTCAACTTTCTTTGCTTCCCTCCCCTAAGATCAACCCATTTTCTCTCATTGTGACCGAAGCAGAGCGAAACGGCCACTATCGTGGTTTAGGCTTGCTCTGTACGATTTTGATTTATGAATCTAAACAAAGTAATTCTACAGTATATTGTTTTTCGTAGAATAAATTTTTAGTTACTAACAATTGGCGACCACAGTGGGAGATCAATCTCCCGGTCACGAATCCAATATTTCAATTATTTGGAATTCATTCTTCAATTTTCTGAAAATGGTGGAGCTTAGGTAAGGTTCAACAACCAACCCCAATTCAAGTTCAACAGCCTCTACTGATTCTGGTAATGTCAGTGGTGGGACTCTAAAGATCATTCCTCAAAACACCACCACTGAAAGTACCAGAACTCCTTTTCGTACCACTGAAAGTGTCAAAGGCAAAAAGCAGGCGTCACCAACTATAAGTGATTTGATGAAGCAACAAGAGACCCTAGCGGAAGCTCAAGTAGACATGGCCACCACTCAGCAAGAAGTTCCTACTTTCCTTAAAACTTCAACACAACAGTTAACACCAGAGCAGCGTCATCATCAAACGAAGCAAGTTAGGAGTGAAACTGTTGGCGGCTCCGGCGCATCAAAAGATAATACTCGGGATGACGATGAAGTGTAAGTTATCAACGAACGTGTACTAGAGAAGAGTCATCCGCAATACAACTTTATGACTCGTGAAGATTTGGAAAGGCTCTTGCAAAATCATGGAAAAGAAAATTCATCCTCATTCCATCAACACCAACCCCCTTACCTTACAGAAATTCAAAGGATCGTACTTTTAAGTGGATATTTGTCTCCTCCATTCTCATTATATGATGGCACTGGGAATACTCGAGAATACATTTCTCAATTCATGGAATCATTAGAAGTGCATGAATATAATCAAGTATTGCGACTCAAGGAGTTCTCCAAATCTCTTACAGGGAGAGCTTATACTTGGTACAACAACCCCGCTCTTAAAAATATCTCTGGTTGGTCTCAGATGGTCAATGCCTTTTACAAGAAGTATTTCTTTGTATCTAAAGAAATCACTCTTTTGGATCTGGAAAGAATGTTCCAGAGAAACAAGGAACATCCCAATAAATATGTGAAGAGGTTCAGGACACAAGCGCTCGACTGCCATGACCATAATGTGACTGAACAATAATTGGTGAGCTATGCATCAATAGTATGATTCCTATTTATCGTGCATTATTAGAAAATTTACGATTTCAAACATTTTCTGAGTTACATGAAGCCGCCAAGAGATCAATAACAACTGCTTCAGCTTTGTTAGAAAGAACAAAACCTGTCAGAGAAGAAAGCGATGGAGACACCCGTGGAACTAGACGTCTAGTAAGCAAACAAAAAATTATACCCAACACTCCATAGGAGTTGTCACTGAAGAAGGGGGCTAAGTTCAAGGACAAGGCTCAATCAAGACTCTGTGTCAGATACAACAAACCAAGACGAATACGACGATCCAAGAATTCCTCTTCCCATGGAGAAGGTCCTCGAACTTTTGGAATTATGGATGCAAAATGGAGATATCGATTTCCCGCCTGTACGAAACCCGCTAACTGAGGAAGACATGTCAGATCCAAAAAAATGTCACTTCTACAGGTTCTTCAATCATCCCACCAGCGAATGCAATGTCCTACAACGTATCTTCAAAGAAAAAGTCGACTCAGGGGATCTATGCCTGGGGACTGAAGGTGTGCACAAAGACCCTCTCCTGATTAGGAGCTTCACTCTTACTGGAGACTCAGTCAATATGAATTTCCAATCCATGATGGAGTGCATATGCGAGCTTCTATACCTTTCAAAGGCGCAACAAAAAGATATCTTTACTTCCCTCAATTATGTTGTATCGGGGAAGCGTATACTCTTTGATGAAAAAGCTACTATGTATCCCAAGTCCACTTCAGAAGATATAGTAAGCAAACACAATGACAAGCCTAGCTGAGGACTTCTCACCACCGCTTGCCTCCAAGTTACCAAGTTCGAGCAAACTCCAACCGACGCGAGCACCAACGTCAATATCATCACTATCAAGACTCCGAGAGCTGTGGGAATTTCCAGGAACGAAGCCACACGCTCGTCGGTTGTAATCAAAAATTCCAAAGGAAAGTCCCAGAATGCTTACGGTTGTATCACTCTTTAGGTAAAAGTGGGTGACACACAGACACCTACAAAGTTCCATATTGTCAAAGAAGATCCAATTTATGACATGATTCTAGGACGCCCATGGTCCGTAGTAATAATATGGAATCAGGTGTAGCTTCTTCGCCAACATCAACACCACCAAGACTCTCAAACAAGCCATCAAATCCCGAAGATTTCCTATCAAACGAGTTTCTCCACGCAATGAATCTGGATGTGAAGCAACTGCCAGGAGGGGACACGTCATCATACGTACGAAGGTTTAGCACACAAGTAAGTCATATCCAACCAACTCCTTCGCAACCAGCAATCCCACGTTCCATCAAAGCTTAGTGACTTGACCCGGATAACGACCCTACTCTGACTCGGCGATATGAATGGGAAGCTGATCCTTTTCAAAATTTTATCAAATGGGTATGGATTGTCTCTACTGGAGATAAGAAAATTAATGAATCAACCATTCAGAAGACATGTCATGAAGATAAGGGGCCTGAACCCGATTCCTTCCATGTCAGAGACACGGTTGAAGAAATTATAGCCTCTCCTGAAGAAGATTCATATCTTATCACTAAGACTTAATCGTCGGTTGCTACAAGCTTGTCAATACTGACAAGCTGGAAAGAGTGGTCATACATGACAAATGGCTTAAAGCTCACAACGCTTAAAGCAGTCTACTACCACCCCACAACATTTCCCTGTTTTATGCAATATTTGTAATTCTTCCAAAATGTTTGCAATATCTTGCATTCATACTTAGGATTTCAATTTATCAATCAAGCAAATTATTATTTCTTTAAAAAAAATGTATATCCTAAATAATCATCCAAAAATCCCTACCTACTCAAAATCCCAAAAGATAAAACCATAAAAAAGCCATATATCTCAGAAAGATCTAGAAAAACTCCTTGAAAACTGGTTCAACACCTTCTGCATATATCTTCTCCATCTTCTCAAGAGCTTCAGTCGCAAGATTCAACTCCAGAGAAAGCCTAAAAACTTCATCTTTAGCTTTGGCAACCGTCTTCGAGTTATAATATACGCCTTTTTCCTGCAAATTCTTTTCGATAACTTCTAAATGATGACGAAGCATACTGTATTAAGCTCAACTCTTTCAACCCCGTTCAAAGCATCCTTCCATTCTTGAGGTACCATCTCATATATCTCTTTACGATGGAGATAAATCATCTCATGCACAATCGACAGTAACAGAGACACATCATTCTCCAGAATATAGTAGTTCTTGGGATTACCTACAAAGAAATGGCCGAACTTCTTCCATATTTTGGTATACAGTTCATCATAGGTAGACAGGACAGTGAAGCCACCAATGCACATGTATCCAATTCAAGTCCTTTTAAACTTGAACTCAAAACTAACTCCAGCATTTGGGTACTCGAGCAGAGCAGTATCCGTGATATCAACATTATGTGCAGTAATGCCACCCAAAGTGTTTTCTTCAACAATCACATCTATAAAAACTTGCCCATACTTTCGAAGTGGAAAAGATACATCGTCAGTGATACAACTCATGATAATTCCTAATTCTTCACCTACAAGTTCATCTCTCTGGTCCAGCTCATTCCCCCTAAAAAGTAGAGACATTATAGAAATTATGTCTCAAGCATAAAGAATTGAAGCAAAAGTCATGGAAGTCATAAATTATATCTATTATCAACCTAAACATTCATTAAAAGTTTTTTGAGTCATGACATACGGTTTAGAAAAGATACGGGTTATTTTGCAAAAAATACCGACAAAACCGTTTTTACTACCCTTCAGAAGAACTGGAACTGGCGCTAATTGGTAAGAGATGAGGGTGATTTACATACCAAATGATTCATATGGATATCTACTACAACATTCTAAAAGGGAACAATAATCGTAGAAGCGAGCTGATAATGGCAGACAAAACGGTTGACTACATGATAGCTGAAAACCTACATAATTCTGCCTGAAAAGTTCTAGATGCTATGTGTCAGGTCTTTTTCACTTAGAAAATTGACTCCAAATTCAATATTCCTTATAAATTTATCTCTAACTCTTAGCTAAAGAATGTAAGGTCAAACACCTCATTCCGACATCGGACGAAGATTCTACGGCCGTTACGGCAAGAAGACCTGAATCTGAATTTTTCTGACAGCGAAAATTTCACATAAAATCATGGATGGTTATACACATTTGGTGGTTCAAAAGTTATAATCAGACTATTATGATCCTAAAATGATGTAGTAAACTTACTTAGAGCTGTGACAAGTCATCAGAAGCAAGAGGCATCTCGTAATGCGACTCGCCACCAAGTTCTTCGTCCTCGAATTCAGATTCTTAAATTACTTCAGTATTGGATGATATTTCAGGTCCGTTATCATATTGGTATTCTTCTTCAGTACTTCCAACTACAATGGTACTTCCTGATACCAGAGTTTCTGTATTGCTTGTCACCTGAGCATGATAATTATTCATAAGAGTCAGATTCCATTAAATTCAGAGGGAGAATTTCTACAATTCAAGAATTTTCAAAAGAAAATTTTACTTACAACATAAGGTGTTGGTAATCCAATCACAGATGGGACGCCAAAATTGAAAGGTTGAATATTCAGGTCACCTTGACGAGTTATGCTCCCAGACTATACAGAGGATATACAAAACAGAATATACTTCGTATGGAAAAGAAGAATAAGAGGAAACGCAAAGGGGTTACCTTCTTCAAAGGACGGTTTGCACTTTCAGGCGTAATAACCTGTGGTCCCTTCTCTTCAAGACGAGCAACGATATTTGCCGCAGTATCAGGTGCAAAGTGTTTTGGGAACCACGACTTCAAGGAACGAATCAAACACTTAAGTACAGAGTTAAAAAAAGAATGATGGTAAAATTAGAGGTGAATCGAAATACCTCTGTCAAATTGAAAATCGAATCATACTTCACTACAGAAGTCATACTCAGGTTTGGCCGATCTGCTAAATCCTTTTCAGAAGGCACACCACACGCACCAGAACGTTCACTAAAACCGAAGCTTTTAAGAAGGGTGAGTTTTGCACTCTATAAATCAGCATATTGACCAGTGGATCGTCCTTTTCTATCAGCCCGCAGAAAAGAAATTCTTTGATAAGTATTGGTATGGGCACCCTCAGATTGTTGAAGAACGTCTACAAAAGGAGCCCTGGTACTGTAACGAGGAATACACTGATCAAAGCTCATTTTCCGAGATGCCCTATTAATATTGTAACTCTGCAGGATATAACTGTCGCCACGAAAAGCAAAGATATATCCTGGAGTACAACTAATCATAAAAGTGGCTTCACCAACTGCAATAATATTACTTTCATTGCTCAGACCAGAATGTAGAAGAATATCAGGGCTCTCAGCAAAAGTCCCAGATGGAATCACATGTGGAAGCTTCGAACCCCAAGGTATGAAATTCACCTTCTTCTCATTATCTATTAAACTAATAAGACTAATATAAGAAGGCTTCTTTTTACTCCAAAGAAGTATTCTAGCATACTTTATCTCGGTACTCGGATAAGAAGGCTTGGTCTTTGGCTCATATTCAGGAAAATGTTCCCATTTCCAGGCTTGCATAAACATAACAGGGATAAAAGACTCTATCTTGGCATGACCATTAGAAACTCTTATGTCACGAATGAAACTATCCAAATGCGAGTATAAAGAGACAAGAAACAAATTACCAAGGGGGAGAGTCTTTCCACTAGAGAGCACAACAGCAAGCGGGACAAGTGAAGACTTCACTTGACCACCAGGAGAATCTTCAAAAATATCTCTGGAAAGCCAAAGTAAAAGGAATGCAGCAATGCATAAAGGATCGTCAACACCGTTGCTGCTTCTACTTCCTTTCCACCAATAGTCATCCCAAGCTGAATAATTTTTACTGTTGCAGCGAACGGGTTTCCGTAATTTTTCTATTTTCTGAACAAAGGTGATACTATTTTTCTTCTCTTCGTCATACCACTCAAGTGGAATGATACCAATAATAGGAAATTGCAACAAGATCGCCACATCCTCTAAGGTGATTGTTAATTCACCCTAAGCACATACTATTGAATGGATCGGACCACACCAACGAGAAGCAAATGCAAGCAAACCTTTCGTGTCTGTGATAATGTTCAAAGTATCATACACTTGCACATCGTAGAATATCTTATCATTTTTAAAACCAAATTCACCTGAGGATTCTTCAACATAACTTTACTCCGTCATTTCCATTCAGACTTAGGAGTTTGGAATGTCTTGAAATGAATAAACGAAGGTATGTATTCCCTTCTCTGCAATACTTGATAAGAGCCAGTGGATAAATATCCTGACGGAGAGGAGTACTATTGATGTTTAGGACAAAATTTCCAACATAACCAGGGAAAACAACCCCTTCAACAACACCATCAAAGAGCTTATCATGAATGTTGGGCACATTGTCTAGGAAAATAACATCAGATTTCTCGTTTCCATCATGATTAGAAGCAGTGGTGGCATTATCTTCCTGATTGATAGACATCTACAAATGGTTCGAACAATATTCATGTCAACTACTGGGCAATCATGCACAAGGATTTTTCTATTTTGTATATATATAGTACTAATATGCAAATACATGCTCATATATATGTAAATTAACACCAATATCAAGGCAAATTACTACAAACCCAAAAGTACTTGGTTAAAGCTTAACAACGCTGCAGTGAAGTCAATGAAGAATTATCACAATCAGAGGAAACAATTGTAGAATTGGAGTTCACCTGTAAGATGATATCAAGAGAAGATCATTATCAAATCAATATCATGCTTATGCAATTGAACAATCAACGAACAATGAGTCAATACTCACATCAAAAGAGAAAAAATGGAAGAAATATGTGAGTAATTACTAATGTAAAATAAAAATATGTGAGCAAGTGCTCACAGAAAAAAAAAGGTTCATGTGAATATTCATTTAATTTTTTTTTACCTGGTCGGTGCCGAAAACCGGATGAAAACTGGACGACGGTGATCGACTAGTGGTGGCGCCAACAGGAGGAAGATATCGCTGCTGCTGACGAGAAGAGAGAGAGGGTGCAGGCGTCGGTGGTGATAGAGAGAGAAAATAATAAAATAATAATGGTTTACTCCCTTTTATAGTAATTGTTTTCCAAATTCAGTTCAAACAAGGGTATCCTCTTGGAAGTCATGATCCCGTGCAGCACACGGTTCAATTTTATTCTCTTCACCATACAAAATCAGCTACACTCCACTCATTCATGCTCTACAGACAATATTCTATCATTCTACAGGTACAATTACATCAACTATTACTCCTTCAGCGATTATTCAACAATATTGGAATATCATTGAATCAGAATTTCTAGTAACTTCCGAAAACTAAGCTCTTTGATTTATTTTAGTTATGTCAGTTTAAAAAAAAAATCGCCACGTAGTGCTTACCACAAAACATTACTGCTCCGCGCTGATCAGGGGACTTAATGTTGATGGTGGATTTTTGACAAAGGAGAAAATTGCAATATTGCTTTTCGACTAGCTGCAGAAGCATGAAATAAATATGTATAAATTCCTGACCTGACATCATAATTACAAATACACATTACTATCTTACATTCCGTAAGAGAATTGAGAATGCATATTCAGCTCATGCCTAAATTAGCTCTGTAGCTCTTTATATATTTATACACTTCCAGAATTTCAGGGCTTTACCAAGCTAAACCCTCGTTATTTCATGTGCATTCATATAAACCATTTGTGTTAATCAAACACTGATTATACAAAATTACGGACATTCAGAACAGAGGCTACCCCACATCTAGATAAAAACGTTAATTTAGATGCATACTATTATTGCAGAGTCGCATCAAGTATAATTTCAATATTGGAAACTTCCATGGCTGAATCTCTTGAATATGTTCTGTATGCACTGCGTAAAAGTTAAGCACAATGCTAACATTAAAATCTCATGCGAATAAGAATCTCTAAAACAAGCCATAAATATGGCCACAACATTAACAAGTGCCAAAGCTAGTGGTGCATAAAAATTAACCATAGAACCAACAAGTGCTAGCCTTGGAAAAAACCTATCCATGCTCCTAACACAAACAAGTAGAACATACATATGCCAAAAGGCCAGAAAAGCCAACAAAGACAATATGCCAAAGAAGAAAAATTAGGCTAACTAGTTAGCGCTACGAGGAACACTGCAGCCTGGCTAGCACATGCACTAACTATTTAGCATTGCTGGAAGTGCTCCAGCCCGGCCAGCACAGGCACTAACTAGTTAGCACCGCTGGTAGCGCTCCAGCCCGGCAAACACATGCGTTAACTAGTTAGCACTACTAGCGGCCCAACATTAGCGCCAATGCTAGCCTTCTTCTCATTGACTCTTCGCACATCTTTTGGCTCTCCACTTTTGCACCTATGCAATTATTGCTCAATTGAGTCAAATTATTCACGTGTCTTGAGTCTTTGACTCTACTAAATTCACAAGAAATCAAATCATAACACATGGGGGGATAAACATGAGATTTTGGGATGAAGGTTATAGCAACATAGGTATAACGACATCCCATGATAAGTAAGTTACAAAGTCATGGAAAATGTTAAGTAGTTAATAGATAGTGGAATAATGGTTTCTCAAAGATTCCAAGGCTGTTAAGCCATTAACCCCACGACTTTCACTTCTCCACCTCTTCACTATCTCCATAACTTTACTAGGAAACGTGTGAGCTCTTTACTATTATAAATAGACTACTCAGCCATTTGGAAAAACAAGAACAAGCTTACGAATCTCTCAAGTTCTGTTACTTTTCTTAGTAGTTTCACAAATCTACACACAACACAATATATTCGTTTCCTTCAACGTTCTTTGCTTCCCTCCCATAAGATCAACCCATTTTCTCTCATTGTGACTGAAGCAGAGCGGAACGGCTACTATCGTGGTTTAGGCTTGCTATGTATGATTTTTATTTCCGAATCTAAATAAAGTACTTATACAGTATATTGTTTTGCATAGAATCAATTTTTAAATACTAACAAGTTGAAATTAAAGAAAAGAAATTTCTCTTTTTTTAGGAGTAATATGCTTTAAGCCACTTGCCATTTATTATCGTTCCCATTGCGACTTTCTTCATGTCTACTATTTTTTAGTATCCGCTTGCTACTGCTTTACAAATCACGTAAGGCCATTCCCATTTCGGGGAGAATTTCGGAGCAAACATGTCTTGCTGGATATGTTTGGCTGTTTTGAGCACCAAGTCCCAAACCTGAAACATTCGGGGCTTTACTGCTTTGTAAGCTTTGGAAATTCTTCGTCGATATGCCTCCACATATCTTTCCGTCTTGGACTTTTTTGACTCTAGAAGGTCCAACTCCGCAACCCGGAACCTGGGGATATCAAATTCATCCCAATATACTCGACTGGATTTTACAATTCGGGCTGAGGGGATCTTGATATCTGTAGGGAGGATGGCATCGACACCGTATATGGGGAGGTCCCTGTGGGACTTCTTGGCGCCGTTCTATATGCCCAAAGTGCCATTGGAAGTTGTTCGTACCATAATTTAGGATTATCATGCACTGTGCGACTAAGAATCTGAATCAGTGTCTTGTTGGTACTTTCTTCTTGCCCATTTCCTTGTGTGTAGTAAGGGGTAGAAAACACTTGTTTGATGTCGCACTTTTGAAATAGTTCTGTCACGGTCTTGTTAGCAAAAGGAGTACCGTTATCTGTGATAATATATTTAGGGATATCTAACCTGCATATAATATAGTCCTTAATGAAATCCACTGCGGTTGCTCCAGTCGTGCTACTGAGAGGGATGGCCTCGACCCATTTGGTGAAGTACTCAGTGGCCGTGATGATGTGATCATATTGTTTTGATGATGTTGGATTGATTTTGCCGATAAAATCTAGTCCCAATTTGTATAAAGGTCAGGGGCTGCTTACAGAGTGTAGAGGAAGGCACGATGTGTGAATGAGGTTTCTATGAATCTGAGATGGATGGCACCTTTGAACAAACACATCTGCATCATCTTCCATGGTCAGCCAGTAATACCTTTCATTTGAAGGAACAATTTCCTTTTTCCTTGATGTTCTCATTCGTGAACTTCTTTCAACATTGTCGGGATCTCGGGTCCTTCCAGACACCTCAGTAGGTTTCCTCCGAAACTCTTACAGTACAGGATCCCTTCATGAAGAATGAACTTCTTTGCCTTTTGCTTCAGTCTGGTCGCTTCTCGCTTCTCCAGAGAAAAGAAGTTATCACGTAGGTATTTGATGTAGGGCTCTTTCCAGTATCCATCATATGGATCGTTAGGGATTCTAGTTGGTGTGTCTGTGCTTGGAAGTTGGAACATGACCCTTATAATGCTCGAGATTGAGTCTCCATAGTAGGCCAATAGTACCATAGACATTAGAGTCCGCGGTAGAGAGTCACGACCATTGTCTCTCCACATACTTCACCATGAATGCGGTTAAGTTGTAATTGTTCCTCTAGATCTCCGAGACATCTTGAGAAGAACCCGTCTGGATTCTTGTGATATAGTTCTTCGTGGAGTAAGAAGAAGTTCTTCAGGTCTTTGAGGATGACTTTTCGATGAGGGAGTGAGATACTGAGTTCTTATATGATTGGTGTTCTCCAAACAATGACTTGATCTTGTTCGGGTTGATTTAACCATGTCGAGGGTACAGTGCGTCTCTGTACCATCACAGTCTTTTTTGCTCTTTCAAATTGAATTTTGGAGGCTAACATGGCGAGACAGTCATCGTGTCTATTTATTATTTCGACCAACATGAACCACCACGGCTTCGGCAAAATGAGTTAGTAATTTCTGAGCTTCTCTCCTATGAGGGGCTAATGTTACCTCTTTAAGTGAGTAAACTCCATTTATCTGATTGGCTAGGAGTTTTAAGTCTCCTCTTATTTCCAAGTGTGTCGCACCTGTTTTCCTTGCTATTGAGAGACCTAATAGGAAAGCCTCATATCTGCAGACTTGTTGGTACATTTGAAGTCGAGCTTGAATGAGTATGAGAATACTTCCCCGGTCGGGGATACCATTACCACGCCGGATCCTCTGGTATCATTGCTGGGGGTAGCTGAACCATCAAAGTATAACAACTATGCTTCTTCTTTAACAAGAGAGATTTTGGGGAAGTCCCCATGTATTTCTTCATGTAGGGTGGTCATGTCTTCTCCTGGGAAAGCCGCTAGTAGATCTGCCACTGCTTGTCCTTTGACCTCTTTGGGAGAGACGCATGCTATGTCAAATTCTGACATCTGAAGTAACCACCTGGAAGGTCTACCTATTTGGGCTGGTTTTTAAATTAGAAATCTGAAAGGATCATCTTTTGCGACAAGTACGACCCTATTTGAGAGTAAGTAATGTCAGAGCTTCTGAACAACATGCACTAGTGATAGGCACGCCCTCTCCACTTTAGGGTATCTGAGTTCTACGTCTCATAGTGATCGACTGATGTAGTAGATTGGATACTCAACTCCTTCTTCGTCTTCTTGGGCAATGAGGGCTCCGGTAGCAACCTCACTCGAAGTTGTGTATAGGAACAAGGGGTTCTCTTGGACTGGGGACCTCATGAAGGATGAAGATAATAATAATTGTTGTATTTTAATGAACGCTTCTTGCTGAGCAGAGGACCAGACATAATCCGCTTATTTCTTTAGTAGTGGCGTGAAGGAACCAAAAAATTGAGCTAGCCCCGGGATAAAACTTCTGATATAAGACATCTTTTCCATAAATATTTTAAGTTCCCTCACGGTCTTTGGCGGAGGCATGGTGGTGATAGCTTGAGTCTTAACTGGATCTACCTTGATTCCCTCAGCTGTCACTTGGAACCCAAGGAACTTACCAGAGGAGACTCTGAAGGCGCATTTTAAAGGGTTCATCTTCAACATAGTCTTATACTTTCTTATGCATCATGTCGTGAAAGATTGATATCATGGCTCGCTAGTAGGTAGCACCAACATTCTTCAAACCAAAAGGCATCACAATATAGTAGAAATTTCCAATAGGAGTACGGAATGCAATTTTGCTAGCGTCGTGCTCATATATCTTTATTTGATTATAACCACTATAGCCATCCATAAATGAAAACATACCGTGTCCATAGGTTGCATCGACGAGCATGTCTATATTGGTGAACGGGAAATCGTCTTTAGGATAATATTTATTCAGGTTTCTAAAATTGACACAACATCTGATTTGACCATTTTTCTTCTTGATAGGTACCACATTGGCCAACCAAGTGGGGTTTTGGATAGTTTTGATGAAGCCTGCCATGAGTAGTTTCTAGATTTCGACTTTGATCTGCTCCTCAACTTCATGCCTGAATTGTCTTGATTGTTGCTTGACAGGTTTGGAACAAGGTACAATATGTAAATGATGACTGACCAGCTTGTCATCCAAACCCGGCATCTCTTCATAGGTTCAGGAGAACACGTCTTTTTAATCCCTATGGAGGTGCACGAGTCCCGTTCGTTCCTACGTCGACAGGGCGGAACTGATGGAAATGGATTTAGAAGCTCATTTTGTTCTGATGTTGATTGTCTCGAGGGAGTCCTGGTGGAATCGGTACCATCTTGTAATTTTTGTGGAACGTATGGGATTTCATCTCGGTCGGACTCTGTGTTATGGTAGCATTATAGGCGGGGAGACCCTCCAATAGTCTCCCCTATTAATTGCTAACATAGGCGGAGAAGATAAACAATTCTTTCTTTGGTGTCATAACTTGTTATAAAATTATCTTCTCATTGCCATGACCATGGCTCAGCGCATCAGTATTCATTAGAAAATCATGATTAAGACCAGTAGAGAGATTCATTTCAGAAAATTTACCTCTTTCCTCGGTTACTGACAGCTCCCTATTAGACTCTTCGAAAGTTGTCCAACTGGGTAGTGGAGTTTTGTGGATTTTTCCAGAGAAGTCGAGCATATCGGTCTTTGATCCGAACAATTCGGCACCGCAAACAGGAGAATAAGAAGATGAAGACGCCGGATTTCATATTATTTTCTCGTTTAACATGGTCTTCATGTACTAGTGATAAGTCGAGGGGAGGACCTTGTTTTCATGAAGCCATGGTCTTCCTAGTATCATATGATATTCAGGTTCTTTTTCAATGACATGAAACTTCACTTTTGGTCGAATAGGTCCCACCTTGAGTCATAAGAAGACGTGTCCGTAAGTACTTGTGTGATTCCCTTCGAATTCTTTCACACGATAGGACAGTGTACAATCTTGTTCAATCGGCCCTCTGCGGCCTTAAGGGTCTTGAGAGTGATTATGTTGGCCGTGGGGCCTGTGTCGACAAGTGCTCTTCGAAACTCGATTTTTTTACGGTAAGCAGTCACGTACATGCCCGGTTGTATCCTTTTTTCCGGCCATCATGTCCTCCTCGGTGAAGGTGATATTACTCACAGAAAGGTGAGGCGACCCATATGTTTCTGGTCCCTTTTCAGAGACTTGGATCAGATGTGCATCAATAGCAACACGGTTCAGGGAAGCAACTACATCCCTGCGTTGGAGTTTTGAGAAATACAGAAGTTCACATAATTTTTCTACCAGGCGGGTTGCTTCTTGATTCACGGGCTTCAAAAATTTTGTAAAACTCCTAATGTAGTGTGGAGAGAGCATATTTGCTTGGGAAGGAGTCTCCAGCCCCAAGGACGGTAAGTCTTCTCTAAAAAAACACACTACGCCCTAATTCTTCTATCAGTTGATGAAGGAAGTCGAGGATGAAGTTTTGTGAGTCTTCTAGTCTTGCCAGAGTTCTTGACATAATTTTTGTCTCCGCTCAAGCTCATCCATCGTGAGTGGTTTTAGATCTGGAACTTTTCTAATTTCCCTCACATTGTTAGAGCGAAGATCACCGGTAGTGTTGTTGATGGTAGGAAGAGTACCATTAGGAAAATTATCATTGGAGCCGGAAGGGTTGGAATTGGGATCAACGATGGTAAGATCTAATCTGAGACCGACCATCTTGAATGATTGGGAATTGGTTTTTATAACCTAGAGGTTGATCTCCCGCTATGGTCGCCAATTTTTTTTGGGGTAAAAAAAATTGTACTGCAAAATGGTACTTTCAAGAAGGTTCGAGAGATCAAGCTCGAACAGGACGAGCCTAAACCAAGAAATGACAGTTCACGTCCTGCTTCGATTGCAAAGATGGAAAGAATTTGGGTAGGTCTTAGGGGAGGGAAGCAAAGAAAGTTGAGAAATATCAGTAGTGTGTGAAGAAGAATGGATTCTCCATAGAGGAATCGCTAATTCTGTAGGTTTTGGTTTCTTCAGACTGATTGTGTTGTTGTCTGGTTCTGCCTTATTTCGAATAAATGAGAATCATCTATTTATAGTTTGAAGAAGACCTAATGACGTAAGTCGTGGAAGTTAAGAAGAGCTGGAGAAGTTATGATTGTAGAGATTGTAGTGAGGAGATTCCCAAAAAGTAGGGAAGACCTGTCTGACCACTTCTCCACATCCTCTCAATTGCTCTGTAACCGCCCACTTCTTGTTACCTTCTTGTTCATGGGGGTTGTGTCACCACCCACTATATCGTAGTCCGCCAGACCAATACACCAATGAGAATCCCTCCATGTTGTATTTGATATCTCGTGAAAATAGTGGAGTCATAAGCCACTATGGTTTTGATTAAATCAAGTCAAGTCAAGTCAAATGACCTGCTAATTCAACGAGGTAAGTTGTGCGACTCACTTGGTAGATAGCCAGACTGATTAGTTTCGAGTCTGGGAAGTTTAATGGCCATGTACTTGTTTGAAAATAACATGGCATATTAATGGCTAAGTATTAGTTTAGAAGTGACTTATCGTAAGTCTGAGAGGCTTTTGAGGCCAAGTATTGTTGAGGGTTCCTCGAGCAAGGAGACTTATTGGAATTCATATAAGACTTAATGTAGGACTTATATTGAGAAGAAAGACATATTTTTGAGGAAAGTAGCTAGAAAAGCCAACACTAGCTATTTAGCGCAAATAAGAAGGTGCTAACTCTCTTAACGTAAAAGGCTAGTGTGTTAACGTCTCAGGAGTAAGATCAACATACACAACTTTTGGCAAATATTAATTGTACCAGGGATAGAAAGCCAGTAACAAGGAGGTTCGGAGTTAGCACTTCAAATATATAGTTATCACTGAGGTTTTAACATAAATATACTTATGGCTAAGTCGCTAAGTATGGCTAAAGAAGCGTTATCCCTAGAGACGCATTGAGTTTTGGTAGGAACGCATTGGAGATAGGGCAAGGGCATCATGGGCCAAAGCAAGGGCGTCAGCGCCAAGAGAAAGGGTGTCACGGCCAAGGGAAAGAGCGTCAAGGGTCAGCTAGCTAAGCACATCACAACCAAGGGCGTCAGCACCAAGAGCTAGCGTTTTTGTCGCTAGAATTTGGGTTAGGACTTTGGTGCTAGGGTTCAGGTGCCAAGCTGACAATACGTGGGCTAAGGCCTTATTAGGATAAAATATACTAGCTAATACCATTTTTGGTTAGTTAGCACTTCTCAGGCGCTAGGGCTTAACGTAAGGAAAGTTGACACCTTTAGCGCTATTGTGGCTAACTAGTGCCAATGCAATGCTTAAGCCGAATGGCTAGTGCTGTCTTGGGCTTAATATGAGAAAAGGATAGGGTTAGCCTAACTGAGAGGTTCAATGCATCTTTTATGACATTGATTCTCAACTGTGGCACATCAGAGAGAGTGACACATTATTTGTGGCTTATATTTAAGGAAAGTGCTAGAGTAGCATATTTAGGCTCAGAAGAGCAATTTGAGGTGCATTCGTTGCGAATGAAGTGTTAAACTACAGTGTATTTCAGGGTTTAAGCATTAACTATCCCCGAGTTCAATGGATGTTGCTAGAACATCAATGCACATTCGATGCAAGTTCAAGGAATTCAACCGTGGAATTTATACGGCTTGGGACTAGTTAGATATGGCATGAATATTACGAGCATTGAAGAGGTTACAAGGCCAATTTAGAATATTTAGATAGAATCTGTGTTCTTAATTCGTGTGCGGAATATAAATAGTAGCACGGTATTCTATATTAAGTATATGTGCATAAATATACATACATATGCTCTTGTTACTTAGTAGAGGGTAATTTTACAATTCTAGCCCTTGTCAAAAACTCACCATTTACATGTACAGATCGATCTCCCGAATATAAACAAAGTACTTCAATAGTACAGAAGTTTAAGTATTGATGAATTATCACATGCTCACCCCACTTTTTCTAAATTATCCCTCAATTCGTTTTCCCCCCACAAACAGATGGCTAAGTGCCAGTCTATGGAAGTGCGCATGAATGTGATGTGGATTTGTAGTTGTGGTAAGAATGAGTTCAAACTCTCGAACTTGTGAAGATTGATTTTAGATTTAATAAACTAATTTTTTAAACTAGAAAATATACACAAAAGATGAAAGTAATATTCACAAATACTGAGGTTATGGATTTCACCATTAACCACTCCAAAAATAATAATTCTATACAATTCTAGCTCAAATAAGTGACTCTAATTTTTTCCAAAGGTAAATTTTTAAAGTATCAATTGTAAATCACAAGCATGGCTCATCAAAATCTCTAGGTCCTAGCATAAACCATCAAATAAAATCACAATCAATTAATAAAAATCACAATTTCAATTAAAAATAAATGCAAAAGTTATAAAATAATTATTAAAAGTTACCAATTAATCATGGAAAAATAGCTTCCTTCTTGCCTCAGTGATGGGGCTTAGCGCATCTTGCTCAAAACACCCTCAAAAGATTGGTACATAGCTCAAAAAGTGCTTGAAAGATGAAAAGAAGCTAAAAGTAATGGAATAAGAAATCTGCAACGTTTTATGGACGTTACAGATTAACTATTGCAATAGAGCTTGAAGATAAACGTTTCATATGCTAAGATATCTGTTGCATATGTGTTGAAGAAACCGTTGCAGCTAAAGATAAATGTTGCAAAGACAAAGATATCCGTTGTAAATGGATGAAGAAACCGTGGCTGAGAGGTTGAAGAAACCGTCGTCGTAGCCTCTGTTCTTCGTATTCTTCAGCAACAATAACAATAATTTTTTTTCTAGATCTTCTTCTCGTGCTTCTGCCACCCCCCTTGAGCTCTTCCCAACTCTCTATTTATAGTACAACACCCTTAACTCTATCAAATCTCGAGAAAATCTTTTTTCAATGAGAAAATTATTCTCGGAAATATCTTCATCATCTCGGACTGACTTTCATGGTTCAATATATTTTGATTCTGTTTTAATCTTCATTCTTTATATAGCTTTTATTTTTCCTTCTCCAGCACGAGAAAAAAATCTTATAAAAATCTCTCTGATTACACAGATGCACAAAATTTCCGAGAGTACAACTTGTTTCCTTTTATCACGTAACCAACCAAAAATCACGAGATCCTGGCTAATCTTTGAGTCCCCCACACAAGAAAAACTCTCATATATTAGGCAAGAATATCTACTTTCCTTACTTCTCAAAATCTCCTTTAAATTTTCGATCACAATTCTCACAGGCATGAGAAAGAAATTTTCCCGCCAAGTTTTCTTTTCAAATTTGATAGGTGGGTGCTTTCAACAAAGTCTTAGGTGCCTTTATCGATTCCCATAGGGTGCCTTTATCTATTTCTCGGGTGCCTTTAACACTTTTAGCCAATTTTTCCACGAAAGTTTATTCTTCCTAAAAACACATAAAATAATAATATTAGTAAAAAATATGAGCACTATTAATACAAGTATGAGACTAACTAAGACACACAAATGTGTCTATCAAATACCCCCAAACTTATTATTTGCTAGTCCTCGAGCAAATTAAATCTAGAAAATAAAAATTCTAACTCCCTTTCGCAGGCATCGCGATTGCGCTTAGCGTGTGCAACAAGCCTTTAAACCCATAGGTGTCCTTATCGGACGAGTTTTGTCCCGTGAGGGTTTATAAGAGGTATACCCACAAAACCTTTACTCCAAACCCTAGCTACTTGTTAACGATTGAGGGTAAACTCTAAACAAGCTATTTAGTTGGCATACTAAATTCTTCGGATATGGGAATCATTACCCTATATGAGTCCAATTATTGTACACGAGTTTGCACTCAGCATACTAAAATTCATACAAGAATTCAAAACTTTACTTAGATAGTCGTTCAACCACGATACTCAGAATCTATCAAAGTACAATCACATGAAAAGATTTAGAAGATAAATGTGGACAAAATGAAGTTCGCGCATGTTGACTAAGGTGAACGGTGTTTCCCATATCTGTCTGAAGGTGAGTGCCAGGACGAATCTTAATAGATTGAGATACGCTCCCCCTAGTCTTACTCCTTATACTAACATCGACTATGCTGGTATATGCAAAGGTTCAGCGTTCGATTTATTGAAAATAAAATAATTATTTATTATTTTTAAATGTACTACCAACATGATTGGATCAAATGAATCCAAGCACATGCTCCTTATCAGCATCTTATATGATAGTTCTCATGCATCCTGCGTTCCAGCTTGCTTAAGAGACGGGAAAAAGGAGAACACACACTTATTGTTATCAAAGTGTCAATACTAGATTTTTTTGTTGTTGAATAATGGTCTAAATAATACAATAATGGGGCTTTATCTCAAACACTCTACTTCATCCTGACGGCGATAACTATTCGATATTGGTGCCCCACCAAATCACTTAGAGAAACACAAAAATTGCAAAAATAAAAACAGAAGGTGATATGGTCGAGATAGACTCCAAGATATGGTGACAACTATCATGTTATTTTTAACACCTGAGCTAGGAATCCTTTTATGAATAAATCATTTAGCTGGGCACACCAATTTCTATAGAAAAATAGCTAAGTTCCCATCTACCTAGAATGGTTAGTGTCATTTTAAATTGTTCACAAGTTTCTAGACTTTGGAGTTTCATATTTCACTAAAATTTTCTTCCTTACCCCCAAACGTAAATCTAACATTGTCCTCAATGTTTTAAAGATGAATTATTAAAAGAATGAACAAGGAGAAACTGTTACCAATTGAAGGAAATGAGTTAAGAAAAGATATTACCGTGTCGCATGAGCATGTGTTACCTCCCAAGAAGTGCTAAGTTTAAAGTCTTCAGTCAGACTAGGAAAGAATTAGTCACCTCATAAAATCATATAACAATAGTCGGAACAACTGTGGGTCATCTGAATAAAATAATATTATCCAAAATAGAAGGAAATTGCAGCAGGCCCAGAAAGTGAACAAACCAAACACACCCTTATCTAGTTTTCTGTTTAAGACAACTACATCTAGTTGTGGTTCAAGTTCAGGCTCTATGAAAGGGTCTAGATAAATATCTTTAGGCTGAATTTCCTCATAGGCAGGATCAGAAGGATCAGGTTGTAGAATTTGGAAAGACTCAACTAAGAACTTAAAAGCACATAGTAATAACCTGAATAATTATGGATCCTCAAATTCAATCATATTTGACCCACACATTTGACTACTATGAAAGTGGTGGTTATTCTTTAACAAATGTGTCGATTCTAATTTCCTAAAGTAATTAGGCTTAGTCTCAAAACTTAATAACTGACACATTTAAAATTCAAATGTTCCCACATATGGAAGAAAATATTTTGGTGGGAAAACAAAGTCAATCTTGGTATCATTTCCTAGGTAAACCACATCGACCAGAGGATGGATTTCTAACAACTGAACTTCTTTTTGGAGATCAACAGGCTCAGAGAATCTAGTTTGAAGATGATCTTGAAAAATGATAGAGGTGCAAATGTCAAGCCCCAAGTGAGGGACTTTAAACAGGGATACTTGACAATCACAAGAATCATCGGTACCCCCAAACTTAGGGTGGACATTACTCTCAGATGGACTAAAAACTGTTGGTTGGATTCTAGGGTCCTTAAGGTCAGAACTACACTCAACTTCCTCTATAGAAGGAAATAAGGTAGACTTATAAACTGGTAGAAGTTCAAACTTAGCTTTCCATATATTATAAGTGTTCGTCAAAGGTGCAAAATCTAACAAATATCTACCTCATTAATAACACTATCATCGTCAACATCAAACCCAAAGAGGGCTAGGCATTTCTCTAATTGATCTTCTAATAAAGTGTTTGGAAAAGATTTCTGAACTGAAGTACTAGTTATGTTCACTTCTTCTAAATCATAGATCTCACAAGAAGGTTGTCTACTCATGCCAAATAGATTCAGTTCAATAGTCATGTTACCAAAAGAAAAATTAATTATTCCATTTCCATAACTGATGACGACATTGTATATAGCTAAAAAGGGACGACCTAAGATCACTGGTATTTGAGCCTCTGGGACCTGAAAAGGTTGGGTGTATAGGATAACAAAATCCACTAGGGAAACTATTCTATCAAACTGAATCAAATCATCCTCTATCATATTAAAATTCTCTAAGAGTCTATCATCTTAGTCAGAGACTATTGCCTTCGAATCGTTATACTCTAAATCACTAGTCTCAGGAAAAATTCGTTCCTCTAAACCATTATCGGTTTCAAAAGAAGAAAATATTACATCATATAAAACAGTGGTATCTCTAGTCGAATCCTTTTTGAATAGGTGAATAATCATTAAAATTATTTGGATTTAAACCAGAAATAACACTATCATCATAAAGCACAATTGAAGTGACAATTTCCTGATCACTCGACCTGTATATTTCAAGTTCTCCACCAATACTATCCTCATCATCATAATAATATGAAGATGTTTGAACCTCGTCTAAATAAGTAGTGTTACAAATTTTATCCTCGTTCTCTTGACTAGGTGAACAATTATCAAGGGTAGCACTATATTGGAAATTAAGATCATTTTGAGCAATACTATTCTTTGCAAGACTTTCAGTCACACTTAATGCAAATCTATTTGTATTCTCAGTCAACTGCTTGAGGGATTCTTCTAGAGAAGGAGTTGGAATACTATTTGTTCCCCCCCAACTTAATGCCAACCTTTTTGTATTCTCAGTCAACTCCTTGAGGGATTCTTCTAGAAAAACAAATGGATCATAAGGAGTACTAGATCGAACTGCTCGTGTGATTCTTCTTGAGAAATAGTTGGACTACTAATTGTTCCCCTCATACTTAATATGAACCTTCTTGTATCCTCAGTCAACTCCTTGATGGAATTATCTAGAGAAACAAATGGATCATAAGGAGTACTAGATCGCAACTGCTTGTGTGATTCTTCTAGAGAAAGATTTGGGTAATCATAGGGAGTACTAGATTGCATCTGCTTTAGGGCATACCTCCAAGACAAAGAACTCGAATTTTACTCGTTTTTATGTTCATATGACAGGTCTATGTGCGAATAGTAATTGGGTTCACCTTGGTATGGGCAATAACCTCCAAAAGGTTGGTGGTGGTCCCGACTACTATCCAGACCATGTTGATACTACGGATAATGTCTATTTTGAAATTCAGTCGGATATTCATTGTATTGGTCCTCATAATACCAGTTCGACATTTTCTAACAAAAACTTCCTATTATATTTACAAAAATAAACTCTAAAAATAAATCCTACCGGATGGGGTTCTAAAAAAACACAAACAAGGCCTACTCAACCAAATCAAACCTACTGAATCTAGCAAACAAAAAGCATGATGGCTCCACTAATATTGTTTCTTGACCAGCTTCTTCTTCCAAAAGGTAACTAGTTACAGTTTTAGAAAACCTCTTAGAACGATCTGAATTAGATTAAGTCGAATAAAAATATCATAAACTCTAAGGAGCTTTTATAACCCTTCCTCTTTGGAAACGTTTCCTTAGGTTACAAGGCGGATCGAATCTACTTAAAATAATCTTCATGAACTTTGAGTTAGGCTAACAGAGTAACCAGTACAATCCTTTTGAATGACTTTCCAATAAGCTCGTTACCCTATAAGTTTCTTTCTAGTCAAATTTCAGGCTTAGGTTCGCGTAGGTAACGTGTTCCTAAGTCGGGCTAGAAGGAAACAATGATGAAATTCGAGTCATTATCTTATATGGCCAGTCCTTGCCCTTTACTAGAAAATAAATTCGTATTCAGTTCCTCAACATATATGCATACGAAGGAATACAGTAAACCCACTTACATGGGATTCGTGGGTTGATTGAGTTTTACCTCCCGTATCAGACGGGCGATGAACCGTTGAAGTCGACTCAGTCTACCGACTCCTATGTCAGTGTACAATCCCGTGGGGCCGAAACAGTATCGTAATTGTCGTCCTTCCCTGTTGCAGTTTAAATTTAAATTACCCTTCTGTAGGGTTTCAAAATAATAAAAATGTTCAAAAGTCCAAAGTCCAAAGTCCAAAGTTCAAAGTCCAAAGTCCAAAAATAAGAAAAAACAGAAAAAAATACCTAAAATAATTACCAAAATAATAAGAATTTCCTAAAAAGAAAAATAAAAAAACCTAGAAAAAATTAACTAAAAAATAAAAAAAAAAATCTTGTCTTCTTTTTCCGTTCTTTTCGATTTATCTTTGACTCCAAGTCTTTAATCCATCAATATCATCTTTGGCTCCAATTTCTTTTTGATCAAAAACCTGTAATACAAAGAAAAATACCCAAAAACATAAAATATAACAAATAAAAATAAAAATCTAACTAACCTAAAAAAAAAAACTAAACACAAATCTAAAAACAAGTCCGCGTCGGCGGCTCCAAAAATTTATATATTTGTGATAGTTGTGGTAAGAATGGGTTTCAAACTCTCGAACTTATGAAGATTGATTTTAGATTTAATAAACTAATTTTTAAACTAGAAAATATACACAAAAGATGAAAGTAATATTCACAAATACTGAGGTTATGGATTTCACCATTAACCACTTTTAATTGGTTCCAAAAATAATAATTCTATACAATTCTAGCTCAAATAAGTGACTCTAATTTTTTCCAAAGGTAGATTTTTAAAGTATCAATTGTAAATCACAAGCATGGCTCATCAAAATCTCTAGGTCCTAGCATAAACCATCAAATAAAATCACAACCAATTAAGAAAAATCATAATTTCAATTAAAAATAAATGCAAAAGTCATAAAATAATTATTAAAATTTACCAATTAATCATGGAAAAATGGTTTCCTCCTTGCCTCAATGATGGGGTTTAGATCATCTTGCTCAAAACACCCTCAAAAGATTGGTACATAGCTCAAAAAGTGCTTGAAAGATGAAAAGAAGCTACAAGTAATGTAACATGAAATCTGCAACGTTTTATGGACGTTACAGATTAAGTGTTGCAATAGAGCTTGAAGATACACGTTGCAGATACTAAGATATCTGTTGCAGATGTGTTGAAGAAACTGTTGCATCTAAAGATAAATGTTGCAAAGACAAAGATATTTGTTGCAAATGGATGAAGAAACCGTGGCTGAGAGGTTGAGGAAACTGTTGTCGTAGCCTCTGTTCTTCGTTTTCTTCAGCAGCAGCATCAACAGACTCATGCTTTTGGCCTCTGCCACCCCCCCTTGATCTCTCTTCCCAACTCTCTATTTATAGTACAACACCCTTAACTCTATCAAATCTCGAGAAAATTTTTTATCAATGAGAAAATTATTCTCGGAAATATCTTCATCATCTCGAAGTGATTTTCTTTCATGGTTCATTGTATCTTGATTCTGTTTTGATCTTCATTCTTTACATAGCTTTTATTTTTCCTTCTCCAGCACGAGAAAAAAATCTTACATAAATCTCTCTTATTACACAGATGCACAAAATTTCCGAGAGTACAACTTGTTTCCTTTTATCACGTAACCAAACAAAAATCATGAGATCCTGGCTAATCTTTGAGTCCCCCGCACAAGAAAAACTCTCATATATTAGGCAAGAATATCTACTTGCCTTACTTCTCAAAATCTCCTTTAAAATTTCGATCAAAATTCTCATAGGCGTGAGAAAGAAATTTTTTCGCCAAGTTTTCTTCTCAAATTTGAAAGGTGGGTGCCTTCAAAAAAGTCTTGGGTGCCTTTATCGATTCCCAAGGGGTGCCTTTATCCATTTCACGAGTGCCTTTAACACTTTTAGCCAATTTTTCCACGAAAGTTTATTCTTCCCAAAAACACATAAAATAATAATATTAATACAAAATATGAGAACTAATACAAGTATGAGACTAAATAAGACACATAAATGTGTCTATCAGGATGATGCAGCGCTGGCTTTCGCCAGCGCTAGAGATGTGCAGCTAAGATAATCCAGCGCTGGCCAAGGCCATGACATGTCCTCGAGGGATGATCTGTTGAGCTTGAGCGTGTCCTCATGGCTCGATCATTGGTATGTGATGTTTACTTGAGGATCGACTATTGAAACTAGGATGTGTTCTTGAGGATCAGTCATCAAATTTGAGATGTCTCTTCAAGAACAGGGCGTTAAGCTAGGATGCATCTTCGAAGATCATACATCGGTTGTTCCCAGAGTAAATTGATGTTGTTTGAACATTGATGCGCATTCAAGACAAGTTCAAGGAATTCAACCATGGAAGTTATGCGACTTGAGTCTGGTTCCACATAGCATAAACATTGTACATATTTAGATAGGTTACGAGATCAATATAAAACACGTGTAGCTATTTGTAATGACTGTATTCTTAATTCTATTTCGAAATATATGTAGAGATACAATATTTCATATTTGGATGTAAAGTTAGAAATATGCATGGATATTTTTATGCTTCTGTTACTGGGAAAAAACGATTTTACAATTCTAGCCCTTGTCAAAAATCCACTATCTACAACAGTATGTACGAATAGTCGGAATATCGCAAAGAATTAGTATTATACATGCTCAACCAATGTCAATGGATGCTCTACACTGATCTTATATCCTCTTTCTTATGACTCGGTACCTGCTTCTGTATTAAATCCCCAAGATGGATTCTCGAATGATACTGGTGTTTGTCGCAATATTTCCCATATGTTCTTTGATGGATTCTCGAATGATACCTGTGCTTGTTGCAATGTTTCCCATACTTCTCTGATTATACATAATACATATATTGAGAATAAGCTATTATGATACTCTCTACTTTAGCTTCGTTCTTAAGTTATTATCAAAGCTCCTAGATGGGGATATTCACCAGTATATAATAATTTGAATCCATTCTAGGTGCGATAATTCCGCGACTGAATTCCTTGGTAATAGCTTTGCAATCGTGACTTAATGAAAATACCAGTTTGATGTTATGCAAGTAGAAGCGCTCAGGCCATCAGAGGAAAATGCCAATAACACTGAGTGCCCGATCACTCGTGGGGTTAACACTAGCACTAAACTGGCACCATCGTAAACAGCCCCGCACCATCTTTCTCGACAGTGGCCTAACACTAGCACCAATATCCTACCCGGCGCTAGCCTAATGCTAGCGCCAAACCTACGTATACACGCCGCCAACCTAATATTAGCGCCATCTTTTACCCAGCGGCAGCCTAATGCTGACTCTTCCCTATTGCATGGCTCCAGCCTAGTGCTGGCGTTATTTTTCTAATATGACGCCAGCCTAATGCTAGCGTCATGTTATTCTATAATGTTGTCCTAATGCCAACACCAATTTACCAGCACTAGCCGAATGCTAGTGCCTATTACATCATTGTCCTAATGCCACTACCACACTAATTTTGTTGTCAGTGGCGCAAAGTCAGTGACCTTACCTTGTCTAATGCTAACATTGGCTAGTGCTTCTTGTTTTTGGTGCAACACCAAGTCTTTCTACCTAATCGTGCAATGAGCATCTCCGAATGCTTGAGTTACCTCATTTGATGTGCAAATATTCAATTAGTGAGCCTCTCAACTGAGCTCACTCAAAGGTCAACATCTGACGTCTCTCACTAGCAGTGGTATCACAACACCACCTAATCCCCACAAATGTCATCATCAGAGTTCAGCGCTCATTAACACCAGAAGTCTACTCTACTTAGCTTACTAAAATCACTAAGTCACTAATAGACACACTAATTTTACTAGACTCGACACTGTTCATCCTACTTGATTAAGTAGTGAATTGAGCATCTTACCTCGCTATTTAAGTAAATCACTATTATGACTTAACCATTAATAGTAGCAGTACTTAAGATCTACTATTAATTCCACGAGACATCAGATATGTTACATGGTTGTTTTCAGCTGTTTTTTCCTCATATTTTTTAGGTTTCAAGGTGTCAAGTCTATACAAGATCCTGGTGCTCGGTCTTAGGCGCAACTTGATTTTGGCTACTCAGGGGCCTGTTTCTTACTCTTTTCTTTCCTATTTTTCCTTTTTTTATTCTCACCACCTTATTTCTCTTATGGATTCTTTTCAAATTCACTAGATTGGCTTTCTTTCAACGTTAAGATTTTGATCTGTGAAATCTAGACCTATAGATAGTTTTGTTATTAGCCTTTGAGTTGTACTGAATCTTAGGCATTACTTTAAGAATTTTGTTGTAGTTAGTAACTTACTGGTTGAACTTCTCTCTTTTCTGTGCTTTTCTGTACTTAGGTCTTTAATCTTTCTTTTTTGGTTTGTTTTTTTTTCTATACAGAGATTGGCCTTTTTTTTCTGTTTTTTTCTAATTTTCCTTAATTTTCCGTTTTTTCCTCAAATAATAGTTCTTATTATTCTTAGGTGTATGTTCTTGAATGAAATCAGAGCATCTTAATCTCCATCACCTATCAAATATTTTCGAATTTGATTGTTTTTCGATTTTCGACCTAAACTGAACTTAAACTTATTTTTGAATGATTGTATTCGCTGCAATCGAAAGATTGCTTGCATAAAAGCAATAAGGTACATTGGATAGTCAAATGAATTAGCTTCACAAGAAATTAGAGCTAAAATTGGATACGATCTGATGTTTTTTTTTCTTTTTTGTAGGAAGCTTTGTTGTGGTTGACGAAATAGGGAGATAGGAAGCTATTAAGGATGGTAGTTAGGTGATTTGTATTGTTTGAGAAGTTTTTTTTTATAAGCAAGTTCTTCCACTTCAGAAATCTCTAGAATGGGGTTCATCACTTAACATATCCAATTATAGAGCAAGAAGAACTAGTTAGGTAATTTACCGGGGATGAGTTGTTGGTGAAGGAGAGGTCGACCTTTTGACTTAGAAATCGTATATGTCCACTGCTTGATATATAGTAATTACTTTTTACATATAGACAGAACTCCATGGTCCAGTACCCTAGATCTATTAGGTTATGCATTTACTGTTGTTTTTTCTTCTTTTTTTTCCTTTTGATGTTTTAAGAACTTAAGAATTCCTATGAGATCGAATTCTTTTGCATTATATATATAAATTTATTTTAAAGTTCAAAAGTATTTTTAGTTCTTCGTGTTACCTTTATTTACAATTTAAATAATAATAAAACACTATTGAAAAAATATATTGAATGTTAACTTAATTTTTGAACTAATGATAAGTAATGTCCGTCAATAATTATTGACAAGCGAAGTTCGTAGTTTATTATTGATAATTATTGACAGTAGGTAACTATCATTTAAAGTTTTTGACATCTTAAAATATGACAGGTCGTCTGACGGACAAACTCTATTAATAATCTCTATCATTGACGGTTCTGGTCCGTCAAAAAAGATGATTTTTAGCAAAGTATTACTTGATTGTATAGCAATTGATTAAGAGTTTGTTAATTCTTAGTCATGTTGATGCTTAGAAAGTTTAATTTGATAAACAAATTTTTCTTAATTTTATAATTTGAGATTTCTAAATTATGAATTTTTGATAAATTTTTCATATTTAATTTATAGAAATGAACGATGGTATGAAAGAGCAAGTGTTGTGTAGTGTATACTGCTGTGGAATTGGAATTTGCATTTGGTTGAACCTAGGTACTGTTCATTCACATTTTCTTTATTTTAAACTGTGTACAATGATTTGATATCATTTTATTTGCTTCTATTGACATTTGTATTTATCTGTCAATTTATTTATTAGTTGTTAGTTGTTACTTTGCTTCTATTTGATCATGCTGACTTGAATTGAAATTGTTGGTAACATAACAATATGGTTGATGCTGACTTTAAGGTTGTTGTTTGCTGAAATAAATGATGATATTTCATTTGTAATTGTCTGTTTGATTATGAAATAAGGAAGGTAAAGTTTTTCAAGACTTAAACATAAAGCTGGTTTTGTAGAGTTATTAGGTGCTATGCATATGCCAGAGATCTTTGATTTTTAAAGATGATTCATAAAAAAATGGAGGATAGAAGTTGGTCTACAGTCTTTTGCTCTTTTATTGATTTTAGATTTTTAGTTGAACTTCGTAATTTATGGAAATGGAAGTAGTAGTAGTATTGTTTTAAAATTTTTTATCTTAAACTTTGAAGTTTAAAGACATGTAATAATTAACTAGCTATGGACCTTGTGATTTTATGGATTAATTGTTGTTTATTTATATAGTTAAGGATAAAAGATTTATATTATTCTATTTGTGTGATACTGAAAATTACAAGTCCAGGAAAAACTAAAAATTTTAGTTGAAATGAAGCAGGTGAAACATTCTTATATTCAGTTTGGTCCGGTTGAACCGACCCATATACCGGATACATATTTACAAAACTATCATCGGCTGATAACCGATTTAAACCGAACTGATCACTGGTTAACTCAGTTACAATTCATATATAGTAAATCATCGTCTGGTCGGTTCGACCTATAATTTGGATAAAAAACCGATCCGACCAACCGATCTACATCCCCGCAGCATATTCTTTTCTTGAAGAGACATTCCATTTGATCTTAATACGTTTGTTATAAAGTTAGATGGGGGTTGGGATTTTGGTAGGTGTCCAGTAGTTAGATGATAGGTGTCCATTAAATTGACCCATTCACATTACAAACAAATTAACGAAATGTTGCGTCAAAGGGCACGTCCCCCCCAAAAACAATTTACAATATTTAATAAACTTCTGGATAATTGAATGCTCTCTGTGACTTTGTCTGTCGAAGTTTTATAATAGTTTCTTTATAAATGCCCATCCAACTTATAAAGTTTAATCAACTACAATTGTGAAAGAACATTGCAATAGTCAAGCAAGAGCAAATCTAAAGGAAACTATATCTATCAGGATTCTAAATTATGGCTACAACTTGTGGTAAGATATTACTGTTTATGCCAAAAAATCCTTTCAGCTAAACAACCAATCAAACTTTTGGATTCAAGTTAAATAAATGTAAACTAACAATAGAGAAACGTTCTTTTATGTAATAAAGAATCATATTTTTCCAAAATGTTTAAGCTTAATACAATTGATCATCCAGGTTTTGTAATTTCTGGGTTTATAAAATTGTTTACCATTTTCAATTCAATACAGAAATTCATACATTATACCACTACTTCCCATAGGTTCGTACCTAAAAATTTCTTCCCTTCCTTTCTCTGGTTTTTTCTTTCTATTTTTTCCGTTCTCCTCTTTGTTGTTTGATCTCTTCTATTTATAGATCTATTTTTCGGGGTCGCTCTTTATGCAACGTGTCATTTTCTATAGCCTGGTCATCGTTTCTGGATCAATTCTTCTTTGAGTCGATCCATCTTGTCTCGATGTATCTATCGTTCTTGTATTTTGTCTTTTACTTGGTGCGATCATATAGATGACAGATCACTCTTAATTACTTCCTGATTCGATGCTTTATATGTCCGACGCGTGTTTCCTTATCTTCGAAGACTTCTGTAATCTCGATCATTAAAATAAAAGAGTAATTATTACAATTTACTTTTCTCGACCATAGAGTAATTATTACATTTTGCTTTCTCGATCCTAAAATAATATAGTAATAATAACTTTTTACTTTCTCGATCAGCTATCATTTAATGCTGTTTGTTTTATTCGATGGTGTTCAGCTTTCTCGATCTTATGTGTCATTCATGCGATTCATCGCTTAGATGTCAGGAAACGTCTCGTGTCTTTTTGAAATTTGATATCTTTAATAATAATCCTGTGTTTCTCACCTTTTTTTAATCTGGTTGCTTCTTAACTTGATCTTCTTCCACGTGTCATGCTTCTTTAATTTACTAACAATTTGCCCCCTTCTTCTCTTTTTTACAAAATCATCCAACGGTCGATCCGAGATTTTGAAAAATAGAGAAGGACTTGTCGTTTTTAACTTTTCAGTTACTTTCTGCACGTTATCCGAGTTTTCCGCTGGTATTAACATGATTATGTCAGTTACACTTTTTTCAATGAAATCAAATCTTTTCTGATTATTTTGCTCTCCCATCTTGTGGCGGTTACCATTCTTCTTCTTTAAATATCCTGTAACTTTCTACTGTCTCTTTTTTAGTTAGTGCACTTTGTCTTCCTTAAACTTTTCAAATCTTCCCACTACTCAGGAATTTTGTTCTCGTTAATTGGTTTCTTCTCTACTTCAATTTGACCATTGTTAACTTCTTTTCTTCATGTAAGTAATTTTATTTTTCTTGATTCAAAATTTTCTTTTCATGGTTGAGGGTCTATCGATGTAAAAAAGATTGTGATTCTAAGGTTATGTATGAATGAAAAGGCCCTTTTTTACACTGTAATTATTGCTAGGTAATTTCTTCATATATTAATTTTTTCCTTCTTTTGTTTCTTTTTGCTCAGATCTTCAATATGTCTCCAAGAAAATCTGATGCTGCCAGCAATCAAGGTGAAAACAGGAGATCAAGTAGGTCTTCTTCATCTCGATATGCTGTTTCTCGTCGAGATTTATCTCTTGTTATCCCTTCTCCTGCTGTACCTCGTACCGTACGGGATTCTTCTCCCGATGTCCCTCATGTTGCCCCCAAGAATAAACGGTCAATGTCATCTTATAGCTATCGATCTATGGATATTGAAGAATTTAAAAGAAGACATAATCTTCAAGGATTTAAAGTTTCTTTTGTTGATAGTGCTTCCGATATGATAACCTACGATTCGATGAAAAAATTTCAATATACCCATCATAGATTATTAATTTCTGTTGGTGCCTTGGAAGCTGGTCTTCATCTCCCTCTGTATGAAAAGAACAACCCTTTCCAGTTCACAGTTCTTGCTACTCGCAGCAGGGCTCCACATACTCAACTTCGTTCTATCACACAGTATAATGGTAATTGGTGGCGAATTCTCGATGAATGTACCCTTCGCAGTGAGGGTCGTACCCGTCTTACTTGTTATGTTCCCGATCCTTCAGAACGTGTTCATTATAGCCTGAGAATTTCCAGAATACTTATGGTGATGGTATTACTGTTAAAAATTATGTTAAATGGAGTGTTAGTCCTGTTCGCAAATGCTCCCAAGGGTTTCCTCTTCTTCGAGAAGTTGATGACCCCAGAATCAAGGTAGCTCCATATACCAATGCTGACTTTCCTTCAAATGAGAGAATTCGTCGAGAACATGATTATAAATGGTATTGCACCCCTATTCTGATCGAAGGACCTTGGGTATATGGTGACATCCCTACTAGTGAAATTCAACATCTTCGCAATTGTTTCCCGAACTATTGCCCCTGGAGATTGAACTTTGATGATTATAAATTTGACTTCAAGGTTCGGAATTCTTAGTTGATATCAATCCTTTTAGATATTGTGTATCGATCTTTAATGTCTTCTTTTAAATGTTATTACTTTTTTGATTCCAGGTCGATCCTTCTTTGGACATCGGAATCCCCCTTCCTCCACCTGATCGAGGTATTAAAATCGTCGAGAATAGAGGGATCGTCGAGAATGAACAATCGATCGAACCCGCAGTTGAGGGTAAAGGAAAGCGAAAATTAATTCTCACAGCAGAGAAGAAGCAGAAGAAGCCCAGAACTCTTGAACTTTCAACTGAGGTTGTAGGAGAGATGGCTTCCAGTTTGGATAAGGGAGAAGGTAGCTCGATTGTTGCTCTTCCATTGGATCAGTCTGATCCTATCGATATTATTCCAGTTTCCTCGATGCCAGCAGAAATTGTGGTATCGGAACGATCCGATCCTATTGTTGCACCTCTTTCTGGTACTTCATCCAATTTTTATAACATCGTTTCTCCACTTCCTTTTGATTTCGTGCTTGATTCCCCTGTACCCGATAATGGTGCATTGGAAACTTTTTCTGGCCTTCCTCAAGAAGAGGGAGATGATATTGTTATTGATGATCTTGTTGATGTAGTGAATGAAGTATCTCATGTTGAAGAAGAGAATACATCGGAGAAGGATAATGCCGAGATACTTCCGATTGGTGGTGTGGAAAATATGAATGTTGAAGCTAATACCGCCATTGTTGAAGAAGCTAACATTACTGACCGGACTGAAGAAGAAAACTCTCCTTCCAGTTCGATCCCTCCTTCCAGTTCGATCCCTTCTTCCAGTTCGATCCCTCCTTCCAGTTCGATCCCTTCTTCCAGTTCGATCCCTCCTTCCAGTTCGATCCCTTCTTCCAGTTCGATCCCTCCTGAAGTCGAAGGGACTTCTGAAGTAATTCTCTAATCGATCGCTCCTTCCGAAATTTTGGTTCGATCTACTTCTGTTGCTGTTGAGGTCGATACTTCAATTACAAGTGCCGATCCTTCTACTCTGAAGTCTATTTCCGATCGAATCTCCAGTGAAGGTTTTAATTTAGTTGGTGATGAAGAAGAAGCATATAAATGGTTTCTTTCTCAAGGGCTTTGGAATGTTTCAGCTACTGCTGAGGTTATCAAATCTGATTTTGGCTTCATGTCTCGATTCCGGGATTCACTTAGTGCGATTCCTATGGATGAAACTTTGGATGCATGGTCCAAGAGTGATATTTTTGAGCAGAATTTTCCTGTAAAGCCTCCTCCATCCTTCAATGAAGTTTTGACTCTTTCCGATAGTTCGTTATATTCACTTCCGCAACAAGCTTTAGCCCAACTCCAATATAGTAACGACTGTCTATTTAGTGGTTATAAATTTTATAAGGCTCGAGCTACCATGATGGGATTGATATTCAAGAAAGAATCAGGGGAGATGAAGGAGAAGAATGCCTCCTTACAACAAGTGAATGATGAATTGCAACAGCAAAATGATCTTCTTCAACAACAACTTCAACAACTTCAACAGCTTCAACATCAACATAATGATCAATATCAGCAACAACAGGATCGTCTCCGAACTATTGAAGGTCACAATCAAGATCTTCAGAATCAAAATCAAGGTTTATTTTTCATACCTTTTCAATTACTATTTTATTTACTTGATTTATATGAAACATTTAAATTTTATACTAGGTCCAGTGGAAAATATGGAGACATTATTTAGGATCGAACGTAGAATGGTACAATTGAATAATCATGCAAGGGAAGTTTTCAAAGAGATGAATGTGGTTAGAGAAAAACTGACTCAACTGAACGATAGTTTTGATTTAGCCACTTGGAGGCGTAATAAAGCAGAATCAAAATATCGAGAAGTTGTAAAATTGCTAACTCAAAAAGAAGTAGAGTTTAAATCTGTTGTCAGAGGTACATTTTTGGTTTACCTGATTTTATAGTTCTTGATATCATAAAACTCGTCTGATATTTTCTTGTATTTTCAGAATTGGAGAAAAAATTTAATGAAGCTAAGGATCGAGTAATACAAGTAGAAACTGAGCTTAATACGGCGAAAGATTCAGTGAAAAACATTACTCAAGAGTTAAAGACTTCTGAATATAATGTGACTCTTAGCGCCTCAAAAATTGAGAGTTTACATGCTCGACTATCTACTGAACTTTCCAAAATTACTGCTCGTGAACAAAAGATTGATTCACTAGCTGCACAATTAAGTGAAGAGAAAAATCAAAAATTGTGCCTTAGTGCTCAAATAGAAGCAAATCAGCAAAAGATCGAAGAGCTTCACAAAGAAATCAACTTTGGGCGTGATTTCGTTCAATGGGTCAGTGATAGACACATTTTAGTGTCTAAATTGCACCTTAATTTCTAGTGAGTTAGTATTCGATTGTGTGTCTATTACGTGTTTTTATGCTTTTGTAGGTACATTAGAAGAATAAAGATTTGTGGAAAAATTGGCTCAAAAAGTGTTCAAAGCACCCGGGAAAATGGATCAAGGCACCCACACTTTGGATTGGGGCACCCTTGGATCGGGATGGGCTGGATCGGACCAACTCAGCGGGTCAACTCAGCCCAGTCAACTCGGTCAAAGCCAGTTGACCGAGTCAAACCCAGTTGACCGGGTCAAAGCTTCATCGGCAAACAGGAACCTCTCTGACTCAAATCAAATCGCAAATTTGATGGGATTTCAGCCAAATTGATAGGTACCCAATCTAATTAAAGGTTCGTAAAATCGATTGGAAGCTCTAGAAGCCGAAGATAAGGGTCAGAGGAGCATGAATTTGGACGGGAATAGGAGTACATCCCTGTTTTGGATTGCTATTGATTTCTCATCAAATCACCGAGTTATAATGGGATTAGAACATCCTAGAAGATTCACAGGGCCTATATAAAGAGTTTACAAGCCTCAGCAATAGGACAAAACCCTAGAGAGCGATTCAGAGAAAATCCGGTGAAGTTCCGGCGCCGCCGGTGACCTGCTGGTGCATCGCCGGCACTGTTCTTCACCCACCATCGCTGAAGAAGACGACTCAGCCACACTTATAACTGTTGCTGTTCCACTGTTACAGCTCTGCTCCTGTTGCGTTAAGTTTTGAACGTTTCTGTTGCTTAAAGCTCTCTGTAACAGCTGAACCCTGTTCTGTGACACTTATATACGTATCTGTTCAGCTGTTGCACTATTCTTTAACCTTGTAATCAATATTTTGAGCAATGAAATCAACTTTTGAGCAAGTTTTCTTCACCATGGGCTAAGTTTATTTACTGGGATGATGGATAAGGTATTTTTCTCAATTTTATGTGATTTAATTATTTTCTAATAATTATTTATAATTCTTTTATTATTATTTGCATGGATTTAAATTAGAAAACAAATGGTTTTTATTAAATAGTTGTGTTCTCTTTTGATGGGTCATGCTTAGTTAATTACTCTTGATGTCTCATGCTTAGGATTTACAATTATTCTTTTAGGAAACATATTTTTGGCAAACTTGAATTAAATTGTTAAAAAGAATTACATGATTAATCACATGAATTGTTAGAAATAACTGAATCTTGATTCCTAGTTTTCTCCATATTTTCTAAAAATATTCTCTAGTTTAATTTCCTGATTTTTATTAGTTTAGATTAAGTTGAATATTTTCTAAAATCATTACCTTCACAAGTTCGAGAATCGAACCTCTTTATTTACCACTATATAAAATCATATCAGTCAGGCAGGATGCTAAAGCGAAAATTGCAATGTCCTTCAATACTGCTTTAGATCGTGCACAATCCGATCCTTCAGTGCTTAGTAAGCGCGCTTCTGTGCCTGCATTTCCTCTTCCACCATCTCGATCCGGTCTTCCCGATATCTGATTATGTCCTTTGTAATTTTACTGTTGACTCCACTATCTTGTACTTTGTTTATCTTTCATTGATTTTCTTTTGCATCCTTTTGATATGTCTTTAATGTTATTTCCTGCACAAGAAAATGTGATTAAGTAATTCTTTTGGTTATCATATGATTTTCTAAGTACCATGAATTGAAGTACTTTTTACCTCAAATCATGTTGTTCGAGATCCTACACATACGAAACAAACCCGGGCCAGGGGTAAGATACAGGGTTGGTCCCGAACTGTACTCTGAAAATTGATAAACCAATAATTAGGAACCCCTTCTTGATAAGAATTTCATTGTTAATAAAATTCTCTAAGGATAATGTTCACCTTTTGTATATGATTATGTCGTCAATCGCAACGATATCCAGAATATGATGTTCCTGGAGTAATTTTGAGCGCTCAAAGTATATGAAATTCCGGGATTAATGGAATTTTGATTATGACAATCTCCAAGATATGATGTTCCTGGATTCAAAGTATATGATATTTCGGGATTAAATGGAATTATAATATTCTGCATGGTACGATGTTCTTGGAGTGATTATAAAAGAAATTAATGAATTAATTGTCTATGTACCTGCTTTTTGTGGTAACATTGCATTGTTATTCACAGATAGTAAAGCTTTAAATATTGTGCATTCCACGGATGCTTTAAAATTTCTCCTTGCAAATTCTGAAGATAGTACGACCCTTGTCCTGCCGACGCTTGAATCACGTATGGTCCATCCCATGTTGGTGCGAATTTTCCTGCTCTTTTGTCCCTTTGGTGTTCTGTTATTTGCCGGAGGACATATTGACCTTGGACAAAATTTCGGGATTTTACACGCTTATGGTAGTCTCGAGCTAATCCCCTTTGATAATTCTCCATCTTTTGGAGTGCCACTTCTCTTTTTTCTTCCAAGTCATCCAATTTTTGTAACATGAGATCTGAATTTAGGTTTTTCTCCCATGCTTCTGTTTTGGTCGTAGGCAAAATAACTTCTGTTGGTATTACTGCTTCCGTTCCATAAGTAAGAAGATATGGTGATTCTCCAGTTGAAGCTTTTCTCGTGGTTCTGTATGCCCATAATGTATTATGTAATTGTTCGCACCACTTATTATAATATCCATCCAATGTCTTCTTCAGATTTGTTGCGATTGTTTTATTTGTGGATTCTGCTTGCCCATTACTTTGTGGGTAAAAAGGTGTAGACTTATGTTTCTGAATATTATATGTTTCAAATAGCATATCGATATTCTTCCCCTGGAATTGTTTTCCATTATCAGAGACTATCGCTGCTGGAATCCCAAACCTACAAATGATATTCTCAAATAGAAATGTAAAAACATCAGTGTCTCTGATTCGCGCTAGTGCTTTTGCTTCTACCCACTTGGTGAAATAATCGGTGGCCACAATTAAATATTTTCTTTTCTTTGTGCCTTCAGCTAATGGTCCGACTATATCAACTCCCCATTTCGCAAATGGCCATGGACTAAGAATTGAATTTAATTCCGTAGCTGGTGCTTTGATTTTCTTACCAAATCGTTGACATTCTTCGCACCTTCGAACCATTTCTTCCGAATCTTTCAACATGGAAATCCAATAATAACCCTGCATTTTGGCTTTTAATGCTAGCGATCGTCTTCCACTATGGTTTCCTGCATCTCCATAATGTATTTCTTTGAGAATTCGCAATCCTTCTTTTTGTGATAAACATCGAAATAATGGTCCAAGAAAAGAATGTCGATAAAGAATTCCATCTCTAAGTTGGTAACTGTTTGACTTAAGTTGAATTTTCCTTGCTTCTTTAGAATCTGTTGGTAACACTTTATTTTGTAAATATTGATGTATCGGGGTTCTCCAATCGGGCTTACTTGGTTGATCATTTTCTTGTTACGATGTAGATGTGGCACTTTGTATGGCTGAGTCATCGATACCATCTTCCTCTATGTTATTTAACACTTGTGCTCTTATGGATGGCTCGTATATTCTCCCAATTTTTAGCGCTTTGGTATTTGGGTCATTTATCATAGACGAGATATACGCCAGTGCATCTGCATGTCGATTCTTTTCACGAGACAAATGTCGAAAAATAATATTTGGAATACAAACTGTTAAACTTTGTACAAGATTTTTGTATCGTTCCAAGTCCTCATCGACCGTTTGATATTTTAACTCGATCTGTCTAATCACCAGCTGCGAGTCACTTGTGAGTCTTACATCACTTATTCCTAGTTCAATAATGAGTTTGAGAGCATGAACTACTGCTTCATATTCTACTATGTTATTTGTATGCTCTTCGAACTCAAGTCGAAATGAGTGTACCATACGTTCTCCCTTTGGTGCTGTAATCACGATACCTATTCCTGCCCCTTCTTTATTTCGCGACCCATCAACAAAAACCTCCCATCGTTGTGAACTATTTGAATCTAGGATATCTACTGGTTCTTCTTCTTCACACCCCGGAAGTCCTTGAATTTCATACTCTTCCTCGATTGGAAAATCTGCCAAAAAATCAGCTAGAACTTGGGATTTCTGCGCAGTTTGCATCTCGTAAACAATGTTGTATTGTTCTAGCTGAGCGTTCCATTTTGCTATTCTTCCTACCTTCCCTGTATTCTTTAAAACTGATTCCAATGGAGCTTTGGTTAATATACGAACATAATGAGTGAGAAAATAAGTGCGTAACTTCTGAGTAGCAAATACCACTGACAAAATTAATTGTTCAATCTTAGTATAATTTCTTTCTGCTGAATTCAAAGTCTTACTGATGTAGTATACAGGTTTCTCGATTTTCTCATTCGTTCGCACCATTACTCCACTGATTGCATTTTCTGTTGCTGCTATGTACAAAGTTAACATTTCTTCTGGTTCTGGTTTTTGTAATGCTGGCAATGTGGCAAGATGTAATTTTATACTTTGAAATGCTTGCTCACAACGATCGTTCCATTCAAACTTATTTTTCTTCTTAAGTACATCAAAAAAGGGTTTACATCGTTCTGATGATCTTGCAATAAATCTACTTAGTGCAGCCAAACACCCATTTAACTTCTGTACACTCTTTATACTGTTTGGTGATGGCATATCCGTTATTGCTCGTATTTTTGCTGGATCAACTTGAATTCCATCTTTTGTAACCAGATATCCTAAAAATCGCCCTAATGTAACACCAAAGATACACTTTTCTGGATTTATTTTCATCTTATACTTTCGTAGTGCACCAAAAATCTCAGCCAGGTTCCGCAAATGATCACCAGATAACTTGCTTTTTACTAACATGTCATCCACATAAACTTCCAAAGTTTTTCCGATCCATGGTTTGAATATTGCATCCACTAGGCGTTGATATGTCGCTCCTGCATTCCGTAGTCCAAATGGCATTCTAGTGTAACAATACAATCCTCGCGGAGTAAAGAAGGATGTGTGTTCCTGATCTACTTCTGCTAATGCTATCTGGTTGTACCCAGATTGTCCGTCCATAAATGATAACATCTCATGTCCCTCAACAGCATCTACTAACTGGTCAATGTTTGGGAGTGGATAACTATCTTTTGGACATGCCTTATTTAGATTGGTGAAATCTATACAAATTCTTACTCCACCGTTCTTCTTCGGGACAATTACCATATTAGAAATCCATGTAGGGTATCGTACCTCTCGAATGAACCCTGCATCTAAAAGTTTTGTTAATTCTTTTTCCACTGGTTCATGATATTCCGGTGCGACTTTTCGTATCCGTTGGCGAAAAGGAATTGCATCAGGATGTATTTTTAATTCATGCTGGACGATGCTGGGATCGATCCCCGGCATGTCTTCTATTCTCCAAGCGAACACATCTGTATATTCACAGAGTAATTTGACTATCTGTTGTTCCACATCTGATTTTATTAATGTCCCAATTCGCACTTGCTTGGGGCATTCTGCAGTGCCAATGTTTATGATTTTTGTTTGCTCTACTGGGGTGAAAACTGGTTTTGGAATCCCAATTGGAGTTGGGGTTCCCTTTAATTGCTACATCGCCCCTTTTTGCGGCTGATTTTCCAAATTTTCTTGATTTTTGCTATTCTCTCCCTTTTCACTTTCTATTTTATTTTTTGCATTTTTTTCTAGGTATTGATTTATTTCTTCTTCCTTTGCTTTAATTTTTGACTCTTTTTTCTTTTTACATTGTAAATGCTCCCGTTCTTCATTTATTCTTGTCTCTGCCATTATACAAAGTTTAGCATCTTTTTGATCACCCTTTATCTCCATCTCTCCTCGTGGTGTTGGAAATCGTAGATACTGATGATAAGTTGATACTACACCCTTTAATTGATGAACCCATCGTCTTCCAATTATAGCATTGTACGGGGATGGTGCATCCACAACACTAAATCTTGTCAGGATGTTGATCGGTCCGGCTGAAACTTCAAGATCAATTTCTCCCTTTGGTTTGGACGATATTCCATTAAATCCATAAATGACAAATCGTGAAGTGATGAGTTGATCTTCTTTGAAACCCATTTTACAAAATGTATTGTAGAACATCACATTTAATGAACTGCCCCCATCCAAGAGTATTTTCTTGACATTCCAACCAGATATCAATAGTGTCAACACAAGAGGGTCATTATGCATTTCAATTTCTTGATTTACTTCTTGTGCAGAAAATGTTAATGGATGTGCCATCCAATCCTCCCATAATTCTACTTGCATTCCTTGAACTCTAAAGGCCTCGTGGTTCCGAATTCTCTTGCACAATTTCTTGTTGATTGCTACATTCAAATCCGTATCACACTTTTCCACACATGAAATCATATTAATTGTCTGTTTGTTATATGGAATATGTATTGCTTTGCCTTCATCATATTTCTCTGATTGTTCAATTTTTTGAACAAATTCCTTCAATTCTCCAGCATCGATCATTCTTTGTACCAATGTTATAAAATTTCTACAGTTGTTTGTTGTATGCCCTTTGTAGTTATGGTACTCACAATAGTCTTTGGAATGTTGTGTATGTTCCGGTTGATTTCCCTTTGTTATTGGCCATTGAAACCTGGTCGATTCTTCAAAATGTTGAATAACCTGAAATATGAAATATTAAGCTTGGTAAAAGTTCTTTCTCGAAATTGTTGAGCAAAATTTTTTCCATTCCCTTGTCGAGGATGTTTTAATCCTTTTGATTCAACTTTTGGAAGACATTTCCTTTTCTGTTCTGGTAATTCTTCAACTGAATTTGTTCTCCTTGTATTTCCTTGATTTTCAGAATTAATTCTCGATCCTTGATCCTGTATATCTTGGAGTCTTGCACATGTTTCTATTATTTCTCTCAATTTGCCTTCAGTTTTTGGATTATTTCGATGGATTTCAACAAATAGCTGACTCTTCCGATCTACAATCCCCCATTTATAATGGTTTATAGCTGTCATTGGGTCTAAATCACCTATTGCTTGACATATTGAATGCCATCTAGTTGTATATGATCGGATCGATTCTTCTGGCCATGACATTAAAGAATAAAGTCTGTCCTCCCCTGAATCAATTGGTCTGTTATACATGTATGCCTCTAAAAATTTTCTGACCAATTGTGCATAATTATTGATAGAATTTTCCGGTAATCTGTCGTACCACAATAATGCTGTCCCTGTTAAACTTGACGGAAAACATATGCACATGATCGCTTCATGATCGTCCCATCGCGACATTACTCGGTTATAATACTTTAAGTGCGATGTTGGATCCTTGGTTCCATCGTAACATTCGAACACTGGAATATTATATTCTCTTGGTAACGATACGCGCGTTAAATGTTGCGCTAACGGTGTTCGCTTTGCTTCTTTCAATACCTCTTCTATCCTTCCCCCCTCTTTATTTTTTAATCCTTTAATTTCCTCCTTCATTTGTTCCATCGCTTCCAAACATGTTTCCCATTGGGTTCGTTGAAAGTCACTTTCCTGTTGTCTTCTTACCCGAGATGTCAATCCTGCCAACACTATTCTTTGATCTGGATTCCGCTGTTCATTTCTTGATATTTGTCTACTCGACGTTGGCTCCTGATTTCGTACTCTAGTCACAGTTGGTCTTTGTTCTTGCTGAATTACATCTTTTAAAACTTGATTTTCGGTTGCTAGTAACTCAATTCGATGGTTGCTTGCTCTTTGTTCCTTTCTTATTTCCTTTATTTCTTCTAATAGGTCCTGTATTTGTCGTGTCTTTCTTCGAGAACTCTCATGATCTGAAGAGAAATTCTGAACCACAGTATTTGACATTAATTCTTGACTTGGGGTATGGTTTCCCTCAATGCTTTGTTGTTGTCCTGAATCACTCCCTTCTTATTGTCTATTTTCCAAGCCTTCATTACTATTTTGGTTCCCAGAATTCGCGTCTTGAGACATATTTTCTAGAATTTGCTGTTTCTTCACTATCTTTTGCCTTCTCGATCGTTTTCCTTCCTCGATATCTAAAAATATTTTCTCAGAAAATTAGTCAAATGAACTCTTATCTATTAAATCATAAGAGATTCTAATTATTATTTTAACTGTAAACTTTCCCTATCACAAGTCCATCTTTTCCTTCTTCATAAAATCTTTGTTTCATATTTTTATCTATTTTATTCCTCACAAGGTATTTTTCATGTTAATAAAATATACTTATGTAAATAAGCTTTACCCCTACTTTTCACATCTTGCGAAATTAAATTTTCCCATCTTTTCTTACCAAAAATTTTTTCTTTCATGGATGATTTAGTTTTTTCATTAAATCTCTTTTTCATTTATCAGGTAGGATAAATCCTTTTTTCATCCCTGTTTCTAGCGCCAAATTGTTTATGCCAAAAAATCCTTTCAGTTAAACAACCAATCAAACTCTTGGATTCAAGTTAAATAAATGTAAACTAACAATAGAGAAACGTTCTTTTATGTAATAAAGAATCATACTTTTTCAAAATGTTTAAGCTTAATACAATTGATCATCCAGGTTTTGTAATTT
>JAJJMC010015296.1:6854501-6866146 GCA_023531435.1 Papaver californicum | reverse complement strand
GCGTAGTTACTTTGACCACTACTACTAGTTAAATAATAAGAACGAACCTAATTCAGCCGCCTTTGAATTGCATTGTAGACTAGTGGTATGGATTCTTATCACAACAATTATAGAGATTAACACAAATATTGATTAAAGAATAGGTAAGAATTAAAATTAGTGATCGTTGATCAAATACATCCGACTATATAGAGAATGGGGTATTCATAAGAAAAATGAACAAAACGAGATAGATATCTAGCTAGCAAAATTCTTGAAGTCATCAAGAAGTGAGAGAGAAAACTCAGAAAAGGATAATGGCATCAATTTGTAAAGGTAAAATTTGTCTTTTAAGTATCCTATTGTTTGTATTTTCTTTTTCCCTTTTTCATGTTCATTTGGCTCCTCGATCTCATTCGGTTGATATGCTTACAATTGATAGGCAAGAGTTCATGGCCGGAATTAGTTGGGTGTGACGGAGACACCGCGGCAGCAACTATCAAGAAAGAAAACGGTAATATTATGACCGCAATTGTCGTGCTAGAAGGAACTGGTGTACCAGAGGATTTCAGGTGCACTAGGGTCTGGGTCTGGGTCAATGGCAATGGAATTGTCACCATAACACCTATAATTGGTTAAAATTTAGTGAATGGAAAATATGTGACAGTTGGTGTTGTCTTTCTAATATTTTCGCACAAATATATGTTACTTCTAAAATAAAGATATTTCTGCAGTACATTGTAATCAACTATGAAGAATATCAAACAAAATGTTCACTTATAACGTATTCATTTATATCTGAAGTGACATCTTTCTTGGGTAGATCTAATTATTACTGATTCTTAAACAAGCGGATTAATCTCATGTGAAAATCATGAAACTGTGGATCACAGTTTTTAACTTCCAACCCTTAGAACTAACCATAGGATTTTTCAAGAAATACACAATCAATCTAGAATTATTGATACACAGGACTTGTGAAACGAAATGACCCCGCTTTAATGTAACTTTTATCAATAAAAAATTATTCAAACTACTGGTGTTATCGTCCAATAATTTTACTGTTGTATTACGGTGATATCAGTTTACCAATTATTTTTCTTAAGTAAAACGTCGGGGAGCAAATACATACTGTATTACACGGTGAGCACGAGCAGTACCGGACATTAAATAGCTTTTTTTCCATGGATTTTATTGCCTATGAAACCCCTTATTAAAAATTTGGAGTAGGTTTCTTTTAAAGTGATGTTTCAAAATCTTACATATAGTTTTTCTTCAAAATTCCTCAACTGATGATTATATGGAATTAACTGATATGATCATATACAATACTTCTTTGATTAATACTTACCCTTTATATTAATATTTTTTGATTACTTTATATGATCTCTTAATCATGGGTTTGGAAACTTTGTTCATAAAATTTTACCAAAATATTATGTTACATAGTGATTTTGCAAAAGAATTAAGCATAAAACCATTAAATTCATGTATCTCTGATTTAATTGTTTGAATGAATTAAAATTGTACTAAAATTATCAAGTTTTAATTCTAGATAAAATAGTAAAATAAGCTTTGAATTGAATTTTTGAACTTGATTCTGATATGTTTGCAAAAAATGATTTTATGAACTAATAAAATCAGAGTTAAATTGGAAAGTTGACTAGCTTTTACGTGATATATTTAATTTTAACTAAATGATTTCTATCATTCAAATTGTTTTATATGCATATTACGGATGTTAAAAGTCCATAAAACACATATCTCATTATCTGAGCTTTTGTTTAGAACATTGACAAAGAAACTTCTACGACAACACAAGATTGAACAAACAAGGTATCATAATACGTCAAAAAAGATTACAAAAATGGAAACAGTTGCAAATAGAACCATACAAGAACAGGACGTTGACATAGGAAACTTGGGAAATCAGACAATAAAGACTCTTCCTGAAAGAGAGATATTGGAAGAATCCCAAGGAACACAGCCCTTGAATGATCAAGCAAACAATCTAGTAAATCAAATAGCTAATCAATCACATGAAGAACTATCTCAAAATAGGGTTGACCCTATTCATCAAATGATAGAAGAAATGAATGAAATGCGCAAGGTACAACAGACTTGTGCAGAAAAAATGCACTCTTGATCCAAGAAAACCAAATGCTCAAAAAAGAGGCCCAACAGGATGCAGAAGCATTTATAACTAGAATACAGGGGCAAGAAGCGAGTTCAAACAGATCCGCAAAAAGAAAAGCAAAGGTCAATAAATATCAAAAGGTGATGTTAATGAAACCCGCACATGAAACATATAATAATTCAAGACAAAATAAAATCAATCAGCGGTATGAACTTGATGGACTAGACTTTGATGATTCGGAGCCACAAAACAACAAGTGGCAAAAATATTGTGAATACATAGAGCAAATGAGAGAAGAAATCTAAGCTTTGAAAAATAAACAAGAGGGTTGAAGACTTAAAGAAGTGCTTAAAAGAGGCCAGCAAGACACCATTGGCTTCACACCTTGCGTATGCGTCTATCCCGCATAAGTGCAATCTTCTCATCTTTGAATGTTATGATGGGACGAAGGATCCATCGGCTCACCTAAAATACTACAACCGCAATATGACCCGTTGGGAACAGGAGGATACTATCATGTGTCGATATTTTCCTTCAAGCTTGAAAGGGTCAGCATTATCATGGTATGAAAATTTGCCAGAAGGGTCAATACATTCGTACGCACAATTGACCCGTAAGTTTTTGGAAACATACATGTACAATAAACCAGCCGATGCTAGAATGGACAAGTTATTTGCACATGCGTCTTGGGAAAAGGAGTCAATCCGAGACTACATCGAACGATGGCAAGCGATCTGTCAAGCAATAGGGAATGTAACTCCATAAATTTCTATTAACTGCTACAAATGGGGAATAACTAACCGTATGAGCCCACTTTTTGAAGATATTCATGGAAAAAATACAAAAAACGAAGGGGGTCTCAGGGAAATTATTGAAAAAATACGCAAGGTTGCAGGATATCCAAAAACAGCACCCGAGAATAATTTCCCAACAACAGAGGGTTGCCAACCGAGCATATTTTGTAGAACCATCAAAAAGTTTCGAAAAGAGGGTTGCGGGTGAAAATCCCAATATTGAATTCAAACGAGGTAGGGCAGATGATGAGAAAAGGTTCAACCGCCAATTTGAGGATCGGGTTTTCACTAAACTCAACACCCCATACTCGCGAATTCTAAATGCCATTAAGAACAGAAGAGATTTGAATGTCCATGAGCAAAAGGAAAGCAGCCATTACACACACAAAATTCAAAGGATTATTGTGAATATCATTGCTATAGGGGCCATTCCACAAGCAGATATAGGAATTTGAAGTTGCAAGTCCCAAAATTGATTGATATGGGAGAGCTTAAAGATTTTTTTTATCTGCCTAATCCTCCGCCAAGGCTCAACATGGGAAAAACTGTAAATATCCCACAAAATAATCCAACCATTAATATGATTTCCTATACTGAGTCAGGTCAATCATTTATCAGCGCAACCATTGACAAGAAGCTGCGTAAAAGGGTTCACAGTCATGATATTTTCAAGGTTGCAGGAAGAGCCACAGAGACATGGGAAGAATGGATGGCTTCCCCGTTAACTTTTTCAGCAGAGGAGGTTGATCAGGAAATTGAAACACATAATGATCCGTTAGTGCTTACTCTACCAGTATCTGGATGGAATGTCAAGAAGATTCTCATGGATGTCGGTAGTTCCCTTAATGTGTTATTTTACGACACCTTCCAAAAAATGGGATTAAAGGACGATCAACTTACACCTTGTTTCTACACTATCTATGAGTTAAACGGGGTAGCATCAAAACCAAAAGGAGATATTCTATTCGATGTTATGGCAGGACCAATAAGCATTTTGACTAAATTCAGTGTAGTACCTTCTCCATATAACGCCATTATTGGTAGACATTGGGTCCATCAATTGAAAGGAGTAACCTCAACATATCATCAATACTTGCGATTCCCAACACCACAAGGGGAGATGGAAATATAAAGAGATCAGAATGTTGCAAGATCTTGTATCCTTGGAGAAACTCACATGAATAAGGAACGAGTTCAACAACAACAAAATAAAAAGGAAGAACGAAAAATAAAGGCCAAAGAAGAACCAATAAGTCAATATTTGATTAAGAATGCGGGAAAATAATTTGAACTCAGACCTAATGCTTGAAAAGTTGGATGACTTAAAAGAGAGAAGAGAGGTTACGCTTCAAAAAATGGAAAATCATCAAAGAAGATTGGCAAGAGAATACAATACAAAAATAAATAAAATAAAGTTGCGGAACTTTGTGGAAGGGCAATATGTTCTACGGCAAATCCCGGAAGCAAGAAAATTTGCACCTACATGGGGGGACCTTATATTATACTCCCTCCGTTTCTGGAAAAGTGTTACTATCACTTTTTCAGTTTAGCCTAAAAATAGGTCAATTTAAAAAAGTGATAGTAACTCTTTTCCTGAAACAGAGGTAGTACAAGATATTGCAGGACTTCTTTCATACCACTTGCAGAATATTAATGGAGAAACTTACGGTATTCTTGGAACGCACAATATCTCAAACCATATTACCCTTAAACCATCAATGCAATCATACAATAATTTGGCTTCATAATAGGTAAAACAGAACAAATGCAATCTCTCTAGAAAGTCCATGTAAATGTCTATGAGTGTATGACTATTGGATCTTTTGCCACAGGGATGCCTAACATGACATTAATTATTGTATCATGTACTCTCCATTTCAGGAGGTTCCCTAGGGACCGCATCCTAATTTCCTCCTGGCTAGAGAGAAGTTAGACATGCGCTACAACCCTTCAAAGTAACTCAAGGTACAAATTTTCCTTGCGGTTAATCAATACACACTTATTCAATGCACTAACAATCAATATATATATATATATATATATTCAAAAAAAAAAATTGCAGGGGAAAAAATACAAGGAAAAATGAAAGTGCAAGTACAATATGAAAGAAGAGAAAAAAACTAAGCAACAAGAAAGCAAGGGAAAAAACGAAGGAGCAAGAAGATTTGCATCAAAAGGAGGATTATGAGGGACTTCCTTGCGGCTATAGACTTTGGAAAATCCATAGGCCTTCACTCTATCAAGAGTGTTGTTGACCGCAGTTGCAATTCCACTCGAGCTTCGACCCTCAACCAAGAAATATAATCTTTTGTGTCTTCAAGATCCTTCTTGCACTGATCTACTTCGGCTGCAGAATTTTGGACATTCTTTTTTCTAAAAAAATATTTTCCCTCTCTCCGAAGCTAAGTCCCGAGCTAAGCTTTCAGTCTTCAGAGTTTCCTGCTTCGATTTATCCTCAGCCTCTTTGGTTTTAGAGGATAAAAGCTCCTGCTGATTTTGCGCTTCATTAGCCTTGATAATAGAAAGCTCTAGCTGCTTGTTGAGTTCTTCCATCTTAGTATTTGCATCACCAAGCTCTCCTTCAGCCTTAACATCTTTTGCGGCCGCATCCTTGAATTTTTCTTCAAAATCCGTGATGACAATAACAGGTTAGTCAATGCATAAATGATATACAATTTCAAGTATGCAATAAAACAAGATACCTCTTGCGAGGGATTCAAACTCTACAAATTCGAGAGCCATTGCGTCTCTAGAAGCATCAAGGAAATCATATTCCCCTGAAAGTTTATGATAATTGTCCGACACACAAGTTGGGGGAAAGCTTAACACAGTAAAGGAAACTGACAAACATCGATGCATGAGAGACACGTTTCAGCTATACAAGTTGCGGAACAAAAAAGATCAAAGTATGACAAATCACTTTCAATAGCCACATGTCAGACATGCCATAATTCTAATAAGACCACAACGTTCATTCAAATCCAAAAACAACAACTTGAGTGCAAATCCACAACAGAGGTGCGGGACATCAAGCGAGAAATTAAGGGAAATGCGAAGTACGCAAATCAAGCCTTGCGGGAAATACAAATATGTCTTGCAGGATACACTTCGCTCCAAAGATTGGATAAGAACTAATAGGTGGAAAGTTAAATTGGAGGGACCCCTAAAATTGACTATAAATACCAAACTCTCAAACAGGAAGAAGAACTGGAAAAAATTTAGTTAGAATTGGACATAAGGCATAGGATCAGAGCAAAGAGTTTAGGTATGAGACTTATGTAAATTTCATAGTTCAATTGTTCTTTGATTAACATGGTTTTAATTATATAGCATAACTTCTTTCTGTAACATACAAGGATGAATAAAAATGATATAAATCTTTACTACCCGTGGATGTAGATAATTTGATTGTCGAACCACGTTAAATACTTGTGTTGATTCATGTTACAATTTCTTGTTCTTATTGCTAACGTGTTCTTAATGTTAATATATATTGATTTCATTATAAAATATTTGATTTCACTATGTTTCAAACTTTAATGGTTGTGATCCAAAGGCCTAGATTTTTGGTAATCTTCCTAGATTTTTGGTAATCACCAAAGTAGTGAATTTAGCTAGTGAATTTGATGATTACGATGCTTCTCAGTTCTCATTAAAGAGGTGGGAGCGCATTCTGTGAAAAATTGTGAATGGTACAAGTGAAATCCGACAGCAATTATGGTCCATGATTTTATGATCAACTGCGTGGTCGCAGTCACAAACTGGTTCAAATGTCTAAAATATGTCAAATGCGTGCATCGCAGACGGTAGTTCCTGTTAATATGTGTTATGCTTTGCTGCAGAATGATTCACGGTTTGCATATTAAAGATGGAAAAGCAACATATGTTTCCCGCTGTGTAAGGACATCTCGTCTGAAGCAGGAAGAATATTTTGGTGGAGCAAAATTTGTCAAGGTAAATGTCTATCATAATCTATATAAGTCATATATCTGCTTTGGTCTTCGATTGCTTTTTAATCACAAAAAAAAAAAAAAGAAAAAAAAAAAGAAAGAAATCGTCCCATGAATTATGTTATTGATAAATTCTGTTATAGAAAAAAATGGACGTTTTTTTTTTTTTTTTTGCACGTATTTTTCCATTTGGTTATGTGACAAATAGATTCGTTTTCCTTAAAACGTACCTTTTCGAATGGGATAAATCTAGTACGCCACACGGCTTCTTAATTTTTAAGAAAATAAAATAATTATTGGAGCATCGACATATCAGTGTTGAAGATTCTAAAATATATATATATATATATATATATATATATATATATATTCCATCCGTTTCGATTTGAATGATAAATTATGATTTTTTTTATGTTTCATATTACCTTATAGTTTTTCCACAAAACTACTAATAATACTTTAACATTTTATCTTAGAAATATAAGTTTATTTATAGATACATCAATAACAATTAATGTTTAAAGATTTTTTGTAAGAATAAAGATGAATTTTTTTTATATCTCTCTACTTTTAATCCGTGTGAAAACTTTCAGACTATCATCTAAACTGGAACAGAGGGAGTATATATTATTGAGTTATTGATGTATTAAGAAATTTTTGTTTTAAGGGGCTTAGATTATAGTAGGATGGAGTATTTGTGACATTTCCAATATCGGGTGTTAAAAAGCCCATAAAAAGGTCTTAAATTTAGACATTTGTTTTGGAAAGTTTACATACCCTAGCAGCACCATTCTTAGCTGGCATGTCCGCGACAGAGTTCACTTCTCTATATCTATGCTTGATCATCACATTATCAAAGGACTCTTTAAGCCTTTTAATGTCCTCGATAAGTCTGTGAGTGTCCCAGTTAGGCTTATTTTTTCAAAGACATGCTTTAAGTGTTGCTACACCATGACTTGTTTAATTTTGTGACCTCTTAGTCTTGTTTTAAGAGGCTCTGTTTATCAAAAAAAATAAAAAAAATAGAAAAGAAATTTTGATTTAAAAATTAAAGAAAATGATGACATTAGAGGTTTAACCCAAACTCTATATACGACTCATTTTGTTGGCCATGTCACAACTCTCATTTTGTAAAGGGAAAATAGGTTTATTGTCCAAGATTCTCTAAGTTATGGTTCTAGAGTACATGTAAAAATAAGGATGGGTGAAATGGACAAAAAAAAACAAGACAATTATGTCCCTCATCCTTTATTTATTTATTTTTTATGCTTTCTCAGTCCAATTTAAAAACAAATCACAAAAAACATTCATAACTTTCAAAATATATCCGATTTTAATAAAACTTATATTTTTTGAAAGAGTTTTAAATTACTACAAAATAAGATCCATTGTTGATAGTAAATTCAAAAGTTTTTTTTTTCGAAAGAAAATAGCTAGGATGAAACTGGTTGCATCCTGAATTACAAAAAATAGAAAAAGTTATTCAAAAAATAGTTTGGATGAAACTGGATGTATCCTGATTTAAACTAAGAAAATAAAAATATTTGAATAATAGCTAGGATGAAACTGGTTGCATTCTGGTTTAAAATAAAATTGAAAAAAATATTCGAATAAATAGGTAGGATGAAACTGGTTGCATTCTGGTTTAAAATAAAAATGAAAAAAAATATTCGAATAATATCAATGATGAATCTGGTTGCATCCTAACTTGAATTTATTTTCATCCATGTTTATATTAGTATGAAACTAGTATCATCATGCTCAAAACACTCTCAAAAAGTTAGTACATGGCTCAAAAGTGCTTGAGAAGAAGAAAATAAGCTAAAAATAATAAAACAGGAAATCTGCAGCGTTTTTCTGGTGTTACAGATTAACTGTTGCAATGAAGCTGAAGATAAACGTTGCGAAGCTAAAGATAAACGTTGCTGATTGGTTGAAGAAACCGTTGCAGCTGAAGATAAACGTTGCAAAGCTGAAGATAAACGTTGCTGATTGGTTGAAGAAACCATTGCAGCTGAAGATAAACGTTGCAAAGATGAAAATAAACGTTGCTGATGGGTTGAAGAAACCGTTTCCTTTTCTCTGTTCTTCCCGTCTTCTTCAGCAGCAGCAGCACATAATTTTACTGAATTGATTTTTTTCGCTCTTTTAGCTTCCTGAGCTCGACCCAACCTTCCTAACCTCTTTGTGACTCAACCAAACCTTTTTACACACCACATGAGCAAGAATTCTCTAAGAGAATTCCTCCCTGGAAGTTGATAAAATTATTGAGAGAATATGAAGGTGGAGATGAAAATCGGCTTTGGATGCTTCTTGACTACTGCTTGTAGTAAGGCATCCCCAGATAATGAATTGATGAACCCAACCAACATATTTTCTTAGTATTAGTTCTTTTACGTTTAATTTACCTCTTAGCACAAGTAGTCAGTCTTGTTCTACTGTGTGGAAGCAAAAGAAAGAAATTGTGAGGTAGTTGGATGCAGCCGCATCTTTATTTTGGAACGGTGTCTGACACATATGGATAGAAAACAGAACAAACAGTATCGTCTAATTATTTTACCCGTGGCTTTCATGGATCCAAACCATCACGTACAATAACTGACGACGAGTCATAAGGGTATATTTGTCAGTCGCTTAAAAAATTAGTTATATTATTTGGGTGAAATATCCATTTTTGGATAGTAAAAAGTATTTTTAAAATTATTGGGTATTAAAACACTATCTAACTTCACTTGTCTTCTAGACCCAAAAATTAGATTTTATGGGTTACACAACCAATTAACTATTTTGTAAAATGTATAAGCGTTGGCATGAGATTTGTGAAATTAGGGGTTTAAAATCGTATATGGCTTCAAAAGAACAAGACATTTTTAAGATTGATGAGATGATTTTAGGTCCATGTTTCACGTTAACATAGAATGAAGAACGCAACTGCTTCAGTACGTTCAACTGTAGCGCTATATCAATCAACTCTTATAGTTTGTAGTGCCATCTGCAGATTGGAGATCTTGAGGGACCGTTTGGATTGTCCATGGGCAACATGTATTTTCTTTGGTTGATATTCAAAGTATTAGATGATTCGTATGGATGGGGAACAAGTAGGTATTCTATCTTCAGGAAGTTTCTTTGGGAAGGTATCGATCTTACGTACAAGCAACCAGCGGTCAAGTGGAATACTATCTGCCACCTTCAAAAGGTAGGAGGTCTGGGTATCCGATGTCTTGAAACTACCAACGTGGCTGCCAACCTTCGTCACGTATGGGACATAGTCAGCAAGAAGGAGACCTTATAGGTCAAATGGGTCAGCAAAAACCTCATAATGAACAAGGATTCTGGCACATCAAGACCCCTACGGATTGCTCGTGGTGATGGAGACGCATCATATATCACAGATATAAGGCTTCTCAGTTCATTCTTCACTTGATTGGGAATGGGAACAACACAAAACTCTGGAAAGACAAGTGGCTTCCTCAAGGTAACCTCCTCAGTATTTTCCCCCTCCAGATGTCTTATGATTCCTCCCATCATGTAGAAGCTAAGGTCAGTAGCTTCCTGGATAATGGTAAATGGTCCCTCTCCCCAAATCTTTCCAATGTTTCTAGGCTTAATCTCTCTGGATATTACTAATACGAGAACTGACCCTCAAATAGAGGATAAAATTGTCTGGACAGCGGGCCCTTCTGGCGAGTACACTCTAAAGGACACTTACAATACCCTAAGGAACCAAAGAATTTATTCTGAATGGTATCAATTGGTTTGGTTCCCCAACTGCATTCCGAGGCACTGTTTTGTGGTATGGATGGCTCTCCACAGAGGTTTGAAGACCAGATTTAAGCTGTTATATTGGGGTATGGATCTAGATCCAACTTGTGTCATGTGTAACCTCATGCTTGAGGATGATCTACACCTTCTCTTCAACTTTCAGTATGCGAGAGCCATATGGAACAGACTCCTTAGACTGCTGGACCTAAGAGGACAAGACCACACAGATTGGGAAGAGAAAATTAAATGGTGTACTTTCAACATTAAAGGATCAGAAGCTACCGGCACAATTAGGAAGCTTTGCTTAAACGCTTACATTTACCACATATGGTGTGAAAGAAATAAAAAAATCTTTACCCAAAAGACCCTCCCTGCTGACCAGCTCTTTAATAGAATCGTTGAGGATGTTAAGCTCAAGATGGCGTCTGCCACTCTTTTCCTGCCTGACAACAATGACAACAGGGAGTTATCCACCGTGTGGAACCTGAACACAGACTTCACTAACACCAGGTACATCTCTTGCCACTGGCATAAACTAGAAGAAGGGGTAGTTGCTATCAATACAGATGGGTCTCTAAATGATACCTCTGCTGGGTATGGGGCCAACATCAGAGATTCAAATGGAGTATCTCTGGTTGATGTAGTAGGTAGTTCTATCCCCCTGGACATTAAGCTGCATGAGCTTCAAGGAGCGGAAGCTGGTCTCAAGGCTGCTGCCAACAAAAACTACCCAAGGATTTCTATCAGAACAGATTCAATGTATGTCACCAACCTTCTCTTGAATGAGTCTTCTAAAGCTCCGTGAAACTGCCATTACGTCTGGGAATCGATCAAACGCCTTTTGTCCAAGTTCTATACTTGTAAGGTTCAGCACACTTACAGAGAAGCGAACAGAGCTGCTGATCGCCTAGCCAACCTGAAGCCAGATTTGTGGTTTTTGACCTTAACTCGCTTGACGAAGAACTAAAGAGAATTATGACTGAAGATTCATCTGGGAAAATCTATTATCGTAAGGCTATGAAC